>CM060563.1:29008473-29600973 GCA_030625065.1 Alectoris magna | reverse complement strand
TTTAAAGCCCTCTAAGATAGTTTTAAACATATGCCTGAATCAGTATTTTTATATATATATATATATATCTAACACTCATCTCTCTTACTATGCATGACTGCTCACAAATGGATCCCGGTGTATTTGCTTCGTATCATCGTTCTTGTATCTGATGGAGTCTTTTGCCGTGCTGCCTCTCCATATTAGCTGTGTACTGGCTGGAAGCAGGGGTTAGGCAATTTGTTCCTCAGTTCATAGAAAGGATTTTGTCACTTTGAAAATGCGTATTTCATGTTGTGGAAAACACTTGTTCAATGAAAATTATCCCACGTTGGGAGATTGACTACCATGTTAGCTTGCCTATGGCAGCTACCTCCATCATAGTGACTGCTCGCCTCTGAAGGAGAAGTGGGAGTAAATGACTTCAAAAGTGATAATAGAGGTCATGCCATTCAGTGGGATGCCACTTTGTGTTCTGCTTATCATGATCTAGTTCCTATCTATCTGTTCCTCCCACCTCTTCTCTACAGCAGCTTTGGTGGCCTGCCGCATACTGAACAGCAGATGTTCTTCTCTTGGTATCACATGCAAATTTTTCAAGCAGCTGCACAGAGCTGATGCTATCATATAAGAAACATCATGAGTTTGACTTTCCTAGTCGCCACCAGTTTGTTTTACTGCTTTCCATTTGAGCCTGAGAATTTTCATATAAAAATAAATATATACATTTTTTATATAAAATAATTATTGCTGTTTTAATTATTATTTCTGTCATTTTGGTCATTTCAATTTGTCTACTTGACAGAGGGCGCATAAAACTTTTTTGCCTTTTCTTCTTCATCTCAAGGAATGTTTACTGTATTCTCTTTAGACCTTGTTAAATTTCTTTTTAATTCCTTGACTTAAAGACTTTTGCTCCTCTGGGTCTGAACCTATCTGTGAGTGAAGCTCCACTTAAATCAGCTAGCTTGGGAGACAGAATCCTTTCACTGATGAAGCTGAAATACAAAAGAAAACATCATCCAACTCTCTTGATTTTTATTTTTTTTTTCTGCTTTTATTCCCTTTCTTCTTCATGTAACTGAGCTGTAAGAAGTTCTACTCGATTTATAATTAGCATAGTTTCAAAATGTTTGCTTTGGTTTACATGAACTTTTCATGAACTCATAAATACAGGTTTGCTTCAAAATATCTTGGAAGAAATCAATCCTCAGTCTACTGGGAAATATATCAAGAAACGAAGCATTCTGACTTTTGCTTTGAAAACTGTGGCAGAGTCTGCCTATAAGAAGTGGCATACTGCTGTGTGTTTTCTTAAAGTCCATTTTGAAGCACTTTACATACTGACAGTCATGATGTAGGCTTAAGCTGAAATGTGTGCCTATAGTTTTGACCCAACAAAGTATAAACATTCCTTGTTGTAGATAGCAATATTTTATGGTAAGCATTTTATAGAAGAAAATAACTTTGTGGAAACAGAGAACCACAATACATATGTCTTAGCAATTTTCCTTTGTATTTTGCCACCACATGGCTTCTCCTTTAGGTGAAAGGAACAAAGTCTTATCTAATTATTTCAACTACTGTGACTCCCTGCTGTTAACTGAGATGCATTATATTGAGATGGGGCATTTCACAGTGACTTCGTTTTATCTCTGCCCGAATCTCCTCTGCATGATAGCAGAAACAAGACCTTTGTGCTAAGCAAACTGTGCTCTGTGTCCCAAATAACAAAGTTCAGTCTTGTAAAAACAATGCATACCAAGCACAGGATAAATTCTCCAGGAGAAAAGCTTATAACCAGCACTGCCCCTGTATTAAAACCACCTCCCTCCTATGCATACAGAAATGTTGAGCTGAACAAATGATAGGAGGAAAGGCAAACAATTTTGTTCTAATTTACTTAATGTATTCATCAGGCACACAAATATTTTGTATTAACTTTTAAAGTTGAGGATTTCTTCCTTGTTGGCAGAAGTCAAAAGCCAATGTTTGAAATGTGCAAACTGCATTTCTTACAGCAGTGTGTCTGTGCTTAAACATATAACTGGTTGCAAGTTTGCAGATTTTGCCATGCTTGACAACATTTATCTGTTACTTCATTGCTGTTCTGATGACCAGAGTATGGTGTGCATGCTAATAATCCATCTCCTTGCTTAAGAAGAAAATTTATTAAGAAACAATTAAGAATAATTAAGAAAATACAGTGAGAAGGTTGTGATGTGGACTGTAAGTCAATCTGAGCACATCGAGTTTGGGTGCAGGGAAGGAAATGATGCAGGTATAAATCCTTCCATCACAAATTTGACTTTTGTATGGCAAACTGGTACCATTCCAGCTCTGCATCAACTGTTTGATGGATTGTTTAAGCTGCAAAGTACCTCCTTACTCTGATAGCGTATGTATATTTTAGACAAAGATGGTTGTGGGAATAAGGTGTATACCTCTCAGAAATCCAACAATGATTAATTAACCAAAGAAGGGAGAATACTATCTTTTTTTTTCACTCAGAAGAAAACAAAATAATTCCATGCAGTATATTTTGTTGGTGAAATCTTTCTACATGTATTACATTAACATATATTTATTCTGAAGTGGCTTTTAAGTGTAGTTAAAACAGTAAATTTTCAACTAGTTCTATTTAATCATCAGGTACTGCAAGACTTTTGTCTTTTCACCATTTATTTTTGAGAGCTTTTACTAGCAAAGATTTTACAAAGAAGATCTACTTCTCTGATCTTTCCTTAAATTTACCTAAGTTCTTTATTTTAATGCTTTGGAGAGGAAAACAGACTACTGTGAATGTTTGATGAAGCACGATTAAATTAACATTTAATCCCAGATTAAGCTCGTAATTATTATTAGCTGGATAAGGAATACAGTATTGATGATACTTCAGAGACACAATATGAATGTAGAAGAGGCTTCTTGTTTTCATGGAGTCAAATAGTATTTGATGTCAATTTCAGTCTCTGCATAAAGACACACTTTATTTTCTAACAAATTAAATGAAGTGATATCTTTGGAATATCTTCATTCAGGATAAAGAGCCCTTAATTTCAATAGACATCAGACAGGTCTCACAGAATCATCCAAGGCCACAAAGATGATGTTCCAGTCTATGGAAAAACATCTGGGGAGAGGGAATTACATCCATCTCTAAGACACAGATTTTCCAACTTCTTTGTCAGTTTTTTTCTTAGCAATCTGTTCTAGCTAAGAAGTGTTACGGAAGAAGGATTCTAAAATTTAGTTACTTACAAATACAGCAATTGCAACTTTTTTACAAAAATAAAAAAAATAATAATAAAATAAAAATCTGTAAAATACATGCAGTGAAATAAAGGCTTAATTTAAGACTGCACAGGTGGACCAAATTTGAAAATCGAATTTCCCTTTCAGGATAATATTAGATGGCTGCATGGAGAGATTTGTGTCTCAGTCTTTGGAGCTTTCGAGATCTTGTCTGTTCAACTCCTGAGCTATCTGGTCTGATTTCAAAGATGATCCTGCACTGAGTGAGGACTAGAGACCTGCTAAGATCCCTTCCAACATGAATTATCCTTTCATCTTAGGCATCCATCTAATACAATTGCAGTAGCCTTCCATGTAATTAAGAACATTTCCAAACAAACCTACCAGCATCTCAGACATCTGGTATTGTGCTGAGAACTGGCAATGCTGGCCATACCCTATGGTGCTACATAAAAACACAGAGTTCTTGGATGCATTCAACTCTACGTGCCATAGCTAGCTATGTTCATGCTGCACTGACTTCCACCACTGGGAAACTATGTTCTTTGGACTCTTCACCAACGTTTTGTTCAGAACCAGTATGTTCTGTTATTAGTAGTGACAAATTTCAATTAACTTAACTTGTAAGGATAAAAGATTTCTAATAGCCACAACCATTTCATGTTTTTCCCTCCATTAAGGCAGACTCACAGCAGAGAATAATCCTATGCACTAACATTTACTACGTTTTAAATGCACAGATTTAATATAATGCTAATCAACACTTTTACCTGAGCATCTCCCCGTGCAACATATAAAAACAGGAACTTCATGACATATGTTTTTCCTTTATGCTCTTTCAGAACAAAGAAACACACAAAGAAAGTGTCTTTTCTTGGTAGTCTACACTGAAATATTTCTTTGAACACACATTATCTAAGTAGTTGGTTATGTCACATTAAAGAATTATGTCTTCTGTCAGTAGCAAGAGGAAGAAGTTGAATGGGTCCAAGATCCTGAGAAAAATTTATTGGATATACCCAGACAGTTATCAAGCCTTATACAGGTGATGTATCACCCTCAAAGGAAAGTAGTGCTTTGGTCATGAAGGGAAGTTGGGAGCTGCTCTTTTTAAGCTTTTGGTAAGCCACCTTTTGATAACTCAGAATACAAAAAGGTAATTTGTGGATCAAGACAATACGTCACCTCAATTTATTGCCTTACAAGAACATAGCATGGAGAGCAAAGGACAAATGAGATAAGACCATAATACCTCCATTGATGGCAACTACCTTTCAGAGCATCACACCAGCTGGACACTTCATGCAAGCTGGAGGCAAGAAAGCATTTCTGTTGTCTTAGTTGAGATCAAACTACATTAAGATATTACCAGACCAGTACTAGCAAGAAATGTAAAACTTTTCATAAGAACATACTATACTGATCAATCTTAGACTTCAGCCAATGACTAACTGGTGCAAAAGTCTTCCTCTTTCTATTCTGATTTGTAGCATCATCTCAGAGAAGACAGCAAACAGAAACGTCATGCATCTGAGCAGTGAACCTATATCAGAGTAGCAAAGAGAAGAGGAAGAAGGGGAAGAGAAGTGAAGAGGAGGGTGTGGACTTCTCTTTTACTGATAGAGACGGATAATTTACAGCCTGTTAGTCCACAATAAAACTTGCACCCCTAGAGTAATTCTGAAATAAACAGACAGTGTTAGGAACAAATTAAGTGTAAGAAGAAATCGAGTACAGGCTGATCTGGTTATAATACATAGAATTAGTGTGCCATTCGTTAACAGCCTGACTTCAAAGTCACATTAGTATTAAGCTGGCATTAGGGCAGCAATACTTCTCCCTTTCTCTTTCTTTCTTCCATCCTTACGCGTTCAAAGACAGCAAGCAGACAGTGAATTATAAGCACAATGTTCTTTTCATACATGATACTCAGCATATGCTTTTATCTGACAAAGTACACTTAGTTTTAAAAGCAGAAGGCATTTCAGTTCTCTTGGTTCACTAACTCGCTTCTACTGTGGTATGGGCAGAAACTAAGCTTACACATCTTATTTTCACCTTGATGCGTCTGACACAACTGAAAATTCAAGATGAAATATGGGGAGAAAAATGTTCCCGTATTCAGTAAAATTTGCATTCTATTTTTTACTAATGACTTCATTTTTCACTTTTCTAGATGGCTGTTAGAACAGCCACATCGCTGATTCATCTATAGAAGCTTGCTTTATCACAGAGTTATATTAAAAAAAAAATCTGTAGTGCTTTATACGTTAGTGGTTTTCAGAGATCAGCATTCATCATTCTGTATCTTGTTAAGCAACACCTCTCCAAGAAAAGCTAGAAATTGAATTGATCTTTCAACTTTATTAAAGTATTGGTAAAGTGGTGAAGTGTTATTGGGCATGCTTGTCTTGCCATCCACTTTCAATTGAAAGTCTTATTGTCATGTAAGTGCAAACAATGGAGGAAGGAAAATGGCAATCACTCTGGAAGAACACAGAATGCTCTGTTCAGGACCTTTGTTGAGATTTTCTTTTAAATTGTGATTGTATCTTCAGTTACTTTCTAAACTTATTTTCTGCCTATTACTGAAACACAGAAAATGTTTCTCTCCAGGAAGCACAGTTCATAGAAGTGCTTAGGTTTTGGATTACTAGGCTTTTCTAAATTATGCAGCAAACAGAGAAGAAATTGTACACAACCCCTGCAGTCCTTATTTTCTACAGAAGGCAATGTATACAGTATGTGTACATGAGAACAGTAACCTCTGTTATATTATTGCTGATAGTTTAATTTAGAAATTATAAACGTACTAGAACAAAAAACTTCTTAAATGGAGAAATTCAGATTTCCTGATAAATAAATCAGAGAGTTTAAAACAATCCTTGCTGGCTTTTCTCTTAAGTTTTTGAAGTGTTTTTTAATGGATTGAAGCTTTAAATTCATGGATTGTAATGACATCCACACAACTGCCTGTAGATCTCTAGGAAAAAAAAAAAAAAGTCCCTGTGCCACTTCTGAAGTTTACGCATGTGGATACAGCTGGTTTAACTCCCTCTAAAACCTCCTCTGTCTTCAATGCAGACACAGCCTCTAAGGTAACAAATAGAGAAACAAATAAAAACTTGCATCTCTCACACCCAATAAAGCCAAAACAAAAGGATTGCACAGAATGTTGAGATTCTCTATCAGGAGCATCATAAAACTAAAACAGATCTTCCCAGTCTATATTTGACACGTCTGCTGTTTCCTACAGTACATATTTCGGTGCTGTTTAATTACTGTTATAATGACACATATTAGAGTTTTAGACATGGCTTATACTTCTGCTCTATAAAAGCAGCAAATATAAAAGTGAGCGGAATCATAAAGGTCCTGCGATTTAAGTAAAATGAAAGACAACAGATGAATGCAAAGTGCAAAGAATTAGAAAAACAATATTAGGAAAAAAGGTAGCAAACACAGGACTTGAACTCCTGTCTCCTGTTTTAAGAAGGACTTGGAGGAGGATGATGTGGAAGTTTGTAGACGCCTACAAGGAGCTCCTTTATAATAAAACTTAGATGGGATACCATCTAAAACAAATATTGTGTTTGCAGAGTCACAAGACATTGAGGGAACAATGATGAGTATCTCAAAAATGTAATCTGTTGTGAACTATCCTTAGAAAATCTCAATGGGAATCTAGAGATTCTGTCAAAGGACATACTGGAGGAACATTTAAGAGATACTGGAGAGAAGAAACACAGATGGGAAAAGATAGATTCATGCTTGTAGGGATGACATTGCTGGCTACTGAAATAAACTGGCAGGCCAAGGCTGGGTGTACAGAGCAAGGTTCGGTGCCTTTGTTAAAAACGAAAGTTTTCTAGGAGCATGGGGGGATACAGCACAAGCAGACAAAACACAACAGGGAAAGACAAGGCAGCTTTCACTTGCCTGGAAGTTATAAGGCATAGTGGGGTACATGCAACAGTATAATAAAATCCTGTGGCTGCAGAAAACACTAATTGTGAGAGCGAGACATTGCTTTCAAACAGTTGCATTTAGCGGCTCACGATCGACTTAACCCCTCTGAATTTTTCTGCACTCTCCTGCAATTGATGCCTGCAGCACATCTTGTGATAGCAATTTCCTATGTAGTGTAACTACATTTTCAGTTTCCTGACTTCTAATCAGCACAATATCTATTTTTTGTTTCATCAAAATTAAAAAAAAACCACACACACACACAAAAAAACAAAACAAACAAACAAAAAAAAAACCATAAAATAATATGATGAGATATTAGATAGGATAAAAATGATTTATAAACTTTCAGTTTAAGGATATTTAGCTAAGAGACAGCTTGAGTTTTACTCCACCGCTAGTCAACTTATTTTAACTTGGATAGCAAGCATTTCTCACTGCCAAAAGGACAGAAAAAGCTTGGCAATTGGAAAAGGAATACAGAAAAATCTCTATGAACACTAGGGAAATTTGGTGAAGATTTACTGTGACTTGAGATTTCATCTGAACCTAGATATGCACTAGAGCTAAAATCTGGACATAGCAAATGCTTTGCAATCACTTGGGAAGTAGAAGAAAAACTCAGACTCATACACAGAATCACAGAATAGCCTGGGTTGGAAAGGACCTCAAGGATCAACAAGCTCCAACCCCCCTGCCATAGGCAGGGCTGTCAACCTCCACATTTAATACTAGAACAGGTTGCCCAGGGCCCCATCCAACCTGGCCTTGAACATTGCAGGGATGGGGCATCCACAACCTATCTAAGCAGCCTGCACCAGCACCACACCACTCTCTCTGTAAAGAACTTCCCCCTGATATCCAGCTTAAATCTTCCCTCCTTCAACTTAATACCATTTCCCCTTGTCCTGCTGTTATCTACCCTTGTAAAGAGTTGCCTTCCTTCCTGTTTATAGGCTCCCGTTAGGTACTGAAAGGCTGCAATGAGGTCACCCCGCAGCCTTCTTTTCTCCAGGCTGAACAAGCCCAGCTCCCTCAGCCTGTCTTCGTAGGGGAGGTGCTCAAGCCCTCTGATCATCTTTGTGGCCCTCCTCTGGACCCTCTCCAACAGCTCTGTCTTTCTTGTATTGGGGACTCCAAACCTGGACACAGTACTCCAGATTAGGCCTCACAAGGGCAGAGTAGAGAGGGACAATCACCTCCCTGTCCCTGCTGGCCACCCCTCTTCTGATGGAGCCCAGGACATCATTTGTACACTGCTGACTCGTGTTAAGTTTTTCATCCACAAGGCTCCCCAGGTCTTTCTCTGCAGGGCTACTCTCAAGGACTGTTCCTCCCAGTTTGTATATATGCTTGGGATTCCTCCATCCCAAGGGCAAAACATTGTATTTTGCTGTGTTGAACCTCATTAGATTTACCCAGGCCCACCTTTCAAGTCTGTTGAGGTCCCTCTGAATGGCATCCCTTCCTTCCACTGTGACCCATGTATTCATGAAATTCTCTGAAGGAACAGTTTCTGAAGTCATTCAGTTTTTTCCTCCACATGTATATGTAAACAATCCACTATGGTCTTTCGGATGTTCCTCCTTTAAAAGCTGAAGAAGATAAACCCTATATATTTTACATTGTGAATATTAATTTCTGCTTATATTCAGTTATAAGTTTAAAAAAAAAAAAAACAAACCAACAATAAAAACTAGGTTTAGTAACTAAACCACTCATGCTCATGCACACTGACATAAAAATGGCTCTCCCTCTGTAAGCTGATTGATTCTAAGTGTGACTAATTGCATAAAACAGCAAGAAATTATTCATGTAATTTGAAAGTGGCAAACACAGGCTTATAGTACATTTAAGGGAGAGTGTGTGGAAAATTTTTTTTAACATTATTGTCATAATTTTTAACATTATTGTCATAAGTGAAAAAAAAAAAAACAACAAAAAAAAACCTTTTGTTTAAGGAAAAGGGTTAACTTAAGAATGAAGAACAAACCAGTCAAGTCAAACCAAATCTGGATACCTTGGCAAAGTTTGGAGTGCTTGGATCTGTGTTTGTGTTTCGTTTCAGATGAGCCAGTCACAACATTTGAATCCAAATTCATATCAGAACTATAAAAACCTTGGAGGATATTCAAATAGAGCTTTCAGGCTTGAGACTATGGTTAGTTTTCAAATGGTATGAAATTTGCTGTGTATTGGGACTTTTCCATGCCTTGGAGACAATAAATGTTGCTTTCTGGGATGCTATGACATTTTTTAAAGCTTCTCTTTCCCAGAAAGCTTAACATAGATACCACAAGGAAATGCTGAGCGCTTATAATTGGAGCTGAAATGTAGTTTATAGAAATAAAGAATCTTTGCTTGGATCCATGCTTTCACTTTGGTTGCACATTCAGGGACTATGTCAAGGTAGGAAAATTGGGTCTTATATTCATGAGAACTATATTCATGGGAGTTAATTTCAAGTAAAAAAGGTGAGCTGTACCATCAGTTAAGGACACATACATAGCTAAAGTTACTTGTATGTGTTTATAAATCGGGGATTATCACACACATTTTGTTTTAATCCTGAGCAGTACATATAGTGTTGCAGCTCACAGCTGAGGTCACTTGAGGTGTACCTACAGACTCCAGTTCCTTGGATCAAGCGACTGGCCAGAACACACTGCACACAGCGGCTCTCCTTCCTGTGCTGTCCATGTGCTTGAGGTTGCATAAGGAAGTATTTTTGATGCAGGCACTTCTAATCAAGATATACGTCACTGAACTACTTGTTTATTTATTTATTTATTTGTTTAATGAAAAGTAGTAACGATCAGAAAACTACAGTTGTGCCTCTCTGCAACTCATCTCTTTTCATGATTAAATCCTTGTTCTGGAGGACTGTTGGTCTCTCTGTGAGATCAGAGAAAGATCTCAGCCCCTTCATGGTCATTAGCCCTTCTGAGATCAAGGATGTAGGAACAAAGATATGTCTGGAGAAGGGCACGCACTACTGCCTCATCTCATCAAGCTGCCTGGTGATTTTATAAAATTTTTGGCACAAAACGTTTATCAAAACACATAATGTGAAACACAGGAACTACTGGTCTGCTGGCAATTCAGATGTCTTCCTCTGGGATCGCTTTTACTGGAACTTGAAAATTTATTCACCACAGAATCAAAAAAAAAAATAATCCTGAATTGGGAGGGACCAACAAGGATCACTGAGTCCAAGCACATTAGTTTTGTCATCTCCATAAGAACACAAGATAAAAGTGAGCACATTAGAATTCTTCCTTGCATTCTCTTTCAGTGTCACAGTTAGTATGCTTATTTGCATGGTTAACTCAGTGGGGCAAAACAGTTGTGGTTATAACACTATGGCTACGAACTGCACATCCCCACCCACTCACACACACACGCTCCATATCCTTTGGCAACAAGTCATTTCAGATGTACCTATTTGAGGCAACGAGCAGTACTGAGCTGAAAAACATTTTTTTCCAATAACCATCTGAGCCGAGAAGTGCTGACTCTAAATGCAAAAACTAATTCCTCGGTTTAATTGACTGGCTCTTCAAATTATGCAGTTTATGCTACAATGCACCCACTGCAGCCTGCTTTTGTTCATTCTCCTTCCCCTTTAGAAAGTGCCAGATGTGGTTGGGGTCTCCTCCACAGAGTTCAAGAAGATATCTGTGGATAGGAAATATAACAATTTACTCTAAACCCTTGTTCTCTTAACTGATGGCTGGTTTTAAAGAAACTGCTTACTTTCAAAATCCTCATAGGCAAGGGAGACAACAAAGGGAATGTTTCTAAAATTATTCATTGTTAAGAAGGAGCACATTAGGAATGCATACTGTGTTTAAGTTTAAGGATGATTCCGTTCCCACAACTTAGCCAAAAAAATGGAAATGTGCAAGTTCATCCTAGAAAAAGGGCAATGCAGGAGAGTGTCTCATCTAAGCTTATTTTAAACCAAAAAGGTAGAAAGATATAGGCTGCTTGCCTTTTACACAGGTTTTCTGTGCTCTGGGCCTTTTACAGAGTGATACTTATTAAAAAATAAAAAATAAAAATAAAAAGAGCATGTCTGGCTGAAGTTTTCCATTAAGTTGAATCAATTAGATTTAAAAAGAAATGAAATAATTGATGGACTTTTATGAAAAGAGGTTTAGTGTTATGAAAGTGATGGCAGACTGATGCATAGGGTTTCAGCTACATGATCGAAATGTAGTGCTTGGCTCATAGATTTCAGAAGCTGTGAGAGATCTCTCTGAAGGACAACAAAGAAATAGGAAAGAAGGGGATTTGCTTCAGCTGGAATGAATGCAAATAGCATCTTCATTCTTTTCATTCACAGCAATCTGCCACCTTTTCATTTCTTTTTCACGCAAACCAGGAGATAATAGGGATATAGTAATGGTATAAGTGGACAGAGCCTGACCATTAAAATGTTTACCATTTCAGCATGTGCCTGCAAATGCAATAAAATTGAAACTGGAAAGGTGTTAAAATTGCTGCCGGTTTCTATTCATTTGAATGGCAGCAACCCAGAACTCTGTTTTATGGTTTCATGCAGAGGGTCAATCCATTATCTTTTTTTTTCTTCCTGGGATCAAATAGCATTTCTGTGAGGATTAGGTCTCTGTAGCATACTGAAGTGGAACCAATGTGCAGAGGTTCAAACGTTGAACCAATTTCAAAATTGAACTGCTTTACAAACAGTGAGTTGACTTACAAATTGAACTTTAAAATATTAAATGGATTTCTAAAAGTTCACGACATGAAGATTCTCCTTAAAAATGATTAGGTATAAACCCAACAACCATCCAGAAAAAGCATGAACACAAATAATATGAGCAGTGGAACATACTGAAGTAGCAAAATATTAAGAAAGTTTTTCCCTTATTTTCTTTCTGTATATGATGTCCAGAAATCAAAGGACACCGTACTCTTTTTTGGGGGGGTGGCAGAATAAGTAATTTGGACTATAAAAGGCAGATAAGTAATAAAAGAACGTTACACAAAGTACATAAATATTCTGCTTATCAATGGCAAAGATTTGAAGCAAGACTTTTAAAGAAGATGTGTTATGCATATCTGCTAAAACCAGGAAAGAAAGTACCACAAAATTATGGATATCTTTTAAAGTAAGGATGCATTTTCTTTATTTAAAGAGAAAAAAAAATATCTTCATTAAGTTTACGGTTATTATGGATATAATCAAAGTAGCAAAAGCATTCAGAAAAGAAATGTTGACTTATTTACTTTAGATGTAAAAAAACCCACAAATGCATATTTACCACTCTATAATCCAAAGTCTTTACAAGAAGGAAAAACAGAGCAACCCTGAAAACAAATACTTAAAGCCCATAGCAGACGATGAAGAAGAGGAAATAGAAGGGAGCTGACTAAGAAATATTTTTTCAGTTTTTTGGTTTTAACCTGCCTATTCTCAATTCTGTTCTGACATTTGCATGCAGCAAAATCTGGGAGTGAATGGACATTCCCAAATGGAAGGCAATTAGGAATGCACAGCATGGGGGCCTTGACACGATCAAATATCAACTGATAACTAGTTGATTAATTATTTAGAACTCTCAGATCAAATGCACCTTCAGTCAGTGTTCAATTCAATCCACAGTTTGAGAGTTGTTTTCCATAGCATAGCTAAACTATCGCTTAAAAAATGCTTAGTAAGAACAGGTCTATTTATGATATTTATAGTCTGAGGGCTTTGTTTGCTTTACAGTAAGAGGGAATACAAAGACCAAGTAATATACAATCTGTTCAATACAAATCGTTCTGAATGATCTTCACAGTATGTCAACAGAATGTGCTGAAGATGACAAAACAGAGTGCAAGGTTTATATAGATGATTATAAATTGATGTAGTCACACGACAAACAGGATAAAACATCATTTTTTTCTTTTAATTTCAATGTTTATATCAAGTTTCAATGTTTGTACGTTTTTATTTCTTTCAAATTTAATTCTCAAATTTATACATCCTTATTCTGCAAAAGTAGCCATAAATAAGGCTAAATAAATTTTCTCTTGCACACTGTTACCTTTAAACCAAGACAAAACTCTCATAAGCCCTAAATGATTAAGTTTTTTTCTCTTCAGGAACTCCCCAACAAATAAGAGAAAAAAAGATTGCTAGAAATGAATTAAGAAGACAAAAACCTCAGTGAAACCCAGATAACAGAATAAATAACTAAGGTATTTTTCTCAAGTGTTCTGCACCTTTAACAAAATGCAACCTGAGTATTGGTAGTTAATCGGTATTATCCTCATTGTATGCTGCTGGTGCAGATGAGACTAAAAGCACTCACTGTTTAGATCATTAGCAGAGTCCAAAAAGCTAGGTTTGAATCACAGAATGGTTCCAGTTGCAAGGGACCTTAAAGATCATGTAGTTCCAACTACTCTGCCATTGACAGGGTTGCCACTCGCTACATCAGGCTGTCCAGGGCCCCATTGAACCCATCCCTGAACACCTCCTCTAAGGATGTGGCACTCATAACTTCTCTGGTAACCTGTTCCAGTGCCTCACCACACTCTGAGTAAAAAAAAAATCTCCCTAATGCCTAACCTAAATCTCTGTTCTTTTAGATTAAAGCCAGTCTCCCTTGTCCTGTCACTATCTGCCCATCTACAAGGGTCTGTCTCCCTCCTGTTTGTAACCTCCACTCAAGAACTGGAAGGCTGCAATGAGGTCTCCCAAAAGCCTTCTCCAAGCTAAACAAGTCTGGCTCCCTCAACAAAAGAGGTGTTCCAGCTGTTTG
The DNA here is from genome assembly GCA_030625065.1 of Alectoris magna. Lineage (NCBI taxonomy): Eukaryota > Metazoa > Chordata > Aves > Galliformes > Phasianidae > Alectoris > Alectoris magna. The sequence continues at coordinate 29,586,991 of CM060563.1, read as the reverse complement.
ATAACCTTTGTGACCCTCACCTCCAGCTCCAACAACTCCACAGCTTTCTTGTGCTGAGGTCCCTAGTCCTCAATGCAGTACCACAGATGGGATATCGGGAGGGCAGAGTAGAGAAGGAATAATCACCTCCCTCTCCCTGCTGCTCGCCCTTCTCTTGATACTGCACAGGATGTAGGTTGTCTTCCAGGCACCAAGCACACACTACTGGTTCATGTACAGCTTTGTACATGAGCTTAGGCTCCCCTAAGGTCTTCTCTGCAGGGCTCATCTCAAGGAGTTCAATGGGTTGTTCTCCCAGCGTACACATCTCTGGGATTGTCCCAAGCCAGGTGCAACACCTTGCACTTGGTCATGTTCAATCTCATTAAGTTCTTGTAGACACATTTTTCAAGCCTGTCCAGGTCCCTCCGGATGGCATCTCTTCCTCCTAGTATACCAACTGCACCGCTCAGCTTGGTGCCATCAGCAAACTTGCTGAGAGTACACTCAATCACAAAATCATAGAATCACTCCAGTTGGAAAAAACCTTAAAGATCATCTGTCACCAGTGAGAATCCCACTGTCTATGCCACTGACAAAGATTTTGAAGCATATCGATCCCAAGACAGATCCCTGAGGGGCACCACTTAGGACAGCCTCAACCTGAACATAGCGTCACTGACAACATCAGTTCACTACCTTGTCTTGTATATGCTTTAACATCTCTTTCAGGAGCATTTATTCCATGATCTTCCCAGGCAGAGGTGAGGCTCACTGGCCTGTAGTTACCTGGGTCTTCCTTTTATCTTTTTCTTCAAAGTGGGACTAATGCTTCCCTTTTTCCAGTCACCAGGGACTTTACCTGACAGCCATGACTTTTCAAGCATGATGGAGAGCAGCCCGGAAACCACATCAGCCAGTTCCTTCAGGAGTTGTACACATTCAATCTCATGAGGCTCACGACTTGCTAATGGCCTGGGTTGAAAAGGACCTCAAAGATCATCTAGTTTCAATCCCCCTGCTATGTGCAGGGTTGCCAACCATTAGACCAGGCTGCCCAGAGCCACATCCAGCCTGGCCTTGAATGCCTTCAGGGATGGGGCATCCACAACCTCCTTGGGCAACTTGTTCCAGTATGTCACCGCCCTCTGTGTGAAAAACTTCCTCCTAATATCTAACCTAAACCTCCCCTGTCTTAGTTTAAAACCATTTCCCCTTGTCCTATCACTACCCACCCTTGTAAACAGTCATTCTCCCTCCTGTTTATATGCTCCTTTCAAATATTGGAAGGTCACAACGAGGTCTCCCCAGAGCCTTCTTTTCTCAAACCTAAAGACTTATTTAAAAATGTTGGGAGAGATTATCTCCCTTCGGAGTTGACAAAAATTTACTTAAAGCAAATTCAGTAAATTTTGGCAAAGCCCTTCAACATTACTTTGAATCTTATATGTCCAATGTACAGAGCAAGTTCAGAACAATACACATACTCAGCAAAATGTTCTGTCATACTGTTAGGTAAAACAGTGAACAAGAAAATGTAGCACATGCCTACACGCTAGATTACAGGGTTTGTCTTGAACATTTGCTATGTTCTTAATTCCAAACATCCATACCCAGAGGACATCAACAATGTACATGGTTAGAAGTTGGCTTTTTGATGTCACACTGAGCATGAACGTACTCAAATTTTTCCAACTAGGAACAAAGACAGTTTTTATACTCAATAATTTACTGCCTGTAGTCAAAAGATAAAATGATAGATCTTCATATTGTTTTCAAATGTGTTCATATGACATATTTTCATTAATATGTCATTCCTTTTTATTAATGCATGTAATTTATTAAAGCAGAGCTACAGCAGCACTGGTCCAAAGTTTAATATTCTCAGAAGAAATAGCATCAGAAAACTAAAAACCATCCTTTATACACAAGAAGCAGGCTAATGCATAGGAATGACCACAGATGGGTATTTTTCTCCCTATATTTAAAAACACGCATCTATGTGCACTGGCCTTTTGTGCAGAAGTTGCTTGATGTGCTGCTAAGACATCTCTATTCACCGAATGAGTTTTATTTTCTAAGAAGTGAAACACTGAAGAATGTAATTCAGCAGGAAAAGCTCTATGCCTTGCTCTCCTATAAAGATCAATTTTGAACATCAGGGACTATTTCTTTGACCATTTTCCACAGTCGGTACCTAACAGAGGAATTGCAATCACATTTTTTTAATTTGGCAACAGTCAGCAGGCTATTATGATGTGTCTTTTAGGAACCATACCAGAACTTATATCAGAAAATATTATTAAAAAAAAATAATAATAAATAAATCTATCATCATTATCAACAAAACATATGAAAAAATATGCTTTTTGAAGAATTTTAAAGAATTGCTGCTCACATTGCCAGACAGACAGATCTTACTAAGTATCTCACATCTCAATGGCAGACTGTCATCACACATTCATAACTTCAGACAGTAAAACAGCAGAGAGATTACTTTTATGTTTTTGTTTTAACTCAAATTTCAGAAGTATAAAACCAAGAGGAAGATAGAAAGTATCCACATTGTAAATCTCTAGGTAAAGTACTGTTGACCATGGGTAATGCAGCCTTATTTTTGGTGGACAAAAAGCATGCTGCAAGGTGAACCAACTCAAATAAAAAGGAATCTTTGCTAACCACCAAGCTTTTCTAAATGTTTAGATTTCCCATGCTTCTTTCCTTAAAGTGAAAAATGTTTTACTGGTGCTATTTTACACTAACTTTCTAGTCTTCACAGCTTCAATTTTGACTTTACATCTTTTTAATTTTTTATTTTTATTTTTTAATCCTATGCATCATGAAATGTATCACAAGATAAAGAGACACAAAGGAATTGCAATACTAACTGTGCCCTGAGCAATTCTTAAAGTAATTGTTAATTTATCAGTGATGCCCTGCTCCTGAAGGCTTTAGGACACAACTACACTTGACTGTGCCCTTTGTGTCAGGGCCAAAATGCTACTAAAATTCAGGTCAGTCTCCTACATAGAACTGTATTACTGCTTACAGAACACATGAAAATAACCAAGCATGAGCTTTACTTGTTCAGCATCCCTAGAAGAAAGAAACGATGTGACCATTTTCTATACTTGGAATGGATGAATGAACACTACAAAGGGAAATAAAACCTAGGTAAACAGAAACAAGTGATAGTAAAATATAAATTTAATAATGCCTGGATTACAGCTTTTAAAATACAGATTGTAAGGTGATCATTAACCTTCTACTGAGTTTCTGAAAATTTTACCCAGTAGCAGTAGAGAAGAACAGAAACAGCTTGCTTAAAAGCTGAGCTTAGTGCTCTGATTTGAGAGAATGGGAAGTGCATTTGCATAGGGTAACAGAAGGCTGGACTCAACAGCCACACTTAAGTGCTTAAAAGCAGGCTTGAGGTGAAACAAACAAACAAACAACAACAAAAAAAAAAACATGATGGATCTCTGATTGATCTTTATTGAATTTGTAGATATCCAATTGATATGAAAGCTTGCACCACACCTTAGTAAATAAATCAATAGATAAATACAGCTATAAGGCTAAATCACTTTCTGCTCTAAGTACAGCATCCACAAAGTTCATCTGAATAGCATTTATGAAAAGAACAGTTTATCTCAGCAATCTTTATATTTTAAGAAGAACAAGAACAAAGTAAAAGAAAGAAAGAAAGAAACAAACAAAAAACACAACTCAATGCAGTAAGCAAGAATCATAAATCAGAAACAGTTCTATGAGAGGGCACGTCTTGAGTATGGTATCTATGGTAACTTTACAGACATCCCTAGGAAATTAGGAAAATAAAAACAATCCTGGACATCCCACTACAATAAAAACTTGCTAACAAACTGAACATTAAAACCACAATAACAAATCATTCAGGGAATAAAAGAAAAAGTTTGTAGTAACAAACCAGCTAATTCTTTACAGTAGACCCAACATTCTTTATGATATCGGGGTCTCCTCTTTTTTGTTGCAATATGTTAGAAAGAAAACCTGAAGGCTTTCCTGGGTAAGCAATGTAAATCAAAATTGCTGTCTTCATGCATTATGATGTTTTTGACATCCCACTGGAAAGCACCATTCTCATGTATTCTGAAGAGCATTATGGCATGGCTTGTCCCAGGGAGACATCACATCCTTCTGAATCACATGTACTGTCCTCTGGTAAAATGCAGATGAAAGGCACAAAGATTACAATGCTGTTGCTGCTGTGTGGAGCAACTGAAGATACCATAGAGCCTGACAACTGTTTGGTGAATACAGTAGACAAGAAAAAGTATTCAATATTTAACTGCAGTTAAGTAACTGATAAATGATATGTAGCTCCTTTCAACCATTTTTCTCCCCTCTGATATTTAATTTTTCTCACTCCTCATCATCACATTATGTCAGATGAAAATTATTACAGCCTTCCATAATTCTGCATCTCTTCCACTGAAAGGTTTGCCTTCTGATTGGCAAAAGTTATAATTCAAAAAGGTCAGCTACACCATTATACAATCTGGTTCCGGATCATGGAATAACAAAGAAGATTTCTGTAATCACATCTTAAGAGGATAAATCTTATCACACAAAGATAATATAATCTCATCTGTCATCAAAGAAAATAAAAGAGAAAGGAAGTCATATAAACTAGAGCTGAAGTAACAATGTTATCTTCCAGTTGTAAATCTATGGAGCATAATATTCACTGGTAAACAACTGTCATCAGGGTACCAGGAATTCTGGCCTGAAGCACTCAAACAGAAAATAAATGAAGTGAAAAATACAGTTGTGCTTATCCTAAGCCTTCCAGATGTGAGTACGACTGAAAGCTTTTGTATCAAATCTGCTGCAAGGTATAGAAGAAAGCTCTTCTAATTTGGACAAGTACATAATCCAGAATTATAACAAATGTGAAACATCAGTTTTCAATCAATTGTAATTGACATCACTTGAGCAAGACCACATTGCAACTTGGAGATCCATATTCCTGCTTGTCTTTATAATTTTTTCTTTTTTAAGACTGTAAAACTGCTCTCAAGACATCAGGCTGCACTGTAATTTTTACTTCATAAGAAATTTACAGTTTCATATCTTTCCTAATGGGATTACCTGAATCATTTACATTTCAGGAAATAATTTGAGTATCAATCACTCTGACTCACAAGAAAGAGCACATAAGAAGGATCAAGATGAATCTAAAAGTTGTTTTATTATTAGGAGTTCATTTTTAAAGATCTTGACATTTATTTCCTTGAAATCAGAGGCAGTTTGAGAGGCTGGTTTGCTATGCAAAGTTTTGCTTTTAATACATGAATCGTAGAAATAATTTTTATGTTTGAATCTTGATTATGTATATTTCTTTAGCTCTATTTAACCTTACTGAAGTCTTCCACAGAGGTGCATGTAAATATATATGGTTTTAATTGTTCCAGCATTTATGAGCCACTTGGTTCTTGCTTTTCTTGCAAGCGCTTTAGTATTTTCTGTGATTATTCTTTTAAAATAGTAATAAGCCTCTGACTAGAAGGGTCCTCCCTTCTAATTCTGCTGAGGTACAATGGAGTAAGCACGTGTATCGAATCTTATTTGGGAGGAAAACTGAGTCACATCTATCAACTTCTGAGTATTTGGATAACCAGCAAAAAGAAAAACAAAACAAAACAACAACAACAAAAAAAACAACACATTGCTTGCTTCCATTTTTACCAAGATCATAATTCTCTTATTAGTTTCCTCAGTGTCCTGTGTTCATAAGGAAACAAGGCTAATTTTGACATTATTTAGGTGAAATTCTTTGTATGTGAAATACTGATCAACTCAGGCAGGATTTTCAGATTTTCACCCTAACACAAACAGGGTTATACACAAAAGCTGTTCTCAGGAGTTGCTATTACTACCAAAAATCCCAAACTTGCAGAGCTGCTTTCTACTTGTACAGATTTATTTATTTTTTAAACCAGTCTGCAGAACACTGCTACAGGGCAAGATCATACAAACATATTTGGTAAATTTATCTGCAGTCCAAATACATCACTTCACCAAACGTGTCTAGATAAATGGATTATGACAGACCTTTCAACCAAGATTTTGCAAGTAACTGAGGAATTAAATAAATTAGGCATATAAGATTATATATCCATAGTTATAGGTAGAATTCCTCAGCAGTTACTTAGAAGGAGGTAAATATGACAGAGATTCAAATCAGCAGAAAAAAAAAAAAAAACAAACAAAAAAAACCAATGGTTTTCCGCATGTGTTATGTTTGAATAAACTTGGGTAGGAGGATTTAATCCATTTACATTTATTTCTTGTCTTCTATCTTACCACTGTGGACTTCCCCTTTTAGGCATAAAATGCTATTGGGCTAGAAGTCCTAAAACTTTATTGCATAGAGTCACAGCATGCCTTGGTTTGTAAGGGACCTTGAAGATTATCTAGTCCCAACCCCCTTGCAGGGTGCAAGGCAGGGCAGGACTGCCTACCACTAGATCAGGCTGCTCAGGATCCCATCCAACCTGGCCTCGAATGCCTCCTCCAAGGCTGGAGCACAATTAATTCTCCCCAAAGCCTTCTCCGAGCTAAACAAACCTGGCTCCCTCAACCCTTCTTCAGAAGACAAATTTTATTGCTTTATTTCCACTCAGCCATCTATTATCACAGAATCACAGAATGACCCGGGTTAGAAGGGACCTCAAGGATCATGAAGTTCCAACCCCCCTGCCTGGCAGGACCACCAAACTTCCACATTTACTAGATCAGGTTGCCTAGGGCCCCTTCCAACCTGGCCTTAAACACCTTGAGGGACGGGGCATCCACGACCTCCCTGGGCAGCCTGTTCCAGGACCTCACCACTCTCCTAGTGAAGAACTTCCCCCTATCATCCAACCTAAATCTTCCCTCTTTCAACTTAAAACCATTTCCCCTTGTCCTGCTATTATTGGCCCTTTCAAAGAGTTTACTCCCCTCCTGGTTATAGGTTCCCTTCACGTACTGAAAGGCTGCAATGAGGTCACCCCACAGCCTTATTTTCTCCAGGCTGAACTAGCCCAGCCCCCTCAGCCTGTCTTCATAGGGGTGTTTATCTATCATTCATCTTATGATAATATGCAATGATTATGTATCAGACAGAAAAGGAGGAAAAAACCTCTAAACTATATGTACAAAGGGTGCTCCGAAAGTAATGCCTCCTGTTACTATTTTTTTTTTTTTTTTTTTTTTTTTTAAATGTTGGTCTATGACATCAGAAACGGATTTTGGTAGTATGGCACCAGAGGTTAAACCGCCCATTACATGTTGTTGCCATGAAACAGACAGCAGCAGAGGAGCAGTCTGACAAAATGGCATCTGACAAAGAAGTGCATATGAAGCAAAGTGAGTGGAAAACGTAAGGAAAAAAAACCCCACAAAAACAGAGAAAAAGAGTAGAGTAAATGAAAATCAAAACATAAAAGGAGAAACAGACAAAATAAAATGGAAAAACATTGGAAGCAGAGAACAATAGAAAGGGAGAAAATCTTTCTGGTACAGTAAATGTAATAAACTAAAATTCAGATTATCAGAGTAAAGAATTAACAGAGTTGTAAACCACAAAAGAGAGACTCTGTAAAATCTTCTAAAAATAAACTCTTTGCTCTTTCCATCTTACTAGCACGTAAAGGACTTAGTTCATAAGTGCTAGAATAATAATAAAATAAACAAACAAACAAACAAACAAACAAAAAAACCACACAATCAGGTCTACTGTCAGTGATAAACATACACACACACAAATTAAATGTATGAAATGTATGAAATGCTTTGTTACCTAATGGGAGATTTATATTAGCACTTGCCTTTACAAACACAAAATTTATACCCAGTGAAATGGAAGTTTTACTAAATTTATCCCTATCATTTCGACTTCAGAGTTGCATTATGGAAGACAACTGAGAATTGAACTTCTGGAATAAATAAATTCAGCTCTGTTGCTACCAGAATAAAATTCCCTGTGTATCAAATAACTTATTGAGATCTATAATTCAGTATTATCACAGACCTTCACATTTACTGAGATTTTATTAAGTCAAAGAACAAAGAAGGCAGGAAAGTATAATAATAACATAAAATACAACACTTGGGATGGTTGCGTTTCAAACTTTGGAACCAAGAAGTAAGAGAAAAGAAAATAATTACCAACTCTGCTCCCTTTAAAAAGATCATTTTACAGTATTAGCTTTATAGATGTGCAATGTATCATAAGGTGTAGGTGTACATGGGTGAGTTATAATTTTGTGAAGCTAACTGGATAGGCATATTAATAATTTTCAGATGCTTCTGAATGGGACAGAGATAAATTAGAAAGATCATAATTTATGTAATTCCTGGCACCATTTATCATCTCATAAGCTAATTTATCAAAATGACTCTAGAATGTTTTTCTTCCCTCTTCTGTATCTTCTTTCTCTATCTTTAGTATTACTTTGAAAAGGAGAACTTTATAAATAATAATTAAAAAAAAAAATTGTGAGCAAGAAACCATTAATAAAAAGACTATAAATACTGATTGTTGCCTTGATTGGTTGTCTGTCTCTTGCTTTGATTTTCTTTTCCTTTGTGTTGGGATTTTCATTTTGTCTTCCATTTTTGTTCAAGGAGGTACTCAGGAGCTTTCTCCTGATAAATATGCTCATAGAGTTTTGAGTCCTGTCAACTTTTTTGTTATTATTAAGTTTGTCAATTGTCAGCATTTGTGTTTCATTCCAACGATGAATGGAGGCATTAGATTTCAGCATTAAAATGTAGTTAGGATTGTAATGAGCATCATTAGGAAGCATAATGGGAATGAACATTGGATCTCATTTTAGGATTCTTTCTTTTTCAGTTTGTTTGTTTTTATTTATCTTCCTTTCCTGCTAACAGGCAGGTGAAAGCTCTACAGTGCTTATTTATGTCTTTAAAATAGACAGTCACATCTTCTTATCCAAGACACTTGATTCTTTTAAATCACGTCTTGTTGTTTGAAGTCAGAGTTAGACAGTCCTTGTAAATGCATCATCACAACCCATTCTAACACAGATACTTTGATTCTCAATTCTGCCTTGTAGCTCAACTACATGTCCCTACTGAATATAAATTTTTACATGAATTTTTAAATGAATATAAGCCATTCTTGCACATAAATCTGAATAGATTCAATTACTTTTTACAGAAATGAATAGCTTAGTACTCTGAGGTTGGCCCTACAGGAGAGAATTGCAAAATGAAAGATAATCTATATTCCAGCTGAGTGATTGGCACAAACTTTTATTTTCAAAAGTTTGTAAAATATTTACTATATCCTGGCTAAGGCTGCTCTACAGTGCAATACTAGCAATAAACACTGACCTCTCTGGGAATCCTTCTGCATTTGTGAATGTGAGCTTTTGTTCTTTGCAGGTTAAATATAGATTAAAATCTGCAGCTTGATTTCAGCCTGTATTAATTTCTTGCTCTGATATTTTCATTTCAACTAAGACACACTTCTAGAATGATGAACTGTTTCTGCAATAAGGCTACACTCAGGAAATATGCACTTTTTCAACTTCTTTGTGCAGATCATCAGGCAAAGTCAGTTAAACACATCCTTGTATGCTTAGTAATTGAAAAGAAAGAAATAATACTGAAGACAAGAAAAGCAAAACAGAGATCACTACAAATCAGTAGGTAAGTCATGCATTGTATGGTTTCTAATACACTATGCTTCATGTGGGGTACACAAACCACTATCTATGTAAACCCAGCTGTCTAGGAAACAGAAATGTAAAAAGAAAGGTTGGAATGCAAAGAATCCTGGAAGGGACTTCAGACTGGACTTAATCACTCTGTGTCAGGGATTTTTCTTGTTGGTTTTTGTTTGTTAGTTTGTTTTTTCCTTAAGATATAAATGGGAGGAAAAATGTAATATATGCAGAATGGGGCTTGGGTTGGAAGGAACCTCAAAGATCATCCACCATGGGTAGGGACCCCTTCCACTACAAATCAGTGCCTGTTGAATAGCTAAATGAAAGACATATCTAGATATATGCTGCTTGAAAAATACTGCTATGGGTGTCAAGAATGCTACGCATAATTCATATGTACAGCAGTACCTCCGTGATGGGTCGTGATAGGTATTAACTTCCTTTTAGAAACCTGAAACTTGACAAAGAAAGCATCAAGAATAGAAAACACAGACTGAAACTTGTAATTACACCACAGGGTTTGCATAATCATGAACATTTTTACGTAGCTGGGTTATGACATGAACTGTGGTCAGAAAATACCTTCAGTAAAAGCAAAGGGAGCAGTTAAACTGGTAAGCCTGTTTCCAGAAACCATGGGGGATAAACAGTTCTATTTTGTCGACCTTTTCCTCTATCCCACCATTACTTGTTTATCTACTGCTACACTTCCTTCTGAGTGTGATATCTAACCTTCTGTCCTAATTCCTAACAACTTTTCGGTTTACTAAGGCTTCCTAACATGTTAGGAAGCTCACATAAACAGAGCTACAATTTGAACATGGTAAAAATGAAAGGGACAAATTGTGAAATTAAGAAAGGACATGAGCCTGATGCTTTATGAAGCAGAAGTAAGCTTGCTCCTGACCACCTTTTTTGAGACATCAGCATCAGCTGCTGTTTGGCTGTTCCTGAGCCTCTGCCTGGTTCAGAACCACCCTCCAGCTTTCTCGGTTAGACTGCTATTCTACAATGGGAGGGGTTAGTCCCGAAAGGGATCTGATTGCTTCACCTGGAATTCTGGTCCTTAAGAAATACAAAGACACTCCATTTTTATGCTTATGCTATGATAATTTCTAGTAGACAAAATGAAGTGAAACAAAACACAGCATGTGAATATCCATTTTCACACTTGTCCCTGATAAAGTGACCATGATTAGATTGCAGCATGCAACATCAGGTCTGTTAGGAACTTTGTTCTCTTTACTTTACAGAGTTGGTGATACTGTTTGTACTTAGCAACTGCAGAACCTAAATCATTACAAGATACATGATCTTTGTATGAGTAAACAGCAACTGAGAAATATGATAAAGTGTTTCTCAAATTGGTAATCTGAGGGTATAAGAGTGATGAATTTGTCTTTCCTAGTAAATGACTCATCGTGATAACACTGTTGAACTAACTTTCCTTACCTACATGAATTACACTCCATTTATTTCCATTTGTGGTTTCATAACAAAGACGGATTATTGAAAATATTGGACTTTCTTCTGTATGCATAGCCTGGATTTTACCCTTTCACACACAGTGAATGTTCCACAGAGAGTATGGGAAGGGAATGGAAAGGAAAAATGAATTATTAAGGCAGCAGATGGACACATAGCACTGACCACACCTCTGCCCCACCTGTGGATGCCAGTAGTGCCCAGCGTAGACCAAGATGGAGCACTTTTCTCCTCTGAGAGGTGTTCACAGCTGCGTGGCTCCAGGTGTCTCGGAAAGGAGATTTCAATTGATTGCCTTCTAAAGTTTGCTGATGTGGCTTCCATCCACATTTCACAAGACAGAATGGCTTTCCATTTTAGATTCTGGCTCTATATGAAGTATCATAGAATGGTTTGGGTAGGAAGGGACCTTTAAGATCATCTAGTTCCAGCCCCCTGCTACAGGCAGGGACAGCTCCCACTAGACCAGGATAGAATTAGAAAAGATTCTTCTATATGTTTCTGTTTCTATTTACCTAAACTTAAATAAGTAAAGCAGTTTTGCTTTAAAGGCAAAGCAATCCTTTCTGAAGGCTGCTTTAGAGAAGCATACTCACGTTCAGCACAGGCACACTGCATTTTCACCCAGAAACTGAAATTTAGCTCAAAAATATTACTTTACAAATAGGAAAAAAATGATTCATTACAAAACAGTTCTAGGTGCCTTGACTCCCTCATCCATTACCACTTGAAAATATGTTCCTGCACCAATTAGAAGCAGGATTTTTTTGAGAAGGGAAGCATGGAACAGCAAAGGACAATTTCATTTCTTAGCTATTATCTGCCCTTATCTGACTAATCTTTCTGGCTGTTCTGAGAACCCACTTTTAATATGGAAATCAACATTGTGGTTCAAAAATAATAACAACAAACAAGCTTTCTATTTCAGATTGAATACATTTTTAAAAGAGTAATAATTACAATGACTTTGGAATAGGAAAAGGAATGAGACTTTAGCTAGGAAGACTAGAAGAATGGTCTCTCCTTCAAATAAAAAGAAAACTCATGCACTGTTAAACTTGCACATTTGAAAAGAGCCATAGGAGGTTTTAAACACAGGAGTTTTTAAAAAACATAGTCTCTCTCAAAGTTTAAAATTGAGCCTGCTAATCTTCAAAATACAACTGATATTTGCCTGTCACTGAATAACTTTGGTCTTTCATCAGTTTAACAGCTATGCGTAGCTGTTTTCCAGGAGATGAACCCACGTTACTCCACTGCCCCACCACCAGGATGTCCTTCATTTCCTATCAGGCCAGAAGGCATCAGCACTTGTTGGAACATTTAATTGCCTGTTCCTTTTACTTACTAGTGCTGGTTAGATCTCTCTGAACACACACTTGTCATCACCTCTAGATGATATCAGCCAGAGAAGACAACATCCCACTTGTGTTATTTTTGCATGCATATGTCTAGCACTCATTTACAACTATGTTACCAGATACTGTATCCTGTGGCGTTTTTTTTAGGACATGATAATAAAGCGCATGTATGGCTTTGAGTGCTGTATTTCTAAGTGAAATCATCCAAATTTCTTACATACACTTTAAGGAATTTCTCTACTAAACTAAATGCTGGAAGAGACAGTATTAAGGAAGAAAAAAAAAACACAAAAAACTTGATCGTGCTGTGGGGCTTACCAGCATAGTTCTCAATACGAAAGAAATCCCTACTGAGCAGCCCCACTGACTTGACTTAAGAGTAAGGAGAATACTCCCAGGATTTGCAGTTGCTGGATTGATCCACCACATGCATTGCTTTTACACTTTTTTTTTTTTCTCTCTGATATAAGATTTTTTTTTTATTTTATTTTCCTTCTTCCTCTAGAGCAGCTTAACCCCCAAGTGAAGTAAAAATCATTTACTTACATGATGTCACAGCAAAAATCTGTGCCATTACGGAAATGAATTTGATACCACAAATTTAGCACTGCAACTTCACTGTAGGGATCAAGTATGAAAGGGAGACCAGCTGAGAACAAGCAAGCTTTTAATCTCCCCTGTAATTATCAAATGTGGCACGACAAATTAGGAAGAACAAATGAAGGGTGAATATTCTAATTATTTTAAGTCTGCCACGTTTCAGAGCCTCTCCTCTTTCCCTAAATCCATCATTACTGTTTATTAGTAAGCATGTACACTCCATATACTGCATAGGAAAGGCCAGCTCATTCATTTTTATAGGTGAGAGCTATGAATTACAAAGGTCACAAAGGAGAAATCCAGCTTCACCACTTTGTCTTGCTAGTTTACGCATTCTAGGGAAATTTCCTCATTGGTGCAAGTAGAAAAAGAATGGAAATCCTACATAAATTAAAGAGTTGGAGGAGAATCATATATCAGAAACAAAAGATTCTGGTTTAGCTGCAAATGATTAGAATACCAGCAACTACTATTTGCATTATGACTGTGTTTTCTTCACTCTAAATAAAATGAAAATAATAAAATAAGATTAATTTTCAAGTATAGGTAAATCTCACATTACTCCTTACAAGTAAAACAAACACATCTTATTTCTCACCTTTAAGGAACACTAACAGCTGAAGAGAACACTCTACAAGTACAGGTAAAATCATGCTAAACGATTTTCAGAAGAAGTACAGGGAGAATATCAGCAGGAATGGCAGCAAATGGGGGGGGTTGAGGGACGGGGGAGAACCAAAAAAAACCAGGCAACAGAAAGTACACAATACTGAATTGTCCTGACTGTGTTTTTAATAAAATCAACAGCATAAGAGGAAACCTGGTCCAATTGGCAGCAGTTTGTCTGTGGTTAAGGACAGCAGCAAAATAGTTGGTCTGGGGAAGAGTCAACTAATTTTTCTGGGCGTAATGAAGCTCAACAATTATACCATGCCTCATCCCGGCACTCATACATTCTCTTAAAGCAATTCACCACAGGCAACAGAGTGCTGTATAAACAATGTGTCCCTTCAGGGAAACAGTGTATCTTCTCTTTGCCTTTCTTTGCTGTTTCTTCTGTCTCATTCCAGCCTGGATTTATCTTTATTTCTTCCTTCAATCTTTTCTAACTTCTTCCTAGACTCACATATGTGAGTCTAGTATTGCTTCAGCCGCAAACTCAAAAGCTTAGAAATTCAGTCATTTACCCTTAACATTAACTGAAGACAAATCAGAGATACAAATGACAAATTAGAAAAAAAAAATTACACAACTATGTGCTCACAAATACAAAATCTGGTTAAAGCAGTGAGAAAGAGAAAAGGAATCTCTTTCCTACATGCTGTTGGGAAGAAGTAGGAAAGTGGAGTTCCCAGTTAATTATAAAATGTTCACTACCTGCCTTGCAGGAGCACAGTAAACACAATTAGTTCTGAGCATGATATGTGAGATAAAAAAGCAGAACTGACAATAATATAAAATGGAGCCTTTCTTGCCTTCTTTCGGTGACAGCACCAAGCATCCTGATGTCAGCTCTACACAGAGAAATCGTGTCAGCTGCATTCTCTGATGACCACTATTTCCCCAACCGAGAGACATTCCAATTTCTTCCTGTACTAAACTTTAGCCTCCCAAAGCTACAGCTGCCAAATTACAGGCTCCCTTCCACATTATGAATCTGTTCCCTTAGGAAAGATGGTATTTTCTTATTTCACTTTTGACCTTTTCCTGTTACTGGTAAGAGAGGATGATAATTGACCCTATTGTAGAAGAAGAGAGGTTAGTAGGAAATAGAAGGGCTGTGGAATACATAAAAATTACTTCTCTATACCCCACCTCCCCCACCCCCATTTTCTTTTAAGGAAAAATCAAAAAGAAAAACAACAACAAAAAACAAAAAAAAAAGAAAGAAAGAAAGAAAGAAAACTCTTTTAGTCTAAAACCACTAAACACAAAGCAAATAAAACCTGTAGCTCTTATCTACTCTGCTACTCTATACCAGCAATTGCAATGCAATAACAAAAGTTAGTGTGGCTATAAATTATCCACTGTTTGGAAATACTTTTTCTTCTACATATGAATCAGTCTGTGCTCAGTGTTCTCTTTTCTAGCAGGGCGTCCTTGCTAACACAGAGTTTATTTGTATGGAAAGTCAGATGTCAATTATTATGTGATTGAAAGAAAAAGGTTATTGAATTTCTGCCTGACGTAGATTTACTATTAGAACCTATAACTCTACCTGATCTCCTGGCAAAGGGCAAGTAGATAAAAGAAGGAAGGTAACTGCTTCTGTTGTAGAGTTCATGCATAATTTACTTCAAACTTATTGTTTAAACATCAGCTTTGTCTTGTTGCTTTTTTCCAACTCTGTGATGGGTCCTGTTCTGAACTCCCTACATCTCACCAATTCTTCCACTACTACAAGTATTTCTGTGTTCCTGTCAATCAAATGCACCATGTATACGTGCCAGGCAATGTTAATTGATTCGAATTGAGCTATTCCTTATTTATCCCAGTGTAAGCAAGAAAGAAAACATGCTCTGTAGGGTGCAGTTCTCATGCATTCCAGCTCACCGCACAGTAGAAAATGAATATTTCTTGACTGTTAACTATAATTTAAGACTTGAAATTGTGACTTTTCAAGTTCTAAGTGTGAAAAGGCTTTCATTTTGAGGGTACTCATGTGCATAAGCTTTGGCATAAAATATTTTGTTTTGTAAGCAGAAGTTAAAATTACCCCAGTTTGAAGCAAAATCCATTACAGATTAAATTAATGTTTAATTTCAGCATTTCACCAAAGTAGTGGGCTGAAAGAATATTAGTAGGAGTCGTTCACATATTTAACACTGTACTGAAGGCACTGTAGTCATTTTCAGATTGCTCTGAAGGAGAAGACTGGACTGTGACATGCTTCCCATAAAATTCCACCCAAGTAATTTCTTAGTACACATGCTGGGAGCTGTGCTGATATTGTGGAGGACAGCAGCATTTGTCACCATCCATAGGATTCATGGGACACACTGCAGCCAAACCAAGGATGCATCTGGTGGCTTGTGGTGTGGTTATGGCACTGACCTGACCTCCCTTGTACATTGACCTTCCAGCTACACCCAAGCAGAGAGTCTGATTTCCATGTACAACAGCACACTTAGGTCTTTGCTAAGATAATGCCATAACAGCATTTCTTTGTTTAAAAAGATTCCAAATTGCAGGGTCCTTAGCTGGATCAATCTGAATAACCTTAATTCTTACTTAAATTGTGACTGCTACTTATTTCTCACCTATGCAAACCATACAAATTGAGAATAAGACTTTTTCAAGGCCTTATTTTACTGATCAAACAGTCCAGCTTACAAATGAGAGAGCTCCAACATTTTACTTACTTATTTATTTCCTCTTTTTCATCATAGTTTGATTGTTATAAGCAAAAAGTGAATGCCAACTTATTGCTCTCAACTGAATCTAAACTCACAAGTTAGGCTTTGGACATATAAGGCTGCTGAAATGGAATTTAAATTAAAAAATTCCTCTATTTCATAAAGTCAGTTTTGGAAATGGGGAAGAATGTTAAATTTGCTTTCTTTATTCCCAGCTTAGAATATTAATTTTCACCATATATTAAAAGGCAATATTTTCTTTGTTCCAGAGAGGCTATAAACTAGCATTGTATAGTGACAATCAATCTGAAGTGTAAGAACAGAATTCTGCTGTTTCAGCTCTTTTCCAGCTATGCCATTAGCTGAAAACAACTCCCTCAGGCTCACTCACACATTAAAGATTTTTTTTAGTGCTTAAAACAAATATATTCAAAAAAGTAGATGCAAAGGTAATCAAGAAACATGATTTTTTTTCATTTACACTTAACTAAAAAATTCTTTCTACAGCATTCATCAAATAGAAACAGTCTACACAGCAGAGTTCCCCATGAGATATAGGCATATTACAAGAAATGTATACATATATATGTATGTATATATACGTATATATATGTATATCTATGTTTGTATATGTATGTATGTATATATATGTTTCACCTGGGGCACATACAAGTTTGCAGTCCATGAGCTATAAATCACCTGGTTCCTGGAAACTGGCACATACGACTTCTCTGAGCACTCTGATAAGTTGGAACTCTTAAATGCATTGGATTATTCAATTTAGGACAATATTTAGAAAATCACAATAAGCTTATAGAAATAATCTTGCTTCGTCTCGTGTTGCACACAGAACTATCAAAAGTTCTTAAGTTCCATGTATTAAGAAACCAAAAGAATGCAACTCTAAAGAATATAATTTTGGCTGTATTTACCTTAGCCTGAGGTAAATGCAACTTTATTTTGATAACAAATCCAGCATGACACTGACCCCACATTAGAAAACACAGAAGAGAAAGCATAAATTAGGATAGTCAAATTGGCTTGGTCTGCCTGGAGGTCAGGCAACCTCAGATCAGTTTCTAATTCATTCAGCAGAGACAGAGGCTACAAAACACTGTAACACCAGCTTCTGTAGTAGGTCTATAATTTCTGTTTGAGTTTTATGCAGAACATCTACTAAAATATGCATTCTTCATGCAAAGATTACAAAAGATATGATTTACTTCTGGTGACCTGTTCAAGTGTAAAATTCTATTTAACACTGTTTTTGTGTATTTATCAGAAAAAGAAGGGAAGCTACTTCATTTTCAACTTACTTGAATCTTTCTTCCCCTGCATTTAGTGCAAGGCACCTTAAAACAGTTAACTTGCTGTAGATTTGGATACTAGTTTTTCTTCTGGAAACATATTGTCATGCTCAAAGATCAGCATTTTGCAGAGAGCTCAATGGTCCAAATTACATCTTATAAGATCAAGGCAACTAATTGGATTTTTCACCACTTTTGGATGGAAAAAGGTCTGTGATTATTAGCAAAGCATTTGTTCTCACTCCAGAAGTCTTTTTTATCCTTTTCATTGCTCAGATTATTCATATACATACATATACACATATACAGGAGTTGCAAAGATGCATGGTTGCATACTTAGAAGAAGAGCATTATTAGAAAATATAATTCAGTATTTTTTACATTGCCTGCAAGCAATAGTTGTCATTTACCTTGCAGAGTATGTTTGTGAATTGAACAGGATGGAAGACATACTGAAACTCTGGATCTTCTTGTCATGTGCCCACATGCAGAACTATTGGTGAGGCTTCATAAAACAGAGACTCTTCCTTATCTTCATTCAGCTTAATACCCCTTTAAAGACACTTCATATCATTTATTGACTGGGGGGAAAAAAAAGGCCCTTCTTACCCTTGATTTTCTATTTGAAGGAGGGAATAGAACAATTTGCCTATTATTTCATTATCATTTCTCCCTCAAGTACATGAGTAGGAAGAAGGATTATAGGAGAATGATCTGGAAAGCAAGACATGCACAGTTAGCCTGTGTGAAGCCCAGAAAGACCAGCGACGTCTAATGTGACTTCCATTAGGCATATAAACTAGCATCACAGCTTTCAGAAAAGTTCTGGAAGAGGTTCTGAAACAGCTTTCCCTAGTCTCTCTGACCCTACTGAATTTGGCTTAATGAATGCAGTTGCTGATGTTCACTCCTGTTCCTACTTAGTTTAAGACTTCGGTCAATGAAGGCACCATCTCTGGCCTATTCCTCTGCTATTTCACTGAGTTTGCTGATCTAGAATATTAAAAGCCACAATCACAAAGCAAGGAAAGAAGAGAATTCACTCACTATGTAAGACTGCCGGAACTCAGCAGATGCAAGAAAATCCCCATTTTGCTGGGGAATATGTAGCACATATTGCTTGTAACTTTGAAGGCAAATCAAAATTTCTTCTTATTTTATCCCATCAAGTCAGAACTAGTTCTTGTCAAGCTAGGGCAAAAGCATAATCAGGCCAGTATGTGTCAAGTTATGTAAAGAAAAAGTGAGTATTAATCGAATATAATGGGAAGCTGGACTGCAAGGTTTCTTCTTATTGGAAGCATGCACCTTCAGAGTTGTCTATGGTGTGAAATCCCTATGAACAAATCTGAAATTATCATAACTGACATTTCTAATGACTGGTGATCTAGCTACTAAACATCTACATTTTTTATTATATATCCAAGGTTTAATTTTTAAACAGAGATATGATTTGTGCACTTCCATTTTGCATGCAAATTTAGGCCTGAATCCAAAGCCTGAAGTCAGCATAAAGTTAACAGAAAGATGCCACTTGCTTCCACTGTAATTTTGAACAGAGCATGACTGTGTCTGCTTTTAGGTATTTCCAAACAGCCAACAACAGCTATCTAAGGCAATTACAGACACAGCTTGTACATACCCATAGACATATGAGCAAATGCAACAAGCATAAACCCAAATTTAAATTAGGATATGAAGTCAAAAGTTAAAACAAAGAATGCAGCAGATTCTATTGAAATTTAAAATAAAAGAATTTATCTAGAAACTTTGGAAATAGTACTACATTTCTCTTTGCAACAGCTAAATCACTGTCATGGTTTTATGATTTTTGATTACTGGTATTCCACATCATAACATCATGTAGTGCACTGGGAGTTAAAGTGTTAATGCTCCAGTTCCGGGTACCTTTCCAGAAGAGAAGAACTACATTCCCCAGGGGGCTTTGCGGTCAGAGAGGAGATAGATATAACTCCTGGCAAGGTCACCTGATGGGGCTCTTCTCTTTGTCGCTCTTCTCCTTCGCCTCTCCTCGCTGCTGCCCATCCCGACTGCCGCATCACTTCAGCATTACTGCAAGGCCTATAGCTTTCAGATACTCTCTCATTATATTTGATTTATTAGCTTCAATTCTAATTACATTGTATTATAGTGTGTTATCTTGCATTCCAATACCATATTTAGTAAATTAATTTGTTTCTCCTCAGATCGTTGCCACTATTTTCAATTATTTTGGGGTCCCCTGTTTCCCTTTTCTGGAGGTGCAGATTTTGTGAAATCCCTCCGCCCCACTCATTACGGAACCGGGCCAAACCAGCCTGTAAACCGTTGACAATCACAGTAAGAAATTAGGTTCTATTTCTTAATTTTATTACATGAGGGAATGGTTGTATCCATGACAAAATAGGTCAAGGCATTAAAAGTTGTTAAAGTCACTCCCGTACTAGATTAAGTACAAGCAAGCATAGATTTTAGACTTTGATAGGGATTAACATTCAAAAACCTGTTAAAAAAGACTTTATTAGAGACTGAAAGTAAGGCACAACATTGTACATATCTAGACTGAAGCTGGCCTTGTTTTTAACAGTGTACTTTACTTCTTTCCCATGTCCCTGTGTCCGCTCTCACAGCTGCCTCTTTTCAACAATGTCTGACTCGGCATTTTCTATCCCCTATGATTGTTTGGAGGGAGCCAAAGCAATCTTTGGAGAACCACAAGTCACACAGAGGGATGAAGAAGACCAGAAAAAGCAGGTAGGATAGCAAAAGTTTCCCCTAGCACATAACCTATTGATCCTTTTTACTAGAAGAATACAGCAAACTGGCAGAAGTACTACTATGTGTTCTTGTTGCAGTGTAGTGTATTTCTTGCCATATGTACCTAAATTAAGAATTTGGTGGGTTTTTTTGTTTTTGTTTTGTTTTTTGTTTTGTTTTGTGGGGTTTTTTTTCAGATACTTAAGTTAAAAAAAGACTATAGGAAACAGTTCCAAATGAACTAAGCTCCACATGAAAATTGGGATGTTTGAGGTAGAACTGATCGTTACTGCTGGAATTTTCCAATCCCCAGGAAAGAAAGACACAGCTGATTTCTCAGATTACTAATCTCAGTAATCTTTTGGGAAGAGATGTTCCATGGAAAAGATAGAAGAACAACACCTAATGCAGAAAATTCAGCAGAGATCCACACCCAAAGTTCCAGTGTTTTTACCCAATTCTGCTGCCGGTTTTCATCTATTATTCTAAACTTAATGAGACCTAGTCCTTTGTAATATCTCCATAAGAGAGGAGGATTATTTTGTAGGACTAAGCTCTCTTCCAGAAGAAATATACCACAAAACTACCACGCTTGAACTGGGTAGTTGTGAAATATTTCTCTTCCTCCCAAAAATGTAGAATAGGAAAGAACTTGTGAGCCTTTTGGATTTTCCTAAAAAAGATAAAAAAATAAACATCCTGATGTTTTAATTCGCCTAGTACTTCCTTGCCGATATGCACTTTAGATTTAGCTGTGGTTTTACTTGATTTTAGCATTTATTTTAAAATAAAGTAGTTCTTTTACAGCAAAGTAATTACTGTAACCTAAAGCTCATTCTACAAGGATCATTTCATAATTATCAGGATGCTTTAATAGCCAATATTCTTTTGTTCTATATAATACTTGTACATGTGAAAAAATATATAAAACACTTATGCATCTTAATTCAAATTCTCATTTTAGCAATATTTATCACAAGAATTGTTATTGGTTTCCTTCCAATAAAACAACATACAATATTTAAGGGATAGGATGGTGGAAAATGCTGACATGTTAGTAGTTTCTCTCTTAATTACTCTCTTTCAGGAGTTCATTTTCATTCTTTTCCATATTACTAACTATAATAAGCTCAGATCACCTTACTGCCTTCCCATAGTGACATTCAAATTTTCCTAAGATTCTATTAAATAAAGTAATCATTAGTTTATTTTACTTTTTCTCAGTTGCTTCGTGCTTTTCAGCAAGACCTGCAATGTAACTATTGCTGCTTTAATTTACAAAGTATTCCAAATAATATGTTTTCATAGCGCCCATTGTACAGAAAAGGTCAAATTTATAGTTTTATACATACAATCCATAAATACATTTCACAGAATTATTTATATAAAAAATCAGTCACCAAGCCATAATTTTCTAGTTGTTGTTTTCCAAGTGTCTATCTTTAGCAGTTAAAGCGGCCTGTTCATCAGAAGTACAGGATCAACTTTATACATACTCTGCCTTTTAGGAGAGGAAAAATGGAAGTCAGCCAGAACTGCTGTATGTCTGCATCTAGACTAGTTAAAAAAAGAAATTGAAAAGAAAACTTGAAAGAAACTTGAATTTAATCTTACTTTCTGCTTACTTCTTTGCTGGGCTTAATTAGGGTATGAGTGACACTTACTGATGCTTAATCACAGTTGATACTAAACATTAATTCAATAGAAAAAGTAAAATGCTCAAAATGCAAATTGAATCACAGGGCTGCACTTGGACGTCATCAGTCCCCAAAATGAGAGAAAGAGAACAGCAGGCTCTTGTCCTGCTCACTGCGCCACGGGGAAGGAAAGCAACTCCTCCGGACAGGAGGGTTCTATTCCTTGGAAATCTTGTGAACTCTGCCACCAAATGAAGCCAGACCTTTGGATGCTTTTCAGAATCACACCAAGGAGATAGCGAATCTCAGTGCAGCACACCAGGGACTAATGCAACTTAAAGACCAGTCATACATTCAAAGTCGTTTTCCTCAAATGCCTATATTTCCCTTCATCTTCCCTCTTCATCATTTTTCTAGATTCATTAAGAATAATTATTGCAGGTGTTTAATAGCACAGCAGCACAATCTTTTCTAAATAGTCTTGAGGCAGCAAACAAGGAAACATCACTTCCACAGTGGCATTCCACTCCAAAACAAAGTCCTAGTGTTAGGCTTTATACTGCACCACACCATACCTCTGTGGAGCTTCCAAGCAGTGGCCAAGGTTGCCTGCTACTTAAGCACTTAATTTCCACATGCCTAATGAGATGTTTTTCAGAAGCAGAAGCTGGTCTTTTGTGAACTTAGGTAAGATTTACATGTCAGGGAAAGCACTAGATCAGCATTCTAAAACTACCTAAGTTATAAATATAATACCAACAGAAAGTATGATATCAATTATTGCTAATTTCAGAGTGCAAAAGTCTAGTAGAGAATGTCATGCTGAAATCTAACATTAACCTTTCCATTTATGGTTTGACTTGGTTACAAAGGAGGACAAAAAATCCTGTTTGGCTCTCCAGACGCAATATGGTCCTATTCCATTTATTATTATTTTTACTGTATTTCTTTTTAATCATAAGAAGATTACCTTCTGTGTGCGATTTCTTGATTGTCATCATCAATAAAAATTAGCATTTAGGGCTCTTTGAGACTTAGTTTTGGAATCAGTATGAAGGGAGAAAAGGAATATGTAATATAAATTGATGATGCTTTTATTATGCATCTCATTATAGAGATGTCAAGGATAAATAACACAATGGTACAACATGGAGACAGCTCATGAAAGCAAAGGACTACGAAACACACACATTAAGGGAAAAGAAGACCTTTTTTTTCTAATAGTTCATAAGAAAATACAATATTAATGGAATGTGTCCTTAACACACTTGCCATGTAAGTAGGTACCATTCTTTGAGTACAGAGTATGTCACATTACAGACATCCTTAAATCAAGTTCTGCCACAGGAAGAAAAGACAGACATATAGAGAAATGGCAGAAGTGTGCATACATATATAGTTGGGCTAAATATGCAGCTTTTCAGGACAAGCTTCAGGAATTTTCACTCTACTTTTCAATTTGTGAAATACATGTTGATCAAAAGTTGTCATGTCAGCTTCTGATGGTATTTTCGTTTTATTTGTCACTACAGTAACTTGAAATTAACAGAAAAAGGCATTAGCAGCAGTATAAATCAATAAATTGAAGGAGTTTTCTGAAGTAAGAAATATGATATGGTTAATTCTGAAACAGAATATTAAGATGTATGATCGCAAATCAGATAAGAGTAAATAGAACAAAGCTGCTGACAAACTAACTATATAAATAAAGATTAAACTGAAGAAATGTCATAAAATGTTTGGGAATTAATGATTTGTGAACTGTTCTGTAAGATTAGCTGTTAACTTTTATTTCTTTCTGGTCCTTTAAGAAACTCACTTATAAGCTTTCCTATGTGTTTCATGTGGGTGAAACCAGTAGGTTGTTTAAAACATGAAACGCACCTGAAAGCGCACCAAAATTAAGCATTTAAGAACTGAACAAGCAACTATATAAAAGAGAGATCAGAGGAGACTGCTTATATACTTTATTTACCTTGAGTGAACCACTGAAGTAACTTTGTTCAAAAAAGTCACAGCAAAATCCCCATCCCCAAATCCCAGACAAGTCAGTCAGATAATCCTGATCTGTACTTGCTGTACAATTCTAAAAAAACTGGTTAACAAAACCACGTATCTCATGGTCTTCCTGGAGAACTATAATCATCCTAGTTTGCATGATTTATTCTGCCATATTTTTTTGCCTGCAGACTCAGTCTATAACCACTTCAGCTTGCTCGTATGCAGAACAAGCTATCCTTTTTATCTCATCTATGTTTTCTCCATTTTCTTGATCCCTTCCCTAGATTACCAGAGGCAAGGCAGAAACACGTTCAACAGGGATCTAGAAAAACTGACTTTTCAAATGCCATTCTCTAGAGCTAGTGCACTTACAGTAACAAAAATACTGCTTGCATCAGAGTACTAGGGCATGTGAACACTTCCCTAACATGCCTATAGTAGTAGTAAAGACACTGTAAGTAAATGTCATGAGAATCTATAACATTCTAAGTTCCTCTTATTCAGTGCATGAAAGCTGCTTCCACAGAAAGCAGTGTCAGAGTATGGAAAGAAAAATATTTTGTGGTAGAGCACATTAGAACATGTCAAAACACAAGAGCTTCCGTGGAAAGGTGTAAATTTCCTACAATTAATTGGTCTGTATGCTTCAGGAAGCACACAGACAAAACAACAAAGCAAAACAAAAGAGAATCAAAACATTCTGAACACACTCCACAGAGAGATTTAAGAACCACTTTGACTATAAATTATTAGCAGTATTTTCCTTTCCATGACCAAATGAATTCTGATTTCTTTTTTCACAGCAGAGTTTTTGTAACATGGGAGGTAAAAAGGATACCCAAAGGGTAGGTACACAAGTTTTAACTCATTCTCCAAGGCAGACATTGTAGAAGCACTTCTGGAGATAACTGCCTGGCTGACAGTAGATTGGATGAAGCGATCATTGTCCTTTGTCCACTTTTTATTTAGAGCAATACTTATTTTCTCTCAACACTGTCTCCTTTTCTTACTCTCATGTGCTGATTAATTCCAAGATCCTACTTTCAATTGTTCAGTTATAGAAGTTCTTCTCTAACCATTTTTCATCTTAATTGATTTACCAAAATGTCAGCATTTAAGAAATCAGCTGATTTCAATTATTAATTCTACTGATTTATCAAAGTTCTGTAATTAAAGAAACCTAAAGAGTTCCCAAGCAACTCAGTAGGGTTTGCTCTTCTGTTTAATCTGAATCAGCTGCCCTCAATTCAAGACTACTTTGAACCAACTCCCACTAACCAACTGCTGCTTAATAGCTCCTGTTTTCCATTACATATCATTGTCCTCTAAGACACAATTCTGGCAGGACTTCTACTGCTTCCAGAACCACTAGCATTGAACTGTAAATTAAGCTGTACCTGAAACTAAGGAGCCTAAGTAGATGCCTAGATAAACTAACAAGAACAGCTGTTTAAGTAGTAGAGAAGTCCAGAAACTCAGCCTTACTGATCTTTAGTTTACTATCACTTCACTTACTCCTTAGCTCAAAACCATCTGCCTAAGTCAATACTACCTCTTTGTCAGTAATTAAACAGCAGCATTCAAACATTCTTTCTATGTGCACTTCATCAGAAGAAGTCATGCCCCTTCCAGGTAAGGGGAAATCCCATATGGTAATTTATTCACTACTATTTTCTTCCTTGAGAGAGTGGTCAGACACTGCAACGGGTTGCCCAGGAAGGTGGAGGAGTCACCATCCCTAGAGGTGTTCAACAGACGTTAAGATGTTGTACTGAGGGACATGGTTTGGGAAATATTGGTGATAGGTGGACAGTTGGACTGGATGATCTTAGAGGTCTTTTCCAACCTTGTTGATTTTATGGTTCTATTACTCTATAACCGCTTTTATAAGATATGTAAGTTACAAATTCAATTCCCTGTTCCAGAGTGTACTTAATGGTATGTGATCAAGTTGGCTTGGAGGAATAACACAAGAATAACTTATAGTTCTGTTTATTCTTAGAAAATGAGAACAGAGATTTAAGTTGAACCCAGTTCTCTTTAGTTTGGTGCAAAAACTGAGACAAAAAAAAAAAAGATTGGACTTAAAGCAAAATTATGCATCTTCAAAGCATTTATGAACCTTTCCAGAATTTCTTCATTTGAAGTCCTTACTAGATTTTTTGAAGGCACTTTTTATTTGCTATCTCCTGGAGAATGAAAAAAACTATAAAGCATTTAGTTTAAGAATTTAATTTCAAACAGAGAGATGAACAGGAGTGCACTTTAAATTATAAATAGAAAAACTGAATTAAACATGCTTTCATTACTTTATCAGTGCAGTAATAACACTTGCTACCTTGGGCCAGAAGATTATTGGCAACCTAAGTTTTAATCATCAAAACAGAAAGATTTTGTGTGTCTGGGAGATAGTTGTTTCTCTACTACAATACATTTCTTGATATTTTGAGCTTTAGCTAATAAACATTTAATAATGATTATATTAAAAGTTATTGTCCTTGGGGCTTGCTTTTGATGTGTACCATATAAAACAGGTGTCTTGTATTATTTTACTGGCTCTGGGACTTTCCAGTTTGTGCTGGGCTTAGAATTATTAGTTTAGAATGTAGTTGCTATCTTTGTTATTGCTTTGTAAAGTTCTAATTAGAATTTTGGGAGCCTAAAGAAGTAATATGCTTTATGAATAGCACAAAGTCTTTAAGATGCATGATTGCTATTCACTTTCTTTCACTTGTTTTATTAAGCAAAGAAAGCAAAGTAGTATTTGAGTATCTTGTATATCTCATCTTTTTGTGTAGGACGGAATTTATTAACAGTAAGAATACGAGATGACTCTCAATCAGTATTAACTTTTAAGGTGTTGAAATGGAGATGGTGCTAATTACAGTATTTGAGTAGAATATTGTATAAAAAAAACACTCCACTGGTCATTTAGACTGTATGATTCCAGAATCTTAGGCAAAAAGGAATTTCTCAGGTCATCTGTCCCAGACTCCTTCACAAGCATGTGACAAGTCAATTCAAATTCTGTATCAAATTTCCTAGCACCTTGTCCTCCACTGCTGATGCCCCATAATTTAAAATGTAGTCAACTGAATGACTGACCTTGAACCTAGGAACCTTAAGCAATACCGCTTAATTCAAAAGATTTCCCTATCATCATACACATTTCTGCTTTAACACACTCACACACATACAACATAGACTTTGTCATTTCAGTGGAATAGTAGGCCAATGATCTGGATCCTACCTGCTAGCCAAACCTTTCTGATATCATTATCTTCCATAAACACAGCTCCATTGATTTTCATATAGCTCCATAAATAAACTGTTTATAAGTACTCGGTGACTGTGTAGAAAAATTAAAGGTCTGATTTCTAACTTTCTTTTGTCTTTTTTATGATACTTCAGCAATGAAATGAGCTCACAAGATGACCGCAGGTTTTCCATGTGAGGGAGTGATACACTCTGTATTATGCAGTGCACACTTATGAGTGCACACACTCAGCTCTATAATACCAGAGTGAGGGATGAGGGTGTCCTGGACAAGAGGGGAGGTAGTTAGAATGTCCATATGCAACAATCAGCTGGCAAAAGAGAAGCATATATTTAAAGATGTGAAAATAATTGATATTTCAATTTAGTTACTGTCTTGAAAAAAATCAAAGAAACAAATTCAGACCAATTGACCCAGAATAGAAGCATTTGGTTGTTTTTTTTTCCCCCTCTCTTTCTTTTCAAATACACTGAATGTGACAGACTATTGAGTCTTTTGTTCTTTTTTGAATAGTTAGTATTGATCTAGATCATACAAGGGTTTCAGCTGACAGATCAGAGAAAGGTCTCTCTCAGAAGGCCTCTGGCTAGTTTTGAGAGGCACAACATGCCTTAGTTTAAGTCCATCTTCTGAATCAGAAAACAATTACAGGTAAGTTCCCCTACCACTGGCTTAGGAAGCCAGAAATGTTTCAGTTCAGAATGATCAAACAGAATTATTCTGACATTTCAAACCTTATTCTCTTCTCTCCCAAAAATAATTCTCAAACTGAATCTGGATTTATGCAGTTTTAGTTCAAAATAAATATATACCAATTTTCTGCCTGGATAAATCACTATTTTGTTTTATATTTTCTTTCTGGAAAGGGTAGAGGGTTTTTTTGTGACTGTTTACCTCCTTGCTCTGAATATACTAAAAACCAGATTATCTTCAGCATTGTGGGCTATTTTCTTCTCTTTCATGGTCAGCTGTGGAGCTGCTGGCAATCTCTTGATTGTGACAGGCAAGAGATGAATGCTCATTATTGATGTCATTCATAGGACACAAAGTGCTGTGTCATTTCACCTCTGTGGGCAGCTCTAGGTAACTTATCCCAAGATCTAACATCAAACATGATCATATTAAACCTTCAAAACAGGAAAACAGGACTTTTGCTTATTAACTAGATATAGCAGATACTAAATGTCTTGCTTCCATTGTTCAGTCACATTGATAAGATACAGATTGTTGCAGTATTCTTTACTTTATCTACAGGCATTCAGTATCTATCCAGCAGCTTAGGTAGAGTCAGGAAGGGTTCTGTTTCTTAAAATCTGGAAACTTAAGTTTGGTTTTCCATTCACTGCAAAATATTTGTGACATCTTTTGGACCTGAGATTAACAGAGAAGATTAAAGGACTAAAGCATCATTAATACCAGGAGCATCTGAATGAGCTGAGCCTGCTCAGTCTAGAGAAAGGGAGGGTCAGGGGAATCTTACTGATATACATTAATAACTGGTGAGAGGGAACCAAGAGCATGTCAGATTCTATTGCTGCAAAAAACAATGGGCAAAAATTACAAAACATGGAAAAAATAATTTAAACAAACAAAAAAACAAACAAACAAACAAACAAAAAAAAAAACCAACACCATCCCAAAAACAGGAACTTCAACCTGAATAAAAGAGAAAAAAAAATTACTGTGATGGCGATCAAACACTGATTATCAATGATGCTATTTAAAAGCTAACTGGACACTGACCTGGGCAACCTACTACTCTAGCAGGGGGTGGACTAAAAGATGTCAGGGGCTTCCCTCCAACCTAAATAGCTCTATGATACTGTAAATGGCAACAATAACAAAAAAGAACAAGCAACATAACAAAATCCAGTATACACTGAGCTGGTACTAAATGTGCACTTGATAATACTTATTCAGGACATAGCCCTGCCATAATTTAGGACCACATTCTGTTCTGAGAAGGTCGACTTTGCATCAGCTTGCAAACAAGCACCCAGGGAGATGCCACCCTATCTGTCTAAATTAACAGTTATCTACAGAAACTTGGAGCAGACTGTAGCCTCCTTTCATCCAGAAGAGCAACAGGTAAAGCACTGCTTCACCTGTTCACTGCCTGTCATCCTCAGACCAGAAGGGTGAACCTTCCCACCTTTGCCACCTAGATTACGGTGTACAGAAGTGGCAAGTAGCCTTCCTGTTAACTTGTGTGACAGGTTACAGTGCCAGCATGATGTAGAATCAGAAGAAATTACTCTAGACACCATCAAGGTTCACACTAACTGGGAATTCACATTTCCTTTTAATTTGAAATACCACTTCTAAAAGCCATTGTAAGATTTAATAATAATAATAATAATAATAACAATAATAATAAGCTTTGCTGCTGACCTGTTCTTTAAGTTATGGGACTGCCTTCTGAATGCAAGATCAGTTTATAAATGATACTTTAATATGACTTCTAGCTTTTGCACATTTTGCATTGCATCTTTTGTGGCACAATTAAAGGGTCACAAAATTTGCTCATCTTCCACACAGTTCACAAACTAATAAAGCTTATAGGTATTTAAAGATCATAGAATCATAGAGTAACCTGAGTTGGAAGGGATTCATAAGGATCACTGAGTCCAACTCCGGGTTCCACACAGGACCAGAGTTCACCCAGATATTTCTTGAATGCTGGCAAGATCAGTGCCATGACCACTTCTGGGTAGCTGGTTACAGTTCCTAAACATGCTCTTGATGAAGAAACTATTCCTGATATTCAACCTGGAAGTATTCACTTGTCAGCTATAGCTTATAACAACTTCAAAAATCTGGATCACAGCAATTAAATTTGTAAATTTTCTGGATCTTTTTTTTCCTTTTGAAAATGTTTTCTATATTTGATACACGTTGATCCTTTTATTAAACTTTAGCTTAGCAAAACACATTAGTGCTTCACAGCTACAGGGAACCAAAGTGAAGAAGTGCTTCAATTGAAAATGAACGATGAAATACTTACCCTACCTTTGTGGTTTCAATGCTTTTTAATGCCCTTATGCCCTGTATACTGATGCCATGATATTTTGTAAATGTTTTTTGCCTATTCCTTAGTTATAACTATGGTTTCAATGTATTCAATTCATTTTATGCACTAATATTCCTATAACATATGAAACAAGAATAGGATTTAATCAAGTAAGTAAGAAGTGTCAATTACTTTTTGCATTTCTTCCTAAGTAAGAATTACTGTCAATTGCCTAGTTTGTTTTTCAACTTTTTAGTCATGTTTTGTCTTTTATGAAAAATGCTAGCATTATTTCTTTAAAACAGATTTGATAGACTGCTTTTCAAAGCACTAGTAACAGAGCAGTTGAATGCAAGTTCTGTTCCAGTTCCCTTGTTCAAGTTAGCTAGCATCACAAATGTCTGTGTGCTGAGAAAGCATGCAAAATATACACATATGTAAAATGATATGTTTATGACATATGAGGAAGTACAAGTTTATGTGCTGTTCAGTTTTTTTTTAGCAATTGCTTGTGCCTAGCCATCAAGCAAAACTCACAAAAAAAAAAAAAAGTTTTTTAAAAAAATAGATATTTTCATCATACAAGTGTGTTTCCTGTGAAAGAAAAAAAGAAAAAAAATATATATATATATAAATCTTGGGATTTCCCTAACCTAACTTTGATATCACCAGTTGTGCTAAGGTGGGGAGACCACCTGACCGAGGGAGGCGATGAGCAGTAGGATCTTAATTAGGATTACTATATTGTCTGTTTTGGTGTCAGATTGCTGTTAAAACCTCTACCTTCACCAATGGACAGAAGCTGTTCTCTTGTAAAGAAAGGTTAAAAATATCAAAATTCCTAAATAGGAGTATCAGAATACCTTCAAACTATGACATTTTTGATGTCTTGTCATGAGTTTAAAAGTCAGTATTTATAGAAATCCTTGCCTGCAACTTGCCTAATGAAAATTCTACGCTGTGTTGCTGTGACATAAAACTTAACATTTAAGCTTAAAAGATTTCAGTCTGATTTCTCTGATTCATTTCTGAAGCTCTCATCTTTTTCACAGTCTGAAAGTCACAGTACACAATAATTCAGATTTATTAAAAGTGAAAGGACTGCAATAGATAGAAAAACATTATAAATAAGAACACAACGGTATTCACCTTGGGGAGTTCAATTTTGATATGTCCTTATCTGTAACAATGCGGTAAGTGACAGCTGAAAATGGACAAGAAATTAAACCAGTGAAGGGACCTACATAGAGGATTCCTACTGAAATACTGTATGGCTCAAAATAATGAGACTCACTCTTATATGATTCGAAGGAATCAACAACAAAAACATCTTACAGACACAGCTGCCCAGATGTTAAAGTATGAATGCCAATGCTCATTATTCCAAAAATTACTGAACTGGATTGCCTCAACTTTACTTTGCAAGCCATAACATTCCCTGTGAAAGAAAGTACCATTCAATGGGGAAGATTCTCAAAGACCGAGAATTAAAGAATGGCCTGGGTTGGAAGGGACCTCAAGGATCATCAGGCTCCAACCCCCCTTCCACAGGCAGGAAGCCAGCCTCCATCTCTAATACCAGATCAGGCTGCCCAGCACCCCATCCATCCTGGCCTTGAACACCTCCAGGGATGTCCACAACCTCTCTGGGCAGCCTGCTCCAGCACCTCACCACTCTCTCCATAAAGAACTTCCCCCTGATATCCAACTTAAATCTTCCCTCCTTCAACTTAATACCATTTCTCTTTGTTCTGCCAGTATCTACCCTTGTAAAGAGTTGCCTTCCTTCCTGTTTATAGGCTCCCGTTAGGTACTGAAAGGCTGCAATTAGGTCACCCTGCAGCCTTCTTTTCTCCAGGCTGAAGAAGCCTCAGCCAGTCCTCATAGGGGAGGTGCTCAAGCCCTCTGATCATCTTTGTGGCTCTCCTCTGGATCCTCTCCAACAGCTCACTGTCTTTCTTGCATTGGCGGCTCCAGACCCAAACACAGTACAGCCCAGTGAGGCCCAGATGGGGCCTCACATGGGCAGAGTAGAGAGGGACAATTACCTACTTGTCCCTGCTGGCCACCCCTCTTCTGATGGAGCCCAGGATACAATTTGCTTTCCAAGCTGCAAGAGCACACTGCTGGCTCATGTTCAGTTTTTAATTCACCAGGACCCCCAGATCCTTCTCTGCAGCACTACTCTGAAGGATTGCTCCTCCCAGTCTCTATATATGCCTGGGATTCCTCTGGCCCAAGTGCCAAACCTTGTACTTCACTTTGTTGAACCTCATTAGATTCACCTGGGCACACCTTTTGAGTCTGTTGAGGTCCCTCTGTATGGTATCCCTTCCTTCCATTACGTCAACCACACCACTCAGCTTTGTGTCATTAGCAAACTTGCTGAGGGTGCACTCAATTCCATAATTGATGTCATTGATAAAGATGTTAAAGAGCAGAGGTCCCAAGACAGACCCCTGGGGGACACCGCTTATTAACAGCCTCCACCTGGACATAGAACCACATAGATCACCACCCTTTGCCTGCAGCCTTTCAACCAATTCCTTATCCATCAGGTGGTCCACCCATCCAATCCGCATCTCTTCAATCTGGAGATAAGGAAGTAGTGGGGGACCATGCCAAAGGCCTTGCACAAGTCCAGGTAAATGACATCAGTCACCTTCCCTTTGTCCACCAATGCCGTCATCCCATCATAGAAGGCCACCAGATTGGTTAGGGATGACCTTCCCCTGGTGAAGCCATGCTGGCTGTCTCGGATCACATGCTCATTTCTCATGTGATCAGGCATGTCATCTAGGAGGATCTGCTCTATGATCTTCCCAGGCACAGAGGTAAGACTCACTGGCCTGTAGTTCCCCAGAAGCTCCCCTTCTTATAAATGGGATCGATGTGACCCTTTTTACAGTCACCCGGGACCTCACCTGACAGCCACGACTTCTCAAATATAATGGAGAGCCAACATATCACTCCTTCCTGTGCTCTTTTGGCCTAAATTAACTCTAAAACATGTAGAAGAGTATCATCCAAAGTCTGAATATTTTTTAATACCAGGGTGCAGTTCCCCAATGCAAAAGAATAGATCTAGAACATCTACAAAAGAAGGCTCAAGGATAGGAATGTGTAACTGACACTTCTGTAATAGCATCAATTCAATTAATAACTAGGACTCAATTCACTACCCATTAAAAGCAAAAACAACTTCAAAACAAAATATGATTGAATTTTACAATTTCATAAACATAATTGCTAAGTTGGATGAAGTATTTATTTACTGTATTTTTAATCAAACACTGACATCACAGAGAACTGGTAAGCAGCACACAGAAAAAAAAAATTAAAAGGAGATGATTTCTTGCACAAGACCAATAAGTTCTGGACTCCCCACTGAGGCATACTGTGGCTACCAGAAGCTTGCTGAGTTCAAAAGGTGTTTGGACAGACTCATGGAACAAAGAGGAAACAAATGAAGGCAAAAGCATCTGGAGTCATTAAAGACAAAGGTCCAACCCACCCATTCTAGTCTGGAAAAATCTAGAATCAGAATTCCAGACTCTGAAAAAGATACCCTGTTGGCACTTATAGTTGGTCACTATTGCATCCAGCATAAGTAGACAAGATGATTAGGTTGTGCCCTTCTTACTCATTTGGCTAATGTTTCTTTGTTATCTATCCACTAATCCAGATTTCAGATCAAGTCCTGTGGCTATGACAAGATAAATTCAGGTAATGTGTAATAAAAGAGATTAGTGTCTTTAGTATGTAATGTATGTCAATCACCTATTTATTTCCATGGAAACTACAATAGACACAAAGAGCTAAATAACACTCATCATAGAGCAAATTCTCAGCTACAAAAAACTGTTTTTCAACACAGTCACAACCACCACTAGTTATGCACTTTTGCCTGCAAGAAAAAAGAGTTTGCATGCCATGCTTGTAAAAAAACTTCTTCATCAGCGGAGGCAACGCACTGTTACAGTCGCCACTGACACAGTGACACACTGTGCAGTGTCTAGACCACTCTTTGGTCTCCACAAATGTTCAGAAAGCATCAATGAATGCCAATGGATGCCATTTTTTTCTGCACGGAGAAATTGAGTGGCACACGTTTGCTTCATAAGCACATCTATGTCAGATGCCACATTGTCAGACTGCCTCTGTGCTACTACTTGTCTCACAGCAAAAAAATGTACTGAAATATCAGCAGGAAGGTTTAACCTCTACTACCGTACCATCAACACCTGCCTCTGACTTCATGGGTCAACATAATAAAATAAGAGGCATAACCTTCAGAGCAGCCCTTGTACATTGGAATTAAAATTTAATACGCAAACTGGTTACTTTTTGCTTCATCATTAATGTCTGAATATTTCTATTAAATTCATTTTATTGACAGTCATTATCTTCTCAGCAACTGAGAATGTTAATAGAGGTAGCATAGGTCTGTTGTGCAGAATGCTCAGTCATGAGTCACAAGAAGTATTCTAGTGCCAGCAAGACATAATGAGTAACAGACTGGTTTCTCTTAGACAATAGGAACCTGAGATATAAGGATAACTGTATTCTAGAAAATACAAGTTCAAGAACATTAGTGAAATCCTAGACACCATCCATTCATAGAAACACTCTTAGAATCATAGAACCGAGGTTGGCAAAGACCTACAAGATCATCCAGTCCAACCGTTCACCTATCACCAATAGCTCCCACTAAACCATGTCCCTCAACACAACATCCAATCATTCCTTGAACACCACCAGGATCGGTGACTCCACCACCTCCCTGGCCAGCCCATTCCAGAGCCTGACCACCCTTTCTGAGAAGTAATACTTCCTAATGTCCAGCCTGAATCTCCCCTGCAGCAGCTTGAAACCATTGCCTCTAGTCCTATCATTAATGACACGAGAGAAGCGGCTGAAGGTTTCCCCTGAGACTCCTCTTCTCCAGGCTTAACATTCCCATCTCCCTCAGCCTCTCCTCATATGGCCTGTGCTCCAGACCCCTCACCACCTTTGTTGACCTTCTTTGAACACGTTCCAGGGCCTCAATGTTTTTCTTGCAGTGAGGGGCCCAAAACTGGACACAGTACTCGAAGTGTGGCCTCACCAGTGCTGAGTACAGCGGGATAATCACCTCTCTGCTCCTGCTGGTAACACTGTTTCTGATGCAAGCCAGGATGCCCTTGGCCTTCTTGGCCACCTGGGCACACTGTCAGCTCATGTTCAGCCAAGCATCAATCCATACCCCCAGGTCTATCTCTAATACACAGTCTTCCAGCCACTCCGCCCCAAGCCTGTAGCGCTGCCTGGGGTTGTTGTAGCCAAAGTGCAGGACCTGGCATTTGGTCTTGTTGAACCTCATCCCATTGGCTTCAGCCCAGCTCTCCAGCCTGTCCAGATCCCTCTGTAGGGCCTCGCTACCCCCAGGCAGATCCACACTCCCAGCCAATTTGGTATCATTTCTTCTCCTGACTGAAGCAATTAGGATCAGGATCTTCCATTGTAAGAAACAAGGGATCTTCCTACAGCTTTCATCATCACGGATGAGAAGAACTGCAGCAAGACAGGGTTGAAAATTTCCTATCTTGCAATACTCCTACTACCAGTTAAATAATTCTTCCAGAGATCCTAGCAGTGCTTATTATGGATGCATTTCCTAAAGTAGATAATGAATTCTCCCCTTGGATGACTGTCTTTATGGATATTCAGACATTTAAGGAACAAGAAGTTCACCTTAAAAGCACTAGGTGGTTAATTAGGTTTTCAGTAAGCACTTCTCTAATTCCTCCTCCATGCATAACATTTACACTGGATCATTGGGGGATAGCTGGCAGTTGTAA
Source organism: Alectoris magna (assembly GCA_030625065.1). NCBI lineage: Eukaryota > Metazoa > Chordata > Aves > Galliformes > Phasianidae > Alectoris > Alectoris magna. The sequence goes on along the minus strand of CM060563.1, from coordinate 29,550,659 downwards.
ACATCATGACAGCTACAAGTAATATTGGCAGTATAGCGATTAAGGCTAAGGTCATTTAAAAATGTCTACTCTTGACTACTCAGTCACATGCAATGCTGTGTGGCTTAAAAAAAGACATTTACTATTACCTACTGAAGATGTACCTGTAGGTGGTTGCTTTTTCGTTGTTTTTTTTTTAATACTCCAAAGGTTTTCTCACATTGTTCAACTGTATATTAACTGAATGTGTCCCTTTTAGAGGTTTTGTGATATAGGAATTAGAAAAGTACTACTGCACAATCATTGTAGTTGGAAAATAACACTTGTTAAAATCTTTGTGCAATGAAAGATCCAGTAGATCTAAGATGTAGATAACATCTGAGACTTGGAATCGGGGTATGTGCTTATTATCCCATGCCTAATTTTTTTTTTTTTTTGGTAGAATAGCACTTGCCAAAGGAACACCCTTCCATTCCCCCACTGTCAATATAGCAAACCTCCCAGATAGTAACCACTATAGTATCTGATCATTTTCTGGGAAATCTGGTAAGGACACAACATATATTTATGAATGTGGTTTTAATCATTATGAGTAATTAAGACAGGATTAAATACAATACTCATACACATCCTATACCCATCTGTTTAAAATTCTCAAATGAGATTGGAAGTACATAGTGGATTCCCTCTTAAGAGTCTGCAGCTATTCTATCCGTATCCCAGTATTAGAAGCATTATTCCTTTATCTTAGAGGAACAGAAGGGGGATTCTATTGCCCTTTATTTTGCCTTGACAATGCAAGCACTTATGGATCTAAGTAAATTGATATATACTGTAAACCGAGTCACATACAAATGTCTGTAGGATCATGCCTTAGCCTATAAATTAGCACCTAATATTGTTTGCTTTTAGTCACACCATAATATGCCATGTATGTAGTTTAGTTTTGCTAATTTAATGTGTCAGATACCTGACTGGTGGGCTTGTAAGTAGAAAACATGAGCTACTCTCCCACGCATTTGTTTAGGTACCTTCCTACTTCCAGAGCATTATTTATATTAAAAATAAGAGGCACCGTTATATAAGTTATTAAAATGCAACTCATACCTACATTTAACTCAAAATATTACCTAAATTCAGTGTTGCTCTTCAAAATATCTGATAAAAAAATGTAATCACAGTGCAACCAGGAGAAAAACAGAAGAGTCTATTGAGTTGATTAAAGTATAAAGCTGATGGAATGAAATGTGCTAAATTACATATTTCTGTGTACCAGACAACATTCTGTTAAACAGTGAAGTCCTTTTATTTAAATAATTGAATGCTAGGAGAATAGGAGATAGTACTGTAGTGCAAAGGGTTATCATGTAATCAGTTTCCCACTGTGCAGAATACACTTTTATTAAAGTTGGTCATGCTCTAAGAATAAGACTGCAGATAACTTCTGTTTTTATAGATGGTGTCATCCATTCTCCTTTAATTCCACATTTAAGTATCACAACATGAGTGTGTTTTCAATGAACCTTACACGCACATCTTATTTTCATAACCACTCATGACTAACCATCTCAGCATCAGCAAAACTTAAATAAAAAACAATTAGAACAGGAACACATTGTTCTTCAAAGGAATAATTTTCTGCGTTTCACAAATGTACTTCCTAGCCTCTAGAATAAATGGTTAAGTCATCTCTTCCTTTCTCTCTTGATACTCCAGTGGCTCCTGAACTCTTTGCTTCAAAGTGTCATACTTGCAATCATATAATCATAAGTAGTAAGAAAATCCACACAGGTTTTTTTGTTGTTGTTTTTTTAAAGCTATTGCACTCTTAAAATATATGTTGATTTGATTTTCCTCAAGGAAATCCAGGAATTGAATTTTGGTCTTCTATACTGCAGAATTGGCCCTCAACTTTTTACTTTATTTTTATTTTTCGTAGTTTCTTCTAAAGAAGACTGGTAGGGATGCTTTTCCAATCTACTGCTGTAATTACCAGGCATGTCCTGAGAATACCTAATAGATCAACTCCAATACTGTCTGCACACAATATAGGACATTCGTACCTATACTGCATGTACAGAGGATGTGAAGAGGAACAAAAGAGATATCAAGAAATTTATTGAATCTTCTTGACATGGCAACTGACGAGTAGCACCTTAAAATTTCAAAGACAGTTTCAAGAAAATTATTAGCTGCCTATTTTTCAAATTTATTATTTGGGCTGGAGTCTAATTCTGGCACTGAAGTTCCATTTTCATTGCTAACTTCAGCTCACCAACTTTAAGATATTGATAAGTTGTCTCCCTAGATTTTCTCTATCATAAATGAGAAGAAAAATCCCCACTAGGAAGACCTTTTAACTATTTCATGTCAACCCAGCAGGCATCTGAAGTTAATGTTGGAAAGATTCTCCCAAATACTTTGCACCAAGGCCACAAAATGTTGGCTCTGACATGCAGGGTTCTATGGAGACTGCTTGTACCCACTGCTTGTCTTTGGACACCAAAACATGCACTTTCTGCCTAAACAGAACACTCTCCATTTACCATCTGGATTTCATAACATCATCCAGGAAGATTGACGATCAACTATAAAGATGTCCAAGTCTGGATGAAACAAAGCTGAGATATCTGAGATATTTGAGCCTCCACATGGGATTTTACTCAGTCACAAAGCATGGCACCATCAGGTTCTATGACCCCCGGCAGGGCAGTGTGTAAAGCAGGTATGTCCAACCTGCAGGCTGCATGCAGCCCGGCAAAGCTGGCAATGTGGCCTGGTCCATATCCCACCACCTTCTGCCCTGGAACTGCATCCTTCGCTCACTAACCGACAAATATCACTGCACTGTTAATACTGTCTGAATTGCCACTATGGCACAGGGAGGACACAGTACAGCTCTGTTACTGCTCAAGTTACAGCAAGTAATTGTGTATACATTTTGATTAATTGGCTAACCATAGTCCTGCAAACAGTGAAAAATACACAACTGTGCTTCCTGTTTTAATAACAGAATTTGAGAACAGATGTCAAGAATGCAAAAAAAAAAAAACCCTTTTTTTTTCTTTTTTTTTCTGGATAATTGCAACTCCATTTTCAGTTGACATAAATCCATTAATCCATTACCTGGGAAATTTTAAGTGAATTATAGAGTTGCAATCAGACATTCAATTCAAAAATCTGACCATGTCTCTTTACTTTTATAAGCCCTCTCTTACCACATAAAAATATTTGTCACTTCACAGTCACACCTTATTCATGTCATCGCTCTTTAGCAGAGTGAACATTTGAGAACAACTGTTTTCAAGGCTGAAGAACAGCAAGAGTAAAATTTCACCAAGAACTTCTGATGAACGTTTCGAGAAGTCAAGAATTGCAACCACTGCCATCAAACCAGATATTGATTCATTAGTTTCACAACAACACAGTTAAATATCCCACTAGTTATGTGTTTTTGTTGCTTTTTTTGTTTTGATAAAACAATATTAAAGATTAACATAAGTTTTGTTACTTATATAAATTAACTGTATTATACATCCTATGAAGGCTGCTCCAAAAGTAATGCCTCCTGTTTTTTAATGTTGGTCCACGGTATCAGAGGCAGATGTTGGTGCTATGGCAGTAGAGGTAGCAGTGGCCATAGTGGGTTGCCTCCACTGGTGCAGATTTTTATTAGTATGACATCCAGGCTCTTGCTCATCACTAGCAAAACTGAAAGCTATTAGTGGAGACTGTGTTAAAAATGGTGTTCTGTAGCTGAGATTTTGCTCCATCAAATAGCATTATTGTGTTCTGTCCATTGTATCTTACATGGAAATAAATAGGAGGCATTACTCTTTGAGCAGCCTTTGTTAACATGGCCCAAAACAACTCCTGTTCACCCAGTGTGGCCCAGGGAAGCCGAAAGGTTGGACACTAATGGTGTAATGCCACACAAGCCTAAAGAACAGAAACCAGTTGCAAATTTGAAGACAAGCCTCCTTGAATTACCAATAATACTGTTTTTTGTTGTTTTTGTTGTTGTTTAAAGAGAAAAGCACAAGCTATCCTTACTGAAATCTAATGAGATTTTCTAATTGGGATCCTAATTTTGAGAAATCTTGACTAATGCAACTCCCTCCATATATTCATACCAACACAGAGGCTTTGGACTTCAGTGTTGCTATTCTACATTCCCGAACGACAAGAACAGATGGATTTGACCCATCCCTTCCCAGTCAACAAAACATGGAAAAGATAAAAAAGGAGACATTTAACTGGAGGCTTGAATATCCAAGTCTGCTAGAAATGTAGGTAGAGCTGATTGTAACAGAGAGCTGTCCTTTCAGACCCCCATCCGGTATACCCACTGCTGACTTCCTTTCAGTTCAGAATTTCCTTGTATCTCTCTTCTCAGTTCTTTAAGAAACAGGCTTTTATCACTTTCTGGTAACCACTGAAGTGAGAGCTGGAGCAAGAAGCATCGTGCATGTATGAACTGGGTGCTATATGAAAATAAGTTTTTCCACATAATGTGGAAATAACAGCTGGGGAAGGACATGGAAAACTACATTACAAAAGCTGAAGGCAGAGAAGCCAAAGCAGGTGATTGTCTTTCAAGAATACTTCAGAGTAGGGTGGGTTGTAGCCATAACTTACATCTCCTTGAAAAGAGGGACAGATCAAAACTGGTACATGTTTTGTCACAGATCTCAGTGACAGCCAAAGCGACTGTTACAGACAGGCTTTAAAACCATGGACCCGAACTACGTAAACGAAGAATACTGTATTTTATTAAGCAATCTGCAAATATGGGAACAATATCTGATCCGGTGCAATTAAAACATAGTTGAATGATCACATTTAGAAGAGCCAGTATACTGCATGATTAAATTGAAACCATCACCACCACAAAAAGGAAGAAACTAAGGCACAGTAGACCTAATGCTAGGGAGTGAAGATAAAAATGAGTCAATAAAAATAAGATTAAGTTCCATATACAGGATACTGTCATCACTTTCAGATGGGATGGTTTTGTTTGCTTCAATGTTTTTTATTACAATGTAATTCTCTAAAAAATTGTATCACAATTTTCCTTCTCAGCTCCACAATTTATCAGTCCACAGAAAGCAAGGAACCAACTCCATCAGTATCTTATCATTCATTTAAAAAACAAAACAAAACAACAAAACTTAAGTATGGTCTAATGATACTTCATAAATTACAATTGCAAATCTGATAAAGACTTTAGAAAGAACAATGAAACATTTCTTCTATAAACGTCAAGGAACCAGGAAGCCAGGGCCAGTACGATTTTGAAGGCTCTAGATAAGGTTGAAGCCACTCTGACACTACAGCAATGTGAGCTAGATGTTAATGCACTAAATGTCATTCCTTGTCTCAGAAGGTTTTTACAAATTAAGTGATTAAAGCAGGGAAGAAAATATTTCCCAAGTATGGAAAGACTAACCCACAGGTCATGTGTAAAGAAAGGTTAGCAGAGAGATGTATGCTCAAATCTCCAGGCTTTCTAATCCTGTGATATAATTAACTTTTATTACAGCACTGTGGAAATACAGTCGGGTCTCTTCTCTACTTAAAAGCTCAGTATCTCCTGCTTTTTCTTTTGAACACTACTTAAATTAATACCTCTATGACAAGATCCAAGGAAATCATTGTCATTAGATTTTTGTCATAAAAGTTTGATCATGTTTTAAATCTTAATATGTGAATACATAAAATACAATAAAATCATATTTAATAAATACTGGAATTTGCTGTATTTAAAATGCATTTTACAAGCCTTCGCACAACTGTAGTGTAATTTCTAGTTTTTCCACACTTGCTGCATACAGACCAGATGGGAATGTAGTATAAATATATATGGATGTTTTTCTTTTCTTCATTAAAAAGTGAGTAGCAAGTCACATTTAAATTATTTCTTTCAAACTTCCATGTCCCATTTCTAGGCTGTTTTACTGGTCTTCATCTGAAGGAAGCAACATATTAACACGCATGAAGAGCTGCCCTTTCCTCTATTTCGACTGTCTCTCATATTCATACACCAATTCATTCAGACCAAGAGGATTTCAAAAATGTTCTAAACTAAAAGAGACGCTGTCACACTCCAGCAGGATTTGAAGCTGGTATTTCAAGTGCACATTATGGCTTCTGCAGGGTATAAAGCCATGTATTAAACAGAGATAGAACATAGCTTGAAAGTCTCAACTGTCTCAAAGCTCAGAGCTTTAACTGAGATCCATTCCTAATAGATTAATACCTCTCCAATTCAGAAGATACATGCAGACTAACAGTTTCTTTGAGGTCTTCTAACAGTCTGGTATAAAATGTATATAAATATATATTAGCTTTACTATCCGCGGAAAATGCTTACAGGCTGTCAAAAAAAAAAGTTTACTCTTGATCTCTCTTCCCTTTAAAGTAATTACCACATATTTATTCAAAATTAAAACAAGATTTGAATGACATAGCTGTTGTTAGTTCTAACTCTTTAATACATTTTTTTCCACATTCAACAAGTAGAGTCGCAGTCCTCTTTGTTTCTTGTGATCTGTAAGTTTCTCCTCTTCAAGTAATAATTATGAGCACAGGAGGGTTGTAAGTATTCTTCAATGAAGAGAGAGCACAGAAATCACAGATAGCACAACAGTACTTTAAAACAAATAGTGCAGTAGGTTATAAATTAAAAAGAGTGAAACATCAGCAAGGGGCTGATTAGGTCTGGACTGTTACACATCTTCAGCAGCTTTCAGTGCACCTCTCTTAAAGCAACGTTAACAAAGGACAGTAGAAGCATCACAAAGACTTTGTGGCTCCTTTAAAATTAAAGAACAACTTTTCACTGCTAAACATTTTGAAAAAAATCATAATGGGAATAGAAGAAGAGGCTTTGAAAATGAGAAGTCCAGCATTGCTCAGCTAGGTTTTAAACGCAGATGTGATAAAACTCAACAACCCAAGCTTGGGGTTGCAAATTGTATGGATTACTAAGCATCATCAGCTGCAACAAGCCATATGAATGCTTGCTGTGGCTAAATCAGGTTCTAAAACAACTGTGGGCTTTCACAGACAGGAATAAGAAACTGAGAGGCTGCTCTTCCTGCATGAGGAAGATCATTGACATTCCTTTCATCATCCACACAAAATTCCTTTATCCTGATATGTTGAGTGAACAGCTTACTGCTTCTCATCCCTACTTAGGCTAAGTACATAACTATGTATTTATGCTTTTATTGATCTACTTTACTCCCTGTACACCTTTATAAAAATGCAGCAATGGCAATTGTGCTGGCAGAGAAATACAGCCCTATGTTACTAAATATGTGCAAATTAGAGCTTGGGTTTATATGCATGTGTAAGTGCAGAGCAGAATCATAACAAAACAAAAGATACAAAAAGCCCAAGTTTAAATAAGATGTGACTCAGTAAATTTTTCTCCACCGTAGATTGTTATGACACTCATTCTTTAGTACTTGGTACAATGTTTCTTTCATGTCTAGAAATCACTGAGAAAGAGCTGGAAACAAAAATTGCTACTACACACCTGGAAAACTCCTTTCAGATGGATTGAATTCAACTTCTTACTTTCGTTGCCCCTTTAACCTTACAGAACAATAAGTATTCAACTTCTAAAACATGGTTCTGAAATTAATATTTACAGTTGTATTCCCCAAAGTGGACTACATTTATTATATTATATCAATACAGCCTTCAAAAAAGATGGCAGTCATGCTGTTGGTTATTCTAAGTCAGGATAACTAATGTTTATTTCAATGGGTACTAGCAATAATGACAATGCATTTTAAATGCTGAAGATTTTGTTGCATTTAATAAAGAGTATCTTATAGATAAAAATTAAGCCTTTTTTTTCCCCTAACTTAGTTCAAACGGAAAATGAATGAGGTCACATTTTTTCCTTTCTGATCTGGAAAATAAAAAAGAATGCTTGTAAATATATTTATTACTACCTACAATTAAAAACAGTTCTGTATAAAAGCTCTGTTTGCTTCCCAGTTCAAAACAACAGCAAAGAGAGCTTTTACGTGTCAAGAAGAGCTCTAGAAAGCTGCAGGTAATTTCAGTGCACCTTCATAATAAATTAATAAATTAATTAATTAAGGTAAAGATTCTTGTATATCTAACTTCTCCTTGACTGAAAGAATTAAAGCAGCATAGGGAACTTCAAAACCCTGTGTCTACAGTGAACACAAACTGAAGTTTTAAGTCAATTTCTAGGAAACCTTGGTATATTTCCTACTCTTTCTTAGCAGTTCTGCATCAGTAGATGTAAACTGCCCTCTTAATTTCTACATTACAGAATATTGTGAGGTTTTTTTTTTTTCCAAAACTTTTCAGATGAAATGAAATTACACATGCAAAATTATATTAGTCTCTCTCCCTGCCTAAACCCTTAAGCAATGTGGGTTGTCTTTTTTTCCCTCCATGTATAACTGCACTGTAGCCCAACTCCAATATTTCTGTTTATTGCATTGTCACAAGCAAAAGGAACTCCCTCTATTCCTAAAAAAACTCTACTGTATAAGTCAGTGACAAACTGACATGACCCGGTAAAATCATCTTGCAATGTAGCACAGAAAAATTATTGTTTATTTAATACTTCAGTTTACTGACTTAATAAAAGAGTTCAAATTTAGATAGAGGGTTTTTTTGTTTGTTTGTTTTTCCTAGAATAAAGGGAAGACACTCAATTTCCTCTTATGGAATCTGTACAACACATTGTTCTCATCCATCCTTCACTTCAAAGTTTTCACATTTAGAGTTCTTCTACCTCAGTTAAAATCTCAGTCTTTCTAAAACAATTCTGATGGATTTTAACATGTAAATTGTAAGACCACCCACATATTTTGGATATGATGTGCATATATATGATTCCATTAGAAGAGGAACAAAGTGTGTGTATATATATATACACACACTTATGCACGAACACAGACTACAAGACTTCCCTGTACCAAGACTGACTTCAGTGGACAGATTGCCCAAGATATGCTGGTGGAAATCAAACAGCTGACTAGCCACCCATTAGAAATAAAAGGAGGAAAATAATGATGCATTAAATCAATCTTAAGTCCAAATACTCCACCAAACTGGGCAAAGAAAGCACTAGAAGTGTGATTAGTACACACCTCTAAAGGCTTCCTTCCTGTTAATTAATTAAAAAAATAAAAAAATCCCTTATTTGTGGAATTTACTTGTAGCAAATTATCTGCAATATAATCCTTTTAAAAAAACCAACCAACCAGACAAACAAAAAAACTTAGAGTTTGATCTTATTTCATTCTTTCCATGTTACGTTTCAAAACAAACATAAGAATAGAAACAAAAGAAAATCTCACCTATACAGGGGAAGAAGCCTTCAAGAGGTACAAAGGCAGGTTAAGAAAACGAGGAAAGTTCTTTCTAGAGAAGAGATATGAGCATAGAACTTTCTACTGATATATAAAAAGGAAAAGAATCGATTCTCATTAGCTAAAGGAAACAGAAGAAGATGTAGTGGGCTTAGTTGTAGGATGAATATTGTAAGTTAACACTTGGAAAAAACAATAGGTTTAAGAACTGATAATCACTACAAAAAACGTTCATTGGAAAGATGCTTTAGGCTTAACTTCACACCTATCTATTGAGACTAGTTTGCAAATTATAGCTCTCAAAAAGAAGATAAAGATTGGCTGTGATGTTCCACCAAATGTGCCTTTCAAACAAGGAGAACCAAAATCGCTGTTTGCATATCAATAGTTGCTTTATCAGGAGAGATGGAAATTAAAATGAAGTTAATATTAAGTACTGGGAAAATAAACAATAGCAATAGAATCAAGATAAAAAGAATGTGGATATTTCAAATTTTCAGTAGTTCAGTTCAAGAGAAAAGCCCTTCAGAGTAACATTTTATCAAATGTATAAATGGAGAGGTCCAGCATCAATAAGATACCCAAATACAGTTCATCAGGCACAATGTTAAGATTATAAACTGTGACTCAGCTTTGGAATTATTAAAAAGTTATATTACTAATATCAGAAACACTGCCAACATCAGAAGTACTTAAACAAAACAAAGCTCCTCATCTGCACTTAACACAGCAAATTATCAGAGAACATGAAGGCTCCTTCACTGGTAATGTTCTCAGCTGCTTGCCTTCCTTGTCTGCCAAACACAGGTTAAAAACCTTTGCTCCACGCTGGCTTCTCACCCCACCTCTAAAACTAAAATAGAAAGAGTGTAGTATATGACAATATTGACTAGCAGCTACTAGAAACTTACTTTCATTTCTGCGGCTGCGTGAAAATGTAATTAAATGTAATCACATCTGAATGTATTAGAAGTTATCTATCTACTTTATAAAGTCAAAACAAACTGCCATGTAAGCAATCATCTGTGTATCCAGCATTAGCCTGCAGTAATAAAGGCAGAAAGAATAGTTATATATTTCTGTATACTACATTGTTCACCCAGGCCACATAAACATTCCTAAACAGTAAAGGCAATGCTAAAACCATCAAAAAAAAAAAACTTTGCATGAGAAAGAGTGAATATCCTACAGCCTTCCTGCTGATTTTATTCAGAAAAGGCAAGTGCTTCCAATAGTGCTCCTATCTATCTGCTAGAGATGTCTGAAAAACCTAGAACAAAGTGTTCAACTGTGGTTAATAAAACTTCAAGCCCTTATGGAGACCTTAAGTTACTATCAGTATGTCAGTTACATTTCTTCCCTGAGATGGGAATGGAGTCCACACAGCATGCTGTGTTCTGATCAGAGGCCCATTCAATACAAGAAAAGCCAGGGTTCCCAGCACCTGGCGACATGAGAGAGAATCTACAGTGTCTTCTCCTCTATACTACTACCTTCCATAAATGGCATTTTAAACAACACTATACAGTCTGAGAACCTTTCTTACTGTGATCACAATGCAGAACAGGGCCTCACTGTACATAAAGTGTTGTTCAATGTACATAAATATGACTTAAGATGCTAAGTCTGAGAGCATGGAGTAATAAAGATTGATGTCGTATATACATACACAGTCAAGAATACAAATCTAATTAGTTACGAGAACTCCTTTTCTATTCTAGAGACCTTAAAAAAAAAAAAAGTAAAATAATGTATAGGCAATTGTTTGTGTTTGCATGCAGTGTCTTTCCTTACAAGTAGATTGGATGTTTCGATGTTTCAGAAATTTGCAAATTATCACATATGGAAGTACATGTCAAAAAAGAACAACTACACAACAGACTTGTCACTAATCACAGAAGGCTTGGATTGGAAGGGACCTCAAGGATCATCAAGTTCCAAGCTCACTGCTTCAGGAAGGGTTGCCTGCTGCTAAATCAAGTACTAGACCAGGTTTCCCAGGGCCCCATCCAATCTGGCCTTGAATGCCTCCAGGGATGAGGCATCCACAACCTCTTGGTAGCCTCTTCCAGCATCTCACCACTCTCTCAGTAAAATACTTTGCCTGATATCCAATCTAAATCTTCCTTCCTTTAGTTTAAATAATAGCAGTGCCAAAACAGGCAAAGTAACATTTTGCCATTCCATCTCCAAATAACAGTTCACAGACTTAGCCTTCTTTCCTGACATTGTTGCTCCAGTCACAACTGCATTTTGGTCTCCTTCTCTGCCCCTGTACTCTGCTTCCTACAGTTTATTACAGCTATTCTGTCACCAGCCACTTTACACAAAAAGACTTTAGTACTTCACTTCCAATGAAGATTCCCCATTCCTATGCCTTCAAAAACGTATGGTACCCTCTCCCTGCTTCTGTTTCAACCAGTCCCATAGCCCTTCTTACACAGTCTTTTTTGTGAAGTTTGAATCTGATTCACATGCACACAAAAAATAAAAAAAAAAAAAAAAAAAAATCAAGACCTTTGTTGGCTTCCAGCCCTGCCCTTCCCTCCCCACTCCAAGACTGGGGGGAAACATCAGGGCTACTTTCAATCACCTCGGGCAGAACACAGTGTTTCACTTCTCAGGATTTTCAGATTTAGACACTGGTTTTATAATCAGATACTTCCATTATCTATCTTTTATCTATCTATCCATTATCTATCTTTTGTTTCTCTTGAACAGTTTCTAAATTGTTAAATCTCTTTCCGCAGTGAAGGAGCTTCAAAGTAGAAGTTTCCATCATGAGAAAGTTTTAAGGGACTGACTGTATTTGCCTTCTCTTAGCTGCCATTGATGCTTTCCTTGATAAATGTTCTTTATAAACATAAAAGTATCTTTGAGTTGACTAATTAAGCAGTAAAACAAGCTTATTGTAATTGCTCATCAATAATAGAGTTTGTAATGTCTAGGGTGAGCACAAATGGATGAAACAAGGAATGTAGTGAATCAAGAAAAGGTATTAATATCCTTATTAAAAAAATTATCAAAGTTTAGAGGAAAGTATAGCAAATCATAGTAAGTGGACTGCATAGTAAATGTCATCTTATGTATTTTTGTGTACCTTACTCAAATAATCAAACACGTACTCCATGTGAAGGAGAACAAAGTTCAATGTAAACTTAAGAGGAATATGTTCTCTGAAAGCTTGTATTATCAGTATACACATAAAGCACCTGGAAAGGGACTGTGTTTTGACATATAAAGTTGACGCTACAAGTATTCACATTCAGCAAAATAAATTTACAATCAAAAGCTGTAAGGATATTTATATCTCATTTTACTAGAGACAACCACCAGTGAATACATGTAGCCATAAGAATTTCTATGAAGATGTTGCATATGCTGAGTTTGATGCATGATGATTACTACTAGAATGGATAACAAATTAGAAACCCGCATTTCCTTAAAATTCCATACCTGGGTATTTAAAGGTGCAGGAGCACCCCTCAGCGAAACCTCTCATTCCCCCCCACCCACCCTTTTAAAGGTTCCTAGATTCATATATGAACCATTCTGCCGCACCACAAAACAGACCCCAGAACTTAATCCTGCATGCCAACAGATTTCATAATTGGATATTTAATGAACTTAATGAGCAGTGGCATCTTCAAAAATGTCACATCAAAATTCTTTCTAGTCAATGTAACAGTATAAAATTAATAGGCAGAAAAGAGTTGGCATTAGATATAACACGCATAAAGTACTGACAAATGGCAGCTCTTTTATTCTGCCACCTTCTTTGTTGTAATACGAGTTAGAGAGTTTCAGTCATTTATAACAATATCATAAGCCACAGCATAATCTTAGCCAATTGTTCCATACACAAATACACAGATTCTTCTTCATCTTTTTGTAGGAAAAAAACACTCTCACCCTATCATTATAATGCATTATGACAGGCTTCGCTGTTTCAATTTATTTAGTAGGGCAACCAAAACAAATGATCCCACAATATCTTCAATTATATTTACAGGAGTATCTGACAAAGGAAAGACAACACAGACCATATCCCTTTCATAATGTTGTCAGGTGACAACAAAAAGTAGATGAAAACCCTCTTCTGAAATTTTTGAAAACCAGGCTCTCAGTTTCTTTGTTTCTTCTTTGTGGTCACTCCCTGTTTCTCAAGGCAAAGGTTACTGCACCAGGGCTGCAGGGTCTTCATCAATATCCATCAAAATTCATTAACAATACAAGAAATCTTATTAAGGAGTGTAAAAGGCAGCCTGATATTAATGCTTCAACCATGTTCTGAAGACCTGCTGTTAGAGACATTTTTCCCCCCACAGATGTTCATTAACTGTGTTCTCAGCTTTATTTCATTTCCTGATTGATAATCTATTGTTTGAATAGTAGCACCGCTGAGGAATAACATAACATTAATAAACTAGGATGCTAAATTAATTACTGCATGTGAAAAACTGAAGTTATTTGAAGTTGGCAAAAAAGCCTCTAAGTATATTAAAAATTGTCAAAAGAATAGACAAGAAGGCACAGGCTAAGTGTACTCCAAAAGATAGCGTGGCAAATATTTTCAATAGAAGAATAAAGAATCCTTTCTTAGGAGGGAAGGGACTGCAGAGACAAAAAATAGCAGTGGCTTGTACTTGCATAACTAGAGCATATCGTAATACAGACACATGGAGTCAGTTAAAGGTGCACAGACAGTCTGTCTTAACACCTCATAAATACTGAACCACTGACTTTGAAACCTTAGGAATGTTTTTAAGAGCATGTGTTGTATACTTCTTCCACAGGTAATATATGACCTTATGCTTGACTATAACCAGTGTACATGCAGACATTTACAGGAGGTGAAGCTTTCTGTGGTATTTCACTTGAAAATACATATGAATGTATAAAAAAATTCCTTGAAATACTCTTAAATAACTGCATATACATAAATTTGTATACTGACAGATGCATCTAAAAATCACAAATCATTAAGCTCAATTTATTAAAATAACTGTAACTGCATCACAAGTCAAGCTATAAAGTTATTAGACAATTTAAAGTATAGTAATAACCTTCAGAGTTTCTTGAAATATGCAGACTACTTTTACTGGTATACTTCAGAAATCTGTAGTTTTGACATGTATTAGTGGTAGTTCTGTCTTAAAGAAACTTGCTTGCTTTTCTTAAACTGTTGAAGTTTACTACTCACAATGAATCGAGATTTTATTTCATATAGGATCATAGAATCTCCAAGGTTGGAAAAGACCTCTAAGATCAACTAGTCCAATTGTCCACCTACCACAGTATTTCCCCACTAAACCACATCCCTCAGTACATCTATATGTTTCTTGAACACCTCCAGGAACAGTGACTCAACCACCTCCCTGTGCAGCCAATTCTTGAGCTTGATCACTTTTTCAGAGAAGAATTTTTCCAAAAAATCAATCTCAACCTCCCTTGTGCAAGCTGAGGCTATTCCCTCCCATCCTATCACTAGTTACCAGGGAGAAGAGGCAGTTATAGAGAGCAATAATGTCACTCCTGAGCCTCCTCTTAACCAGACTGAACAATCCCAGTTCCCTCAGCTACTCCCCATAAAACTCGCGCTCTGGATCCCTCACCAGCTTCACTGCCCTTGTCTGGACACACCCCAGTGCCTCAATGTCTTTCCGGTAGTGAAGGGTCCAAAACTGAACACAGTACTTGAGGTGAGGACTCACCAGAGCTGAGTTATGTATTCAGATGTAGGTTATGTTATAAAACCTATAAAGCATTACTTGAGACAAACAAGTTTGTAGTGTGGAGAGGAGAAACATGATATGAAACGCATTTCCAATTTTCAAATGGCCAAATATTGCCTAGCTTTGCAGCATTAAATGGCCTATGCATCTTCCATTTAATCTAAGCCAGTACTAATCACATATTTCATACACAATCAATTAACATCTACTGCATAGGTACTTCGATAACCAGAAGATAAGACTACTCTACAACACTGGATGAATGTACAAACAAATCTGTTAACAGAAAATATCACAGTATCATTAGGGTATCATGAAGAATACTCTTCAAGTAAAAAAAAAAAAAAAAAACAAACATATGCTGAATTACCAGATGCTGCTATCCAATAATGGCTTATGAGGGGAAAGATAAGCACATCATAACAGACTATATTTTTTTTTCCTCCTAGCTGCTAAAAAATCTAACTCAGAAACTGAGATGTTTGCTGCAATGATGTTGTGGGTTGCAGGAAAAACAAAGTCATCTGATATTTTCCCCTCTCTTTGAAGGACTTCAAGATATTCCATGCTCTACTGGCTGTATCATTTATTTTAAAATTGATCAGATAGCATATTGCCCAATTATAAAATGGGAAGTTGTGCATGTTCAAAGTAGAACTAAGAAAAAGCAACCCAAATTCTCATTTTGCACATACCATCAGTTAAACACATGATATTTCATAATGGTTTGTTGTGGACCACCCTATGGCAAGGCCTGGTTTAAATTAAGATTTGCACTAGTTGGGTAATTGTGTAGACAAAAAGTCCTCAAAACATCTATAATTTCCTATTTACAGAATTTAAAGTAATCTGATTTGATGGAATCTTTTTTTTTTTTTAATTGTGGAATGAAACCAGTAGAAATGTACTTTGAGGATGCCACTGATAAATTCACGAATCATAATTCTTCTCTTAATAAAGTACTTAAGAAAATCCATTTGCTCAGCTCATTAAATGTGACGTCCTTGTTCTGTACCTTATGGAAGTGTTTTCTGAAAGGTTTGGTCTATTTCCTGTAACTATTGTGTAAGAAAATAAACATCAAAACTTCATGCTGTTGGTTGTTACATGCTTTTATTTATAGTTATCCTAAGCTACAATAACATTCCGCTTTGCAATCTATTCATCTCTCATACACTTAAAACACTTTATAGCACAGAAAGAAACATTTTACTCAAAAGTCTTACCTAAGATGACTCATTAGGAACATGATTCACAGATCCTGAAAATTAAGGGCAATACTTACACAAAATCGAGAGGAGTTTGGATAGTGTTGAAGGTGATATCTATATCTAACTTTAAAAAGTGACAACAATGTGCAAGTCTGCATTATGTTCTCTCTATGGTAAAAGGAAAAAAAAAGTTACAGTACTCTTAATACATTGTACAGTCACACCATTTAAAGCAGTATTTGGCTTAGAATGATACAATTAATTCACTGATGACTTCACTGGCTTTATAAAAAATAAAGATAGTGTCTGCAAAGTTTGTGAGTTAAAATAGTCTGATCTTTCACTTATGAAAAATGTCTAACTTAAGCATCTTTACTTCTTTTTAAAATAGTTCAATGAGTATATTCAAGCCTTTTTTGCCTACTTGAGTTTTCGCCTTGTGAATAATAACTATGTAAAATTCAACAAGAAGTGCTTTAGGTTCACATGCTAGCAGAAACCGTGGCAGCATTTGCTTGACTCACTGGTAGTGCAGCAACACAAACAAAACCATCACACTGATACTACACATAACAAGTGCAGCCTGTGCCGGAATGTCCTTGAGCGAAGCTGAGGATGTGTCAGGCCTGGATTAACCTACACTGACAACTACCTGTAGAAAGCTAGTAAAGTGTCTGTCTAGACTTAACCACAGTCAGACACTCATTGTTTACAAAAACTAATTTTAGTGCCTGAGCAATTAGAGAGTATTTATAAATACCTAGAGTTACTCCATTTATTATTCCTCCTGAAACTGCATGCTTTAATACTTTGCCTTCAAAATGGTTCAAGAAACACAGTGTTCTTACCCACAACACAAGAAAGAAATTGTATGTTTTATCCACCCCAGATTTCCCACATATAGCTCATTCTTCATTCAAATTAACTTTAATAAATTATTATGATGAAATGCCATTACTTTTCTGAATAACAATAAATTAAAGTATTATGCTTCAGCATAGACTCTTTGGTTCTTAATAAGTATGCAGCAATAGCAACTACAAAGTCATTACATGTTTTATTGTTTTTGAAAGCTAAGGATCGAATGCAGTCAAAATGACAGAAGAATCTGTTGGAAGCCTTTCAAATAGTGAAGGCAGTGTCAAATGCCTTTATCTATCACATAACTGATGAGGACAGTACTATAGTCACTGACCCAGTCGCTAAATTAGTCCTCAGAGTAAAATGTATTTATAATCAGTTAAATCCAAATTCTAAGGGCAATTAATTGTCATTTGGTAAGAAAGGATTGATGTTTTGGCTCTAACTTCTAGAGCCAACTCTTTTAATGAGGCTCTTCCTTTATATATGCATGTTCGTGTGATGCATCCTGAAATGGTACTTTTTGTAAATGCACAAGCATTAGCAGTCCACAAAGCAATCCATCACCTAAAGAACAGGACTGTTTGAACTGCTCCCATCTGAGATTAGAACAGGAACTTTGCAATTCTTAAACAATGATTGAGGAAAAGATTCAGGGAAAGAACTGAATACTCAAGAACTTTCTCCATTTTTGTGCTACCTTTTTGTCCACTGCAGAAGTGTCTCAGCAGGACACATCACTCACTTTGCAAGCGCTCAAAGCTAACTTTGAAGCCGGATCACACCTTTGTCTACCCCTACGCTGTGCAGGCGGTGTTTCTCAGAGCACTGCTGCATCACACCTCTTCCAAGACCAGAGCCCAGACAAGGCTGGTGAACACCACAGCTCCCGACAACCTGCTTTACTCGGGTTTCCTGTTCCTTGTTCCTAGGTATTTGTCACAGTTTTACAATTTTTGTTACTGATATTCCATATCATAACACTATGTAGTGCACTGGGAGTTAAAGTGTTAATGCTCCAGTTCCAGGTACCTACCCCAGAAGAACTACTACATACCCCAGGGGGCTTTGCAGTCAGAGAGTAGATATAACCTCTGGCAAGGTCACCTGATGTCTCTTTTTCTTTCATCTCTCCTCGCTGCTGCTCATCCTGACTGCATGCATCACCTCAGCACTACTGTAAGGCCTACAGCTTTCAGATACTCTCTCATTATATTTGATTTGCTTCAATTCTAAATATACTGTATTATACTGTGTTATCTTGCATTCCAATATCATATTTAGTAAATGAGTTTGTTTCTTCTCAAATTGTTGCCACTGTTTTTAATTATTTTGGGGTCCCCTGTTTCCTTTTTCTGGAGGCGTGGATTTTGTAAAATCCCTCCACCCCACTAGTCACAGAACCAGGCTGAACCAGCCAATAAACCGTTGATAGTATTCCACATGGATCTAGGAAGTACCTGGGACATACCTGGATGTGGACTTGAGGAGTGCTTGCAAAGTTTAATCACAGCACTGGAATTTTGACCCTGTAAGCATACGAAGATCCCCCCTTTGCTCGGTTAGAAAAATCTTATATTACCTGATGGTTCTCTTACTCCCACATAATCTGCATTGCTGGCTTAAGACCAGCATTTTTTACAGAACGAGCACTAGTGTTCAGCAATACCCTTGGAAATAGATTAAAGTCTCACCCACAAGCACCTTGCCTTCATGAATAAGAACAAGTCCAAGCCCCAGAACAGGAAGAGACAACTTTTGCAGAAGAGCTTAGTCCCATCTAAGTCTGAAGAATCACTCATTACAAGAAGAAAATGCTGACCTTGTAAGAGACTACCAGCATTTCAATGCCTGGCTCAGTATCCCTTCTTCAAGCAAGTAGTTCAGCCAGCTCCTGTTAAAGACCTCCTCATACAAGAGGAGCACAGAATCAGGCCATCAAACTGACTCTAGGAAGATACAGATGCAGCAGATGCATCTGACAGAAAAGACAGTTTTAGATAGAAGTCAGTCTGCAATCACAATTCAAATGTTTGTAGTTGAATACACTAAGGGATATATCACAATTAATTTGCAGCTACTGTGCACCCTTTGCAAATAAGCCCACAACTAATCTGCAATATAAGGCTTAGAAGTAGATTATCTCCTACCTGCACAGTAGTTCTTCAGAAGCATTTTGTCACACCCTTCATCAAGTTTGTTTGCATTCAATTTAATGTAAAATCAAAAATTATGGCTTTGTTCATATCACCTGCTTGGGAGAGTGTATGACATTTAAAAGTGAAAAACAAATACTCATCTTCAGTAATCAATTAGAACAAAGTAGACTTTTTTTTCCTTCCTGCAATGTTCAATAGATACCAGGTGGAATATTCTAATACATTTAAATGACTGAAGTATTAAATAATCACTGGCATCTTGCTGGGCCTTACAGATACTTGGAGTCAGAAAGGATTAAGAAGTTACCTAATTATGCTGCAAAGATAACTACTTCCATCAATTTCACTTCTATGGAGTCCCATAGTCCCATATATTCTAAAGAGAATACCAGAAAGATAAGGAAAAAGCAATAACTACTCCGTACTTTGATATGTTAACTAATATGGCATCACACATATAGACTACTTATTATTAATATTTGATCACAGAAAAAAAAAATACACATTACAGGACATACTATGAGATACTATTATACTGTAACCTATGGAATAGATAAAAAAAACAATTCCACAGAAAAATCAAAATATTTTCTGTATTCCCAGACTTAGAAGAATTTGTTCTTTTCGTGTACTGTGATTTCAGCCCCTTTATGCGCTCTCTTGCCTTTCTCACACCTTCTCTAGGAAAATACTATGACTGAATTTAAGTAGAAATAAAGCTTCATAACAGTTTGATTCTCCTGCTGTGAAACTAATTATGTACTTGTCTTGTACCATAATAGAATTTTACTTTTGCTCTTAATATGCTTCAAATACTAATATTCAAGTTTTCGTCCCCCATCAAAGCAGAGCAAATGCTAAGAAAATATGTCTACATCTTGCAAAAGAAGTACCTGCATTTGTACTGAATGGAACATTTGAAATATTGAATTCCATGCAGAATCTCAAAAGGGTATTTCAACTTGTTAATGGTCTAGAAATAGATCAATATCACAATATTGTTGAAAAACAGGATTTATGTTCTTCCTCCTTGAAAAAGAGCATACAAGTTGGGGAGATAATTCTTTCAAGAAGCTATTCATAGTGACATCTTACAGGTCTTTAGACCAATCACTTGTCAATATATGAAGCAGATTTTTTTTCCCCCCTATTCTGCCCCTAGATCAGAGTATGAAGCTTTAGTTGCATCACTTTATAAAGCAAGGAAGAGACCTCAAAAGTTAAGGCCCTCAAGCCTGATTATACTGCAACATTTTCAGGTACTGACTAGCCCCTTGCCTCGTAACAAGCTATATCCTCTCTGAAAAAGCCAAGCACTGGACCTATGATGTCCAACATTCCATGCATTGACAACAGAATTGAAAAGCTGGTAACATCACAAGTGCTGCGTTCAATTACCTTCAGTAGTGCCTGCTCCAGTCAACCCCTGGGAGACCTTTTGTTTAGATGTTTTGTGCAATGAAAGAGTGTCCCACACTATTATTGATATGATTCCTACCAGCAGTTTGATGATTGTGTCTATTTGAAATAATCAATGGCAGAAAAGAAACATACTGCACAAGAATGCATTATCATCTTCAACACTCAGCTTCCATTCAGCTGACCAACATTTAGGTAATTGAATCCTTTTGTTAGTGCGCTGTATTCCAAGTGTAAAAAAAAAATAAAAAATACCATAGTTGTACCTAACTACAAGATTATTATTCACTTTCAGACCCAGAAAACCAACACACAACTGTCACTTTGGAATAGTGTAGCTTACTATTAGTTCTACATTACCTGAGTGTACATTTGTTTGCTTTTTTTATTTACACCCCAGAGAAAAGAGTCAGATTTGTGAAAATCATATTAGAAAAGTTTGCCCAAATCTTAAGTAGTTGTTTAAAAGATTAAAACAAAAAAAAAAAAAAAAAAAAGAACCAGACAGCACTTGAGCTTTATATCATTTTACATATGAATCACACAGGAGATTTGCATGTGGCAAGTTAAGTGTGGTGCATGAAATCGTCAAAGCATTATAAGAAACCATACTCTGAGTACAATCTTTATCTCTTTGCCTTTTCAGTACCACATGAACATTCACAAAACAAAGAAATTCACATTGCAGACTACAGGTGCACTAATATTGAAGCCACTAGCAGGATGAAAATAACAGCTTTGTTACTACACCACAACAAAACACACTCAAGGAGCTACACCATCAGAAACATAATTTGACTGCAGACTGCAAATTAGCATCAATGCTTCTGGATGCTTACCTAAACAAATTTGAAGCCTCTCCTCACAAGGACAGGACAAATACAAAGAAGCGTAGTGCCTGGACTGTATGTAAAATAAATAAATAAGCACAGAAACGTGATTTATCCAGGCTTAGAAAAGTCTAATATTCTCCTCTAGCATAAAGTGAAAGTCTTCTAGAGTGTTACAAATGAGTTTCTACCATGTATCTACAGAAAAAAAAAAATAAACAGTTGTGGTAGGAGGATATGAAAGGTAGTAACAGATTATCCTTAATGATAAAAATGGGATAAACTGTTGAAAAATTGATTCATTGTAATGAACTTCAACAAAAACAGCCTCACAGCAGAAATGTTGTTGAGAATTCACATAAAACTCTAAACAGAATACTGTATACACAGTCACATTTCTATCAACTCCTGCATGACTCATGCAAGGCATTTCAGGGCATCAAGTAATCAGTGTGAATATAGAAATGTTAAACCGAGGTAAAACACACAAAGTTCCATTTCCCATCTTCCACCACGGCTGCCACCCCCACCAAAAGCAACTCTCAAGAGTGAAACAAAACTCTCATATTTAGCCTTAAAGCCTCCAATATATCAGAACATTTTAAAATCATTTGATTGGGTTCAAAGCACAGGTCAGCTGACAGGCCTTCCTACTACACTCGGAACAAAGAGACCCATTAAACAAGGCGAAAGACAGTTCCAAGACTTGGTTCTAACACACATCATTTTGAGTACACACTGTTCCCTAAACCTAATTGCCTGAAAAAAACAGCAATAATGTGTTGAGATGGCCACTGCACGCTCATGCAGGCTGCCTCAGAATCCTGACCACCTCCGGACATCATTGAAGGGAGACAAGGAGCAGCATGGTCAATAATCAATCCTTCAGGTTGGCAGGATTTGCAACTGCAGTAGCAGGGAGTGTTAAAAGACTTTCTGCACTAATAACCTACCTCTAGGCACACAAGACAAATTTTTTAACAGCTGGATGATAGCATGATAAGTCAAGCTGCATAATTTATTAAAGGGAAGTAATGCAAATGGAGAGCTCTGCGGGAATATGAGCTCACCAGTTACCTTGGGGAGTTTGGCAATTGAAATTTATTTCTGTGAGCTTTTCAGAGGGAATTAAATTTTCCCTTTTATAATCTGATATAGTGGATAAGTTAGGCTTTACACAG
The DNA here is from genome assembly GCA_030625065.1 of Alectoris magna. Lineage (NCBI taxonomy): Eukaryota > Metazoa > Chordata > Aves > Galliformes > Phasianidae > Alectoris > Alectoris magna. The sequence goes on along the minus strand of CM060563.1, from coordinate 29,527,916 downwards.
AACCTCAGATAGCTGCTTAGAACCATCCTGCTTGAGAAATGGTTAAAAGCAAAATAAATGTATTAACCTGGGAATCCAGACGACAAGATTCTATGTACATTTGCCAAACTACCTTAACAGCATCACCAGTTTCACAGAAACCACTCATCTGAACTGGGCAATACCAGTAGGTATTGCCCAGAATACGTATTGCTGGCAAAAAGGAGACTGACAAGAAAGGAGAATCAAGACAAAAATATGGCATAAACAAGTACAAGGCCCTAAAAGTATCAGTGAGATGTCAATTTAACAAATATCAGCATTTGAAACCAGATTCTTTGCAATGAACGTTGTATAGCATAAGGTAAGATCGCATTCAGATCAGCTGCTGTATTTGCTTCTGGTGTGCTCACATACAGGATCAAGTTCCACAGACCACTCTCAAGTTTTTTCTACTCACCACTGTGGGCCTTCACTCCCTACAGAGACTCTATCTAGATGCAGTTTGAATAGTCGCTTCCCTGTAAGGCAAGACTGCAAGGCATAGAAAGGATAACGCCATAAAGCAATAAATATCTTAAGTTGATTTGAATTGTTGAGCATTATTTCTGGAAGATAGTATTTAGTGCCTGGAACGCTAAGAGCAGCTAGCCAAACTATTTATCTTCTGACACCAAAGTGATAAAAAAAAAAAGTTAAAACCTTAGTCACATAACTCAAACTAGCAACTTCTATTTGAAGAAAACTCCTTTTCTGTCTTTTTATCTAGGCAACAATTTTATCCTATCATTTAAATCAATGTCATACACTGTGATTGAGAGTTTTTATTTTTATTTTTTTAATACACAGAAAGATGGTAGAGCGCTTTCTGTCTATATTCATTCTCACCATCTTTGTTGTTTTTTATTCTTTAATTCTCATTCTTGTTTATATCATTAACAAATCTGTAAAAGGAAATAGAGGATGTTTTCAAAAGTATATCAGTAAAAACTGAAGATGCTCAGAACATGAAGAACCCCAGCCTTACATTCTCTATGCTCGTTAGATGAACAGACCTTTATTTTGTAGAAATTGCAATTCCAGCTGTTACCTTTTCTTAAGTTTATATTCAAATTCTATGTCACCTACAAATCTGTTTTATCTTTACAGCAACATGTAAAATACTTCTAACTCAATTTTGGAAGTATCACTGTTTAACTCAATTGCAACTCTAAAACAGAGAATGTGAAAACCAAGTTGATTACATTTTACTTTTCATTTTAACATATATGAGGTCAACACATCATTCACATGAGAAAGGTAGGTCTGAAAGACAACAGTAGGTAAACTTCATGCAGTATTTCTATGGCAATTTGTGAGATATTCACTGTGCATATGATGTGTGGAAATCAAACTCCATAACCACAAAGTAGTTATAAAGCAGGTATGTTTAATGAGTGATGTGCATACACCCTGGTGCAAGAGGGATAGCTCCACCTCACTTGCACCCCATCAGGAGAAAGCATGCTACAGATATAGGCTGAACTAGTACATAATCAATAGTTCGCAGGAATTCAGATAAATATTCATTACATTTCTGAGACTCTGTTAGTATGCAATCCCTCCCCCCTTGCATGTGCGCAGTGAGTCGTGGGGGTGGTCATGGGATGAAGGCTCGTAGTCTTCCTCACTGTAAACTTAAGACTCTGTGGGAGGGGCACAGCCCAAACCAGTTCCAGCTTGCCCTGTGGACATCTAATCACCTCACTGTCCTCCGGCAGTTGCACCCTTATCTTTATGGCCTTCATCCCCCTTGTTATTCCAGATCCAGTGTCTGCAATCCCCATTCTTCTAACAGCTTCTACATAAGCTATCTTTTCACTATCCCTGTCCCAGTTTATGGGACGTCCCTTTCTCTCTCTTACTGTGGGGCCCTTCTCTCATCCTTCACAATATGCCTGTTACTTCAGGTATCTGAAACCGTAGCAGTGACACTACATAAACCATAGAAAATATCCAACGTAAAGCCCATATCAGAGAGTTTAAAAGCTGAATGTTAAGCAGTTCAACTCAGATGTATTTTGATAATCTTCACAAGAAAAATATATATGTTTTGAATACAATTATTTTAAATTCATAGTAGAAGCTTTAGATGCTTTTAAGACATGGGGAGGGAAGATTGGGAAATGGTATATGCTTTGCTATGTTTACATATTAAATAACAAATGCTAATGTAATTGAGCAATTTAAGGAGGGTCTTAAAAACAACCAAACAATACAATAAAAGAGATATAAGTTAACAGGAAAAAAAGCAATTGTGTGCAAGACGTAGAATCCCTTATGAGCTCTTATTGTTCTGTGTGCTTTGAAGTATTTAATTATGTATTTATTCATCCAATAGGTGGTATTGGAGCCACAGATCTTAAAATAATTAGTCTCTATTTCTTTCCTCGTTTATCAGCTACAATTAAATACAACCATCAAGAATCTTTGTGACATGTTAATGAGCAAATTCAGACACTTGAACAGTATCTTAAAAATCAATATGTATGTTAAGTAAATCTCACTGCTCTAAAACTAAGTATATGGGGGGAAGAGAAAGTAATCAAAGAAGCCTTTTTGTTGTTAATTTTGGTAGCTGAGTCTCAAACTGATGACTTAACAAGTTGTCACCCTCTGCTGAAAACTGTGTTACTTGGTGCTGTTTGTAGAATTCCCATTGTGCAAATGCTCCAACAATAAAAAGCACTTACTAAGTTGTTCTTCTGTTGTTGTTTGTTTTTCTGCGCAGAGGTTGAAAAGTCACAAACTTTCCTGCCCTCCCACTGTAAAGATTGCTTTTCTCATGTCAGGATTAGATTTTAATTCTAAATATGGGAAATTATACTGTACTTCCTCCCCAAGGGCTATCTGACCTCTAAACAATTCATAGAATGGTAACAAACATCCAGGGTTCTCAAGCTGCTCTATAAGAAATGCTCATTACATTACATTCTGGTATTTTCATGTTAAGAGCTTAAAAATAAACAGCCATCATAAAACAAGTTTCCATATTTTTAGCAGTGAAATCAGATTAAGACAGAGCTCTTTTAATGTGCTTCATTTAAAAGGGTTGTTTTTAACTGAATTTTTAGGCATAAATAACTAAAACATCTGTTAGCTACTGTTTCCGTTAATGTTGTACCTTATTTTTCTGTTTAATAATGAAGAAGTTGCAAAGAAAAAAAAAATAGCACGTGCCCTGAGTTCTAAAACAATATTTATTTGTTTTCAATTTAGGAACATGCAATTATTTAACTTACAATATTAAAGATAATTTTTATTTATCTTTTTAAACCTCAGGCTTACATGCTGAAAACTGAATTAACTTGCTGGTGTTTATACTCAGTCTTTATTAAAAAAAAAAACAAACGTAGATTTCTACACCTACAAGCAAGAGATCAGTTTATGCAACTTCAATTATACATTACAGGTGGGCAGAGAGAATTAAACAGATTGTTTGGTGGACAGCTCTCCTAGTGTGTAAATTTAAAAGACAGTATAAAATATGACGTCTTTCCTAGCTCATTCAAAAAAGCAAACTCGAAAAATGTATGTTGCTTTTTTTATTGAGTGAGGACAAACCACTTTTTTGTTTTAACACAGGCTTTTGATGCATGGCCTAATGCAGGCCTCAGCAAAAAGATAGCAAATCTTAGAATTTATTATTGCCAATAGTCTGGATGACCTTTACTTTAACTGCATCTTCACTGTCAGTAATAATCCAAGGCCGCACTTTCAATGATAGAATGAGAGATTTTGCATATTGAGTCTCCAGGTCTCCTTGAAAATGTTCAGAAATCACAGCCATTTATTCCTATTGGCAGGGCAAGGTCCATTATGAAAGCTCATTTGTCTTTACTTGAAGATGAAGAGTGGAGAAACTCCATTTTTTGCTTTGAATCAAGTACTAACTACTGTAGTTTTCTCAAATAAATCAACAAGGAGGCTCCTAGGTCCACAGACTGAAATCTTTTCTCATTCAGGGCACCTGTTCTCTAATGGTTTCCTTCACCTTTGTAACATACAATTTTGGTAGTAAATAAAATAGCACTTTAACACAGACCTGTGGATTTTACATTCTAACCTTTCTTTATTTGTGGTTTGTTTTACCTGACAGGTTAGAGTTTGCAGATTCAAAAGGAACGTAGCAAGAACAGGATTGCAAAGGCAACGATAATAAATAACAGGTTTGCAACACTGGCTTCCTCTCCCTTGAGAGATGTTTTTAAAGCCAAAAATTACTTAAGCTATGTAAGACATGATATGTGTAGCTGTTTAATAAAATATACTCAAAATCCATCTCTGCTAGGTACAGTTCAGCCCCAGGTAGTTCTCTTCACTCTTTGAGCTGACTGGATGAGAGCCAAAGCCAACCTAGAAGTCAGAAAGATGTACTAGCATGACATTTATGCCCAGGAAATATGCTCCCATTGCATAGACAGGCCTGTACAGCAAGCTTGCAAATACTAATGCATTTTTTAAGGGATAATGTAGGACAAAGAAAGAAAGAAGGGAACAGGATTTTCCTACAGCATCTGTAATAAAAACTGCATTTGAATCTTAATTCCTCAGTCTCTCCCTAAGTTTTATATTTCTGACATCATGTAGTGGACTATTCCTGAACTCCATGGGAGTTTTCTTCAGATGAAAAGAGAGAAAAGTTAAGCCAGAGAAAGGAAATGATTCATCCTCTTAGACAACAGCAGAGTCTTAGAAAGGATGCTTAGATCTAAGGTCCTGCAAAAGCAGATAGCTACTGTCCCATGGAGTGACTTAGTGCAGCCCACAGGGTTCTGCAGAGACTCTGCAATCTGTAACACACAAGAAATTATGAGATTCAGACCTAAGCTTGAATTAATTATTCCACTGGGGGAAATAAAGAAAAGCACCTCCAAGTCTCCTTTTCATCTGCTTTATGGCAATTCATCAAATGAGAAATTCCAAAGGAAACAGCAGGCATGGGAATCTCAAGTTACCTAGGTCTATCATGGCCATATTTCTATCAAAGTTGAGCAATCTTTCTTCCAAAAAAAGTCTACTCACTGAAAACTGTAATTTCAGGTCAACTGATACGATTCAAATTCATTTAGCTCATCGCTCCAGTGAATGTGTATTCATCTATATAAAGAGGAACACTGTCAACAGGAGAGAGAGACATCAAGTCCTACAGGCACAGCAAATGTTTTTCTTAGCTCTCAGCTAAAATGTAAGACCCCATGAGGTATTTTTTGGCTTACCATTCTAAGCCTGGATAAGGAGTCCGCAGGAATAAGATTCAGCCAATTTCATACACAGAAAACATCCTGAATATTCCATAAGCATGAATGCAAGGACAGTAATTTATCCCATATTCTACTCTCTTTAAATAGGGAAGCAACCAGGACAGATGAATTTCTTAAAACAACTTTTTTCTTCCTCAGAAAAATTCTTTGGGGGTACCTAGTTTGCATTATAGGGCTGGGAATTAACATCACAGCAAGAAAGAGCTAGAAATCTTTTATACCTTACCTATTGTGTTCTCTAGCAGCTTCAAAACTTCTCTGGGAAGACAGTAAGAAAGACTTAATTGATTCTTGCTGGGCCATGTAGCTGCTGGCAGAGTTCACTCTGTACTTCCACACCTTCCTCCACATTCTTTAAGATTTTTTTTTTGCCAAATCTGTCTCAATGCAAGTGCTCTTATGTAAGTCTCCACATCAAACACCAAGATACGGACTGTGGGCTGAGAAGCCATCCAGCTTCCCTGGCATACTTTTTATTGGCTTAAAGGCATCATCACAAATCCTTAAGCTATTGACCTCTAATTCATAACACCTATGTCTTCTAACTACACACAAAGTAGTGAATATCAGTTAAAGAATTAAAGGAATAAGAACAGGGAATTTTAGATTAAGCTTCTAACTTCTGTTCTTAACATGGGAAATAAAAAGTTTCTAGCTCCTCTGACTAGGAGCAGAAACTCAGAAATGAAACAAAAGGAAAAAAAGAGACCACAGGGCCTGCTAGAGCCTGACACCTTTTAACCATCCATGTGAGAAATGCGAACAATTCCGTGATGCTGGGAACTCCAAGAACATCACTGCAGCATATCACCCGTATGTAAGATGCCCTAACACCTTTCCCAGCTCAGTAAGTCTAGCCAGATTCCCCAGAGATGGTAAGACCTACTGAGTTCACTACTACATCATGCTTCTGGAGCAGAGTTCAGGTATAACAGAAACAAAGAAACACTGAACAGTGTACACCCCTAATGTCATTTAGCTATTTCTATGGTCTACAGCACCCACAAACCTACATATAGGGCAGGAAGAATCACAAGATTTTACACAGCCCTGTGATAATCTTTAACTCTCCTTCTCTCCTATGGCTGGATCTCACCATATTTTAGCCAATTTGGAGTCCTAGGAATCATACTAGAGTATGCTTTGTAGGTTCAACCAGCAAAAAGCAAGTCGTTAACAGAGTTAAAAATTCTTTTCCTTCCAAGTTTTCTTCTCACATCCTGAATGATAGAATGCATTCGTTCTAAAACAGAACATCTTCCAACTCTAAATACAGAGTGGTCTTACAAAAAAAGACACTTGGATCTATGGTTGAAATAGAAATATTTATTCTCATAACACTCAGATGTTCACTGAAATATCTATTTTTCCCTTTGAGTAGTGTTAAGTTATTCTTTTTCTCCCCTTCTCAATAAGGGGAGAGAACATTGTGATACAATACACAGTATTTGCTACAAACAATCAATGAAATTTTTGGGGCATTGGTTTTTATTCTTACCAATTGCACAGAGAATTTCAGCATTCTACAACAGTTTCCATACCAAAAATGTGCATGTTGATAGAATTACTCTAACATCATCCATTGTGTGTTTAAGTCTAGAAAATGTCCCTTGTGTTCCCAATTATATAAACTACATTCACTTTAAAAGCATAATGAAGATTTTTAGCCACTGAAGTAAGCAGAAGAGCACAAAAACAAATCACTACAATCATAATATACGATGTCCTAACTATCATCTCTAGTCACCAGTTGCAAAACACATGCCTGAATCTCCAGGTATTGCCTACTTTTTAGAATTTTCATTGCTGAATTATATTATGTATGGGAACTGTTGAGTCTCGGCCTGAACCACTGAAAGCAATTCACCCGTGTGACTGGAAGGGGTGGAGCCCCTCTTTCAGATTTCATTTAAGGGCTGACTACCACTGAGGAAGGATCTCTTTCAGGAGATCCCTCCTTGGTGATTCTTTCCTCTGTGAACCTAGAATCTTCTGATAGGGATGAGCTACCCCCTTTCCTTCCTTTATAGCACCTCTCTATTGTGCCAGTCCTTCTATCATTACGCATTTGTTGTAACACCTTTCCCATTGTATTGATCTGTTCAAGTGCTACACATTAAAAAGCCATTAAAATGCATTTAGACTTTTTAATCTTATACTTCCTATGCAAGCTTGTTTTTAACCATAAAGAACATCAAGAAATAAGTAGGAGAAAGGATGGTTGGCCTATCAAGTTTTCAGAATAAAAATCTCAGTAGAGGCTGGGAGATTAGGTCTGTTCTGACACAGTTTTAGAAAGACATACCAAAAGATTCAGTGTAGAAGTTGAATGTGGTTCTTAGCAGTGAAACATACACTGCTTTCTGCCACTGGTTTAAATATTTCACTTTTCATGAATCACATGCCAGTATTCCACATTTCCTCAGGCATGAATGACCAGAGACCAAGAGAAAGAGATGGAATGCTGAAGACAACAAAGTACTCAGAAGCAGGAAACAGAAGCTATAGGCAGCATTATTTATTTTTTTCTTCAAGTCAAAGCTTACTAAATGCAACTCTATGAATAATAACTCCTTAATTAAGCATTCAAGGCCAAGAATAAAACCCCACCACAGAAGCCTAAATTGAATTGAGAAAAACATGCTTTCAGACAGCAGGAATAAAAGGCAAAGAATAAAATCAGCAGAAACTTATGGTTATAGTAATGAGCCCCCTCTGCCCTGCCCCAGTGTGCAAGCCACGCTTTACAAAGCCTGTGTATCGAGTGCATTTCTACCTCCGGTTCATGATATTTCCATATTGCAGGACAGCCCCCAGAAGATACATTTACAACAAGATATCTGCTGGAAAATTAAAAACAAACAAACAAAAAAGGACCCCAAAAACCAAAACAACCTTCCTACCTTCATTTCCCCACAGAGCCTCATACGCAAGGTACGTGATAGGGACCACAGGCTCCAGGGTGGCAAAGCAGGAGCAATAGCAACAGTAGCATTGGCTAGGCAACCATCTCATCCTCACTGCAGCATGCAGGTCCAGTCAACTGGCCATAATGGTGAAACATCCATAGACAGACTCCTTTCAACTAAAAGGAGACCACAAATCATGTTCAACACCTACAAAACAACAGCTTAACAACATGGACAGGAAGCCTGCTTTTCACCTGAACTATGTGGTATTTGGGACTGAGGGGTGAGGGCAGGCCCATGTGTGGCCAATCAGGTCCATTAGAGACCATTAGCACCACCCAAGCATTGCAGCATTATTTAGGTTTTGATTTAAGAATAATCTGCTATTTGTAATAGAAAATCCCAGCTGAAACTGATTTGGGAAAGAATAAAAGGAGGTGTTCAGCAGTTTTTTCTTCAGTGTTTTTTTTTTGTTTTGTTTTGTTTTTTTTAGCACTTGTTAATATTTTCAGATAGACTTTGAAAACAACTGCATGCATTTATGAAAGGAGAAAAAAAAAAAAGGTATTCCACTGGCAAAAGCTGTTATGTGAAACAAATCAAATAATTTATGTATATGCTAAACTAATTATTCTCCTAATCAGTGGCAGAGCAACGCTAAAGGAGTGTAGATGAAGCATCACCAGGTTTTGGGTGATACAAGCACAGCTCAAAAAATTCATACAGGAAAGTACATCTGCAATAGAGCTATCTACAAAGGATATGTACAAGGGTTGCTCCAAAAGCCATGCCTCCTATCTTATTATGTTGGCCCATAATGTCAGAGGCTGATGTTGGTGGTATGGCAGTACAGCTTGAACCTTCCCACCAATAATCCATTACATTTTGTTGCTGTTTGACAGATGGCAGCAGAGAGGCAGTCTGACAAAGTGGTGTCTAACATGAAACTACAGGCAAAGCAAATGCGTGTCAATGACTTCCTCCATGCAGAAAAAAAAATTGCTCCCATTGGCATTCACTGATTCTTGCTGAATGCTTATGGAGACCAAATGGTGTATGTGTACGCAGTGAGGCAGTGGGTGGTGCATTTCAGCAGTGGTGACAGCAACAGTGGGTCAGCTCTTCTGCTGCAGATTTTTATGAGCACAGCATGCAGTGCAGCACTGGTGAAAATGCATAGCTAATAGTGGTGCCTAAGTAGAAAAGTAGTGTTTTGTAGCTGAGAATGCGCTCTGTCAAATAGTGTTATTGTGCTCTTTGTATCTGTTGGAGTTTCCATGAAAATAAACAAGAGGCATTACTTTTGCAGTGACCTACGAATTTCTGCAACATAACTTAAAAGCATTAACTTTTTTTATATAGTAAAAAGGAGAATGAATGCATGAAGTATAGTTTGCTTGTTCTGTTATTTTAGCCGCCACTGATTTTTTCTTAATTCCTCAAAAGAAAGAAGTCAGACAACTAAAATTTACAGACTGTACTAGTCCTTAGAGTACAGATCCACTTTTCTGAAAGCCATAAATACAGAGTTAAAGAACCACAGGAAATTAGTTCTCTGAGTTATGTTAATTGCTCCCAGCACTCCAGTACCTATCTGCATAAAGAAGGAATGCTCTTTGAAGAAGACACTGTAACATATCATGATTTAAAAACTGTATGCCGTAAGAAAAACAAAACACGTTTATTTCTTATGAATTAAAAGGGGTATGAACCACTTAAGAAGGGGAAAAAGAAAGTATGTTTTGGGCAGAAAGAAGCCACACAGTAGAAATAATTGATCTGAGCTCTTCTATTTGTCACTTTAAATTCTCCTCTAGCAGCAGCCAAGTAGTAAATGAGGAAAACTCATGAAAAGCTGCTACAGAAATAGGGAGAAAGTAAACAACACACTGTGATTACAGTTTTGAATTCAAAATATATAGGAAAAAAATACATGCCAATATTAATAGGGTGGCTTCAAACAATATGAAGATTGTAAGGAAAGCAACACTCAATGACCTTACTAGGTAAATGTATAAATGTATTAAAAGATTTCACATCTCACATAGTGACCAACATTATATGCAAGAGCACTATGAAAATTTAAACCATTAAAAAATCTCTTTTATGCTAAAGGCTGAATTTTGTCAAAGAAACTGTCTATCTGATGGAAAAGGAAAAAAAAAGAAAAAAGAAAAAAAAGGTCATTAATGTACTGGCCCACTTGACAACACATAATGTTTAAGTTTGAATACTGGCCTTGTAACAGCTGTATCTCAAGTACTTTTTGATTTATTATGTACAGTTTGTGTTGATGCACTTCTAGTCTATCCGAAGTGTTCACTGCTCAAAAAGGATAATCATCACTTAGCTCAGTCAGTGCAAAATCTGACCTCCCTTGGTTCCATTTTGAATGTTACACTCCTGCAGGTACACCTTCAGCTCACGTGTATTCATTACTATGCCAGAACGCAGAGGTCATTGTAATACTCTATCTAGAACAGAACTGAATAGGATTTAGTTCCTAGCTATAATGGGACAGTGTGTAACCTATCAGACATGTGTACTGATTTACAAATTGCTTCTTCTAAGAGAGAATAACAACACAGACTTTCTAAAGAAGATGATGAGTTTTCTGCATTTCCTCTATTTTTTTTTAATTTTTTTTTTTTTTTTAAATCTCCTGGTATTTGAAAACATGTGAAGAATCTATTTAAATCACTGAAATATTAATTAATTATTTAAAAAAAAAAAAAAGCTACTTTTTGCTTTTCCATTTCAAAACAAAAAAGAACGTGGAGATTTGGATCATACACAGCTATAACCAATATTAATCCAAGGTTAATTTGAAAACCAGCCATTGAGAATTTTCTTAGACAAATCCGTACAGAAAGATTTAAAAACATTTAGCTTTTTTTAAGGTTTCCTTAGCTCATTATGACTACAGGACTACGGTTATATCCAAGTCAGCCAACTTGAATATAACCAGGTGGACATAGTAATGTCAGAAATTTATCTCAATTATATTGTCTAAAATAAATGATAGTCAGGAATGGAAAAATGTGTAGTCCTTCACAGTCTAGGCCTAAATCCAAATCTCTATGCTAGTTTCAGGTTAGTATAGCTATGATGAATAGAAGACAGTCTGGCATGTCAGGGTTTTCTACATGACTGATAATATTAAAGGATAGTTCCTCATGGCTGGCTACACTGGAACATTCCACTTCAAAAGAAAAATAACATCTTTCATTTGCATTTTCCTCTAATCCTAAAGTTGAAATTACTTAATGGAATTTCAGTAGTACTTCACATTTGCTATTTGCTCTTAAAAAAAAAAAAAAAAAAAAAAAAAAAAAAAAAAAAGCATATATGAAGTAGGAAGTTATACAAAGGCCTAGCAAGTAGGGATTCTTTTTTTTCCTAGCAGAAAACTACAATGTAAATATTTATTTCTGCACCAGTTTTGCTCTACCTGCCCTGACTGGCAACATAACTAGAAGCACATGCCACCATGCTCCAGCATGGGTTGATCCCTGATAGTAACCTAAAATTTGATTGTCCTTATCCACCAGAGTAACCACAACTGTTCCAGCTGAGCTTCAGGACATCTGTAGAGATTGCTTACTGGAATAATACCTAAAACAGAACAAATATCTCCCTGTATGTACGGTGGAGTGACATGCATTCAGTTTGGTGTACAACCTCTTGAGCACTGTTGCCTGCATTGTCAGTTGTCAATTAGTTAGTTGTCAATTAATCAGTTATCTAATTTGTTAGTTGTCAATTGTCAGTTGCTATTAGTAGCCAATTTTGTTTTCTTTCTTTTTCCCTAGCTGATTTTTTTTTTTTCAGTGTTTTTTTCTGGAATCAATCTTTCATTGCAAAAATGTTCTTGTGTAAGTTTGGTTAAATATTTAATATTTTAAATATAGTTTATTAATAATTATTTTCAGTTCTGAATTGAAACAAGTGCAGCTGAATGCATTATTCAAGAACTGCATCTGATCTTATTTAATATCACGTAACGCTTTGCTTGTTCTTATTCTTTTTTTCATGTAGATGCAGTATAGCATGCTTGCCAAATGTGTAAAGTAAGTACCTTTTCTCCCAAACAAGCTGTTCAGAAATATTATTAGCCTAAATATCTTGTCCTGAATTTTTTAAAGCGTGTCTCTTCTGAGTTAATCATCATTTTTCTGTGCATCAGTTATAGTAGCTATTTCAGAAACAGCTGTGCAATAGGATGTACCATAATATGATTTAAAAAAAAAAAAAAAAAAAAAAAAAAAGTTAATCTATTAAGTTAGTCAGTGACCTTTTTTTTTCTCCTGATTTCTAAGCAGCTCACTGAGTCTGTCTTTCAATGTGTCTCTAAAATATCTCTAGGGTCAGCAAACCAAATGTTTTCAGGTATTCGGGTGCCTAGGGATTTATGGTTGGGTGGTTTTCCAAGAGTATTTAGACATTTATAGTAACTTCAGTGACAATCAACAAGTATCATACCATTAGGTGCTCCTGAAAATAACCACAAGGTGCTTTTTTACTTAATTGGTAACTAAAATTTCTTATTCTGTCTTTTATCCCTGAGAGATGTTATGGTAGATGAGCTTACCTGCAAGTAAGTATGTACTCCAATCTGATTATAAACAAGATTTCAACTAGTGAAAGCATAAACTTTATGTATGCAAAATACACAAAAGTAATTGCTTCTTATTTTCCACCTCCAGTTTCACAATGCTGGCTCTGCTGCTCTCTTTTCTGGCTTAATCACTTGTTTCATTTGTGGTTGGTAACCCTGCACATGGCAGGGGGGTTGAAACTGGATGATCACTGTGATGATGATCCTTTTCAACCCAGACCATTCTATGATTCCTTCTGTGAATATTTACTGCTTCTTCTCTCTGTCATTGAATTTGTTTAATCTTGCCAGCAACAATTTTTGATAAGCACCTTTTTGGGGGCGCATATGCATAAGTTCATATAAGATGCCAAGAGCCTTATGGTGTATCGACTCTTATTTTCACTCCATAAAAATATATTTTTTTTCCAAAATACGTCATGCCTTTTAACTATGGCTGACAATACAATGCTGAAATTCCGTATTATAAAACTATGCCATGCATTTTGTTAGCATTTTTCAGTTATATCATCAAAGGACTGCTCTTTTGTGAAGAGAAACAGATATGTCAAAAGCTTCTGTAACTACACGGAATATCCTTCCTTTCCTGACCTTTTGTATCAGGCTGAATCTCTCCAGCATTTTTAAAGCCTACTGTAACTGCAGATCATTCTTTTTTTTCTTTCTGTAGGGACATGAGCTGTACATTTGACTGAGAGGCTAAATACTGGCCTGCACAAATTGCTCAAATAAAAAACCTAGGCCTGAATATCATGAGCCTGGAACATCTGTGGCCACATCCAAAGTTAATTTTGGTAATTACTCTAAATAGCAGGCAGAATGTGCTGTCGGTAACCTTCCTCATCATATCATAACACTTTATAGACAATTTTACTTTCTGTGTATTATCCTTTCCTCTCTGTTGATATTCATTTGGATTGGATGTGGGATATCATACATGAACATATGTGCAAAGTACAGCAAACAGTATGTAACTTTATGATAGATAAAGACAACTAATTAAGTCAACCTTTTTTATCCTGTTTATGTGAGGTAACCTGTTGGTAGGAATTGCACAAATACCTCATGACACCAATGGTACTTATATAATAAAGTCACAATTTCATTTCTCATTTTGTTGTTATGTTTTTTTTCCCCTAAATAAATTATTAAATAAATGTGTGTTTGTGTGATATGATAGGACACAGAACAGTTTTTAAATAATTCTTAAGTTGAAACTTCCCTGAGTTCCCAAACAATCTTATGCAAAATATAAAGTATTTAAATTCGGTTTAATTGGGTATTTAGGTCACATGGGAAAGGCAAAATAGCTGGATGTGCTTACTTCTGAATATCAGATTATACTGTGTGTATTAGTCACTAGAATCTGAAATGTTGATTTGATTATTGTTTTCCATCATTATATCATTATTTGCTATTTTTTTTCAGTATTTCTTTCAGTAAACTAATTCGCTACAGTGTTTGAAGAAAACAGACACAAAAGAAGTGCAAACACAGTAAAGCTAAGTTGTTTTAATTTAGAACTAGCTGGGAAATTTTCAAGTTTCTTTCATTAGAAAAATGTTGGTTTATGGAAAACAAAAATTATCCATTCTGTTCAAGCAAGTGCTTGCTAAGAAAATAATCAGGAAGTGTTTCTGAGCTATTAAAATGCTTTCAACATTTTAAACCAAAAAGGTTTCTTGAAGGTCAAGTCCTCCTTTAGTATTTTAATTAAAATACAGTAAAGCTATAATTGAAAAAGTAAAAGGTGAAAATTTTAAAAAGACTTCTAAAATCTGATTAGAAAAGTGAAAATTTTATCTTATGATCAGGATATCAACTTTTTAATTAGTACTAGGCAAGAAAAAAACATAAAAATCAAGAAATCTGTCATATGATGGAAGAATAGTTGTTTTGTGTGTGCCAATTCTAGAATATCTTGGTGATGATTTTAAATTGGAATATATGGGATGTTGTTCACCTAAGGCAGACTCCAGCTCTCACTGACCTTTTTATTAGACTGTGTCTTTTCATGTACTTCATAGGGAGTTTTTTGTTCAGGTGCCCACGATTATGAACTCTGAGCACTCACTTTTGCCTCATTTTCCTGCTCCTTTTCTTGATAAGTCTACTTGTTTTAGAATAACACATTCAGAAGCTGGGTTTTGGTCCCTTTGGGCTATAACCCAGAAACAAGTATTCCAGAGAGCATGCATCTGAGCTGATGCATCTGCATTACAGCTGGGCTCTGTGTTTCCATGTCTCCTTCCAACACGTGGAGAGAGCTGGGACAGCAGAACAGAAATCCAACATGGCTATTTTCCAGTGGCTTAATGCCCAGGACCTGACAACACTAAGCTCCTTGGCAGTAGCTTCCATTTTCATTGGAATCAGTCCTGGCCTTAAAATCAGGGAACTGATCACATCTCTCTACCATCTCACTGGCTCCAAGACTTACTCAGAGCAAGTCAGAATGTGACGCCCTCCATTTCCATGAGACTGATCAATCATGATTAACTCTGCTAATTAAACTTGGGCTACAGAGCCGTAATACTGGTGTAAATGATCAGAAGAACACCCATCAGTCATTTTGGTTCTAATTATAATTTGTGCAAACATAATTTCACATTGCTTATTTAACGTACTGGTCTCCTTTTACTGTCAAAGCATGAAAAGTCTTCTAGTATATAAGAGCTGTATATCTGACTTGAATTAAAAAGAAAATAAATTAAACAAACAAACAAAGAAACAAAAAACATCCAAGTCCAAGAAATAAATCTTTTAAGTAAGTCTTCACTCTCTGAGACTTATCACTTGTATAGTGTTAAGAGTAATTCACAGACAATAGTTTTTACATGCTCAAGCCCTATTTCTAGAACCTCTCATTCTGATCTGTGAAGGGAGCAAAGCTTTTTTGCAATAAATATTCTAACCTTTTGCAAAGACTACGCAACAAGTATGCATATGAAAAATTACTTTTATATTTTAGATGTTTGATTATATTGAAGCATATTATACTTTTATGGTACATATATATATAAATATATAAAACCTAATTTATGTAGGATAATGTAGTCAGTCAAGAAATATTCATATGATGTATTTCCCCAAACATATTATGTAAAGAGCATTATTCAGAATTAAACAGGAAGAGTCACTGATTTTGTTTGCTAAGATTACAAGTAAAGTACCATAAGGCAAAATTAGCAGTTGGCAAATGCTGTTAAGGGCATCCGTTGACTACAATTAGACTACAGAATGCAATCAGGTAGATACTATTCTAGGCACCTCAAATATGTACATGATTAAGATATCTACTGCTCATTTCTTCTGATAAGGAGTTCAGCTTATGTCAACTGTGTAGGAAATATAACTATACAATGTATAGACATTTTGAAAATCAGTAATAAACTAGTTGATAAAAAGCAATATTAATCAGCACCCTGTTTTATCAGAAGCGAATTTATTATTTCTAAATATACAGAAAAGCTGGTGATATTTTTTTACTATTTTCAATATAGAATTTTCCAGTGAATTGTCTTTATTTTCTTTGGGAAATCATGGTTCCTTTTCTCATCAGAGGATAGTCCAATAAAAGAAAAGCTCTGTTCTGATGAATTCATTTGAAATAATACGCAAGAAGTAGGCAAAAAATACTCATTTATAATATGACAATATCAGGTAATCAAGGGATAAAAAAGGATAAATCTGATAGAGATTAAAGAATCATATCATAGAATGGCTTAGGTTGGAAGGGACATTAAAGATCATCTAGTTCCAATCCCCCCTGCAATGGGCAGGGTTGTCAACCACTAGATCAGGCTGCTCAGGATGCCTTGAACCCCTTCAGAGATGGGGCATTCACAACTTTTCGGGGCAGCCTGTTCCAGTGCCTCACTACCTTCTGAGTAAAAAATTTCTTTGGAGGGAATACATTCTCCTTTGCCTGGATCTTTTGCCTAACATATCTAAAGAATCCAGTCTTGTTTTTCACATTGCTGGCCAAGTTCAAATCCATCTTTGTCTTGGCTTTCTTGGCTTTCCTGCCTCCAACCCTGCACATCCAGACAGCGTCTCTATATCCTTCTCAGGCCACTCATCCCTATTTCCACTTCTTTTTAATTTATTTATTTATTTTTATTTTTTTCCCCTCAGCCTAACCAGCAGATCCTTGCTCAGCCATGCTGGTTTCCTGCCTTGTCTGCTTCATTTCTTATTCTGTGTTTGAAAGCTCTTGTGATCTCAGAAAGGCATTCTTAAAGTAAGTTTTGCCCGCTCTATTCAGTTATGTTGTTTCTAAGGGCATTTTCCTGGGAGATCTCATCCAGTAATTCTTTAAACAGCCCAAAGTTTGCTTTCCTGAAATTCAGAGTCCTGATTCCACCACTCTTTGCCAGGCCTGCATTACTTGAGATCCCAAACTCAACCAAAGCATGTTCACTGTAGCTCAAGCTTACAATCTTTACTTCTTTAATAATCGCTTCTGTGTTGATGAACACCAGGTCCAGAAACACTTCACCTCTGGTGGGTCTGTCCAATATCTGAACCAGAAAGTTGCTGTCAATGGACTCAGGAGTCTCCCGGATTGTGTGCAGCTTGCCATGTTGTTTTCCCAGCAGACAGCTGGGTGGCTGAAATGCCCCACCAGGTTTAGAGCCTGTGTATTCAATGTCTCCTCAATGCCAATCATCACTTATTGATGCCATCACTTTTTGGCAGTATGTTCATTTCTGAACAAAAACCGTTTGGATGTGGTGCTCAGGGACATGATTTAGCAGAGGGTTGTTAGTTAGGGTAGTATGGTTAGGTCATGGTTGGACTCAATGATCTTTAAGGTCTTTTCCAACCTGAGTGATTCTGTGATTCTGTGAACTATTTTCAGGGTTGAAGTGCAGTACAGGAAGAGTAAAATTTCAGCCAAAATCTCTGATAAAGAATTGCAAACACTTCCATTCAAGAAGATATTGATGCATTAATTTCACAAAAGCATGGTCAAATATTCCACTTCTTTCTTGTTACTTGTTACTCTTTTTAAATGTTGTAATTAAAAAAAATATATACTACATATATACTATATGTATAGAGAAATTTTGTTACTTAGATATACTAACTATACTATATATTTTATGTGCGGCCCAATACAATTCCTATTCACTAAATGTGGTCCAGGCAAGCCAGAAGGTTGAACACCTGTGCTTTTGACCTTATTTTCCGTAGCTTATCCTCTGTTGTCAAACTAATATTTGAAGATATCCAGCACATTTTCATAATGAGAATTTATCCTATTGCTTCTGTTTCACCTATGATGAGTATTGCTGGGGTTGCAATTTTTACAAAAAAACCACACATTTTTATGGATTATAATAGACACAAAACTTGCATGCGTATTAATATAGAAAATATAAAACTAAAGCCATGAAATTTCATCCCGTGTGGTTAGTATATACACTCACAGAAATTCTGGGAGAAGGGGAGAAGTAAATGAAAGAATTAAAATGAAAGAAAATGGTAACGAAGAGAACAAAAACATCATGGCCATTCTGCACTTTATGAAATGTGTTTTCCTATGAATTTCACAAGGCTGTTTTTATATTGATGTAGATTACTTTTTCATGAATCATTCAAAAACCACTGTTTGAAGAAGACATGCATATTTTACTGCATACAATGAACTGTATATTATATTAGAATAGCAAATTTTTCATTTTTCTTCTCTGCCACTGTTAAGGGGAAATCCATGTGACTAATTATATTAACAGTGAAAACGGAAAACAAAACAGCGACACAATTATACGCAGTCAGGAATTTATTTCATTAAGATCACACTTCTACAGATTTTATAATCTGTTATTCTCTATTAATGTAAATGCTTCGATCAGAGAAAATGAGACTAATTCTGGAAATAAGAACTGCATACTGGATACATGTCCAATTTCCAATGGACTGAATGTTTGGCAGAAATATGTTTTTATCAATAATTGCTTCATAAAATGGAACAATAGCTGTGGCATTTTATAGCTTAAGAATTTCTTTATAAGAAAAGTGTAGATAATAACACAAAATATTCTGACACAGATTATTTCCATCTTCTCTAAAATTAGATAGCTTTGACTGCCTCAATCCCTTAGTTCCCCTTCAGACTCCCTTTGAAAACCTTATTCGGCTGCTGGAAACAAAATTATAGTATATTACAAAAACAAAACCCACCCACTTTCTTTTAACACAATATTTTCAGGAACTCCTGTTTGTAGAAGGGTGGAATTTAACATAAAAGGCAAATATCCAACATTAAATGGGATAGTTATAGTCTACTAAAAAAAAAAAAAATTAGAAATCTATAGCTTTTCTACCAAGAAAAATGAACCTGCTGGCAAATACCTTGAGAAACAAAAAACCCTACATGTACAGTAAAAAAAAAATAAAAATACATTTAAAAAAAAAAAAAAGATAAAAAGATATCTCAAAGTATAGTGTCTGAAAGCCATCACAGGATCACTTCAGATTTTTTTGTTTTCTTATATTTTGAAAGTGTGACATTTTGAAAGCAGTGGCAATGAATGAACTGTCACATAAAGAGATGACTCCACCATGAGATGAGTGCAGTGACTGTACTCATATAAAACGTTTTTGCTCTTTTTTTAGGTGAAGCCAATCTTTGTCATTGAAAGACTCCCATTCAAATCAAACTTAGAGAGTTAAATGTAGTGTTTACCTCTTTTTATAGTTGTGATTGGGAACTGGCCATCCATGTTTCTAAAAGTTAAAAGGGATTTTAAAGATAGAAACCAAGTCCCTATTTCTTTTAAAATGGTTCTATTCTTCTTTTGTTATACATTATACATCAGAGTGATATTTGAAAGCAGATTTATTACACTCCCTAGCAGAATGCTTTGTACATTTATAATGCAAAGCTTTTATCTAAAATTCAGAGCATTATTTTAAAAAGAAGGTGTATCACATCTGTGAGACAAGTTCTATTCCTACTGAGAAGCAGCCATAGGAGTTGCCAATATGTAGTGAAACTGGCCATCAACAAAAAGCTGAAAATGAAAAGAAATCTGTGTAGTTTGCTTAATGTAGTAGTGCTTCTGAGCCTTACTCTAAGATCCACATCTAACTTTTTCACTTGCTATATATAATTTGATTAAGTAAAGCTAATTTATATTTTAGTTAAATATTAAACCTATTAGAATTTATGGAAATATCCTGGGCACAGTAAAACTGTCTCAAAGAAATCTTTAAGTTCATTTTATCTGAATTTATTTCCCAGCCATGCCACTAGCACACAAAAAAAATTGCTACTGAAGAAAGAGTTCTTCCTGTGGGAGGAGACTGAGCAGTTTTTAATGCTATACTGATAATTAATGGACGGAATTTTCAGAAATCAAAGCATTTGGATAATCAATTTCCACTAACATTTTAAAAAACAGGAACTTTGATTCTATGTGTCTTTGAAAATTTAATCTAATCTGTTTGCTGTCTAACCTGTATTTTCAAACATGGCTAGTCACTCTATGTTTTGATGTTTAAGATGTTCATCAAACAATTTTGAAGCAGCTTGCAGAAAAGAGTTTTCCATCTGAAGCCTTCACTCTGTGCACACTGTCATTGCTAAAAGCATCACCAAAAAGTCTACTGGCTTAGGGCTTAGAATATGGAAGCCTTTCAAGGATTTTGTTTTCTAGAATTTCAGTGTTGGGAATTGAGAAGTGAACAGAAAAGCATGTAATGAGATCTTGAAGCTCAGTTGCAGCTCATGTGTGCAAAGGAATAAATGTAATACTAATGAAGTGAAAGCCCCACTACATAAAAAAACCCTATGGCAATGACATTAAAAATATGTGTTATGATTGCATGTTTAAAAATACTTATTTTCTCTGTATTTCATTATGTTTAGTACATAATTATGCTTAGTCATATTAAATATGTTGTTATTAGAAAAAAAATCTTGACTGGCACTGGATATGTTACTTGAATGTTGCTTTGAGAAAAAACAACATTTAAATAGTATTTTTTTTCTATTATACACATTTACTCAACTTCCTCTTTGCATACTTTATTGCTGCTTGATTCTTCTTTAGAAAGTCATCTTTGTCCACAAAGACAGGATGTTGGTGTCAAAGCCAAACACAGTGATCCTACTCTGCAGTATAGGTTTTAATGGTGGAACAATAAAATGATCAATATTTCATTGTAGCAGTGATTTAATGGAACTAATTGCTGGTCATATAAGCAGCATAAATTGGATTCCCTGGCTGATTATCTTCTGTATCTCTGTGATAAATTTTCCTATATCTCAAATAGTACAGAACACAAATATATTCTTTATTTTCTTGTCTCTCTGAGGCCAGCTGTCTTCTGTCAGACCATACTGATGAGACAGACAGGGGAATGTCCACTTTGGAAACACTTCAAAGTGATCATCACAGCTCCTGTTTTAGATTAGATCTTAAATTTCTCATTAGCAGTGGAATGGAATCAGCATTTGGAGAGTTTATCATACAAGCCATATGGCATAAAAACTTTTGTCAAATTCAAAAAAGCTGAGGAGATTTTTCTTAAATGTTACTTGAGTCCACAAGGTGGACTTAAACACTAAAGAGATTCTCAGAATATAAGTGTATCAACATAATATTGGTAAGAAGAGAGGATATCTGCAGGTGGACTGTTACTTCTGTAGAGACAGGCAAATAAGCTTAAACAACTAGAACTTCCAGACATGGAATTTCAGAAATGTCAGACATACAGTACTTTATCACTGAGTGTAATTTATCCTCAGGAAGACATAACTAGAATTGTGATAACTCCCTATCGCAATACTTTACTATGAGAAATCAGTGCCTTTCTGAAGGAAACTTCTCACCCAAACATCACTTACCTTGACTGTCCTGTTGCCTTTGTATTGCAAAAGGATTAAACATGATGGTCATAGCTGGTTTAGAGCAAAGGGCAGATGTAAGATTCCTACTGCCTCCAGTGATAATCGTGTTTCACTTTTCTTTCTATTTAGACATACTATTTTTCATTATTTTAGTGGAAATAGTATTTTCATTTTATTTTATTTTGGTAGATCCTCTACTTAGCCCTTCTAAAACACACAAGCTTTAATATTACAGCCACTGATTCCAAGTTTTTTAGCATATCTCCTTTACTTAATGTAGTAATTTGGACATAAACAAGTGTCCATGTTGAAGGGAAACATTGCCCTTCTTTCTTTCTTTGCTTACTGAAAAAACTAAGCAGAAAGGTGTAATACATTCAGTGACATGTCAGACCCAAAGCTGACTTTCCAGAGTGCTCTTGTAAGGGACTGAAATTAAATTTTGCTTTTTGTCTTTATACCCAATCATATAATACATCACTCCATTCATAAAAGACTGCATTTTTACATTTCATAAAGTTTCATACTTTATTTGAAAGTTTCAGAACTCTCAGTGATATTTGAACCATTTGGATATTGAACCATTCACAGATGGTTGAAACTCCACAGATAATTCAATGTCTGTTTAGCTCTAAAGTAGATTGAAGACCTGGTAATTAATGTCCAGAGAGATTTCAAAAGACTTGTGCACACAGTTGTAGATACACTAGTATTTGCTGTCAGTGTTCAAACATTTTCAGTAAACTGAACTGTGATTTGGAGCATATGTTTCTTGTTCCCTAATTGGTAATCAGTCCCTCTGAGGGAAGGATCCACAGACTGGCAAGAAGTAAGGGCTAGCAAGTTAAAGTATTGATTGAGGATTACAGGTGAGATGTTATATGCTGAAGTGAGCATGAATGGGTATGCACATATCTAATGATCTAATAAAGTCAAGAGTCAGATTTATAAATTTAAAAAGCAAAATGAGAAACTTTCCATAAAGTGCACAGGTTGCAGTCTAATGTGCTGATTTTTCCATAGTTATGAAAACAACACAACTCCTCACAATTTAAAACTTTAAAAAGCGAAAATGGCACAGATAAAATCATTCAAAACCTCTCGGATTGATTAGTAATTACTGCTATGTGCAGTACGTTGATCTCTAGAGGTGTTAATCACTCTCAGTGAAGAATAAAGTTTATTTCATTCCCTTACCCAGTCCCTCACAACAGATATTGCATTTTTCAATTTTCACAGTACCTAGTGATACAAACCATAGAAACCCGAAGCAAGCATTTTCAGAACTCACTCTTCTCAACAAACCTAATGGCAAAGAATTACAAAGTATTGCATGTCATAAACAGCAACTGTTATAAACAGAATCACAACTAATGGCAGTAAGACAGAAATTGAAGGATATAGAACAGCTATTTCATACCCACAGTTTGAATCTTGCAATCTGACAAAAGTTGTTTTTACAGATAAGTAAACAGTGCCTTCCAGGATAATACAGTTGGGGCAGCAAAAATTTTTATTGAGCAGTTCTGCATAGAACTAACAGAAGAAAAGCATATAGCATTTTTCTGAACAGAAAAAGAGAAATCATCCTACAACAATCACACTCTTTCACACTGGACACACACTTTAAGTTCAGATCTGTGATTAACAAATTCTGTAACATCAGAATTTGAAAGCCCTTTTGTTCTGCCGCAAGCTCACTAGGAGACCTGCAGTACTTAGGACCACATCCAGATAGAACAGTTTGAGTCCATGTTCCCCCAAGTTCCCACTTAAGTTAAGTTCATCTATCTTTAATGAAAATTAGTAATTAACACTTTCTTCAGAAGTTACCAGTCACTAGTGCACAGGTCAGATCACATTCTTTCATTTTATACTACATTAAGTCAGTAGCAGTAGTTCAGCTTTTAATATTGTATGAAATTTCTCCTCTATCATTTCAGTTATTTTTCTTGTCCTAAAAGTAGATGGCAATCATTTGTGCTCTGATTACAAGCTATTTCTTTATCTACGGCTGTTCTCATTGTAATATATGAAAGTAGCAAACACAATCTATAAGTAATAAGCGCAGTATGAAATTTCACAAGGTCCTTATCATTCTGTGTCAGTTTTCCTGTCTTTGTTTCTCTCTCTACCTTTATTGTAT
Organism: Alectoris magna; assembly: GCA_030625065.1. Classification (NCBI taxonomy): domain Eukaryota; kingdom Metazoa; phylum Chordata; class Aves; order Galliformes; family Phasianidae; genus Alectoris; species Alectoris magna. The sequence continues at coordinate 29,504,098 of CM060563.1, read as the reverse complement.
CAATACTTATTACTTAGAATGTGAGTTTTTTCTTTGCTTTTTCTTATTCTCTTTCATGTGTGAAAGTATTCTGATGTCTAAAACAAAAAATATAGTTTGTGGTCTTTTCAAAATGTTGATTTATATTCAAACTTACTGATTTCTTCAGTGTTTATCTCCCTCTTTGTTTTTCAGCTACTGAAATGGTAGAAATTTGAGCATGTATATCCCTTAGAAATTGAATTAACTGAGCAGAGTGGTTCCTGATCTGCACCCCAAAATGTAAATTTTGTGCTACTGACATTTCAAATCATGTCTCTATTTCTATTTAAGGACAACACTTGCCTGTGCTTCCCAAAATACAAATAAACATCTGTATATCTGGTATATCTGGAATTGAACAGTTATGCATTTTTAGAAATGATGTTTCATTTTGCTTATTTTTTTTCTTGAAAATAAATCTCCTTCAAGTTTTTTTTGCAAGGGAAAAGTCTGAGGAAGCCTGGCTGGCTGCCATGACAGCCAGCAGCCATGGAAGCATTGGCTTCCCAGAATTAAGGTGATTTCCACTGCCTACTGATACTAGAAGCTTTGTGTTCACAAAAAGAGAAGGAGAAAGGAAGAGGCAGGCAGGCGTGGAAAGAAGGTGAGAATTTGGAAGGAAGGAAGAAAGGAAACTTTAAAGTATAGGAAGTTTCTTACACAGCAAAGGTTTGGCTCCTTTTTGGCATACGATGCTAACTGTAAAGGAGGTAAACAAAGCTAGGAAATGAGTAACTTGTATCTCACTCCTTCAGGCAAGCAGCCATGGATCTGAAGCAAGCATGCCAGTGGAAAATACGCAGTTTTCAGATAGAAAGCTCTGTATATCAACCACTATCTCGTTGGTTTGAAAAATTAACAGGGATTTCACAAATAGAAACAGTTTTCTATTAATGACTTGTAAATAAAAGTGAATGCTTAAGGGTAACATTATTAAAATCTGACAGCAATCTAGAACCTGAACGCCATGACAAGACCTTATTTTTCACAACTCAAGTATTTCTAAAATGCAGTGAATTTGATTGAGTCAAAGATCCTAGCAATCTGCATGCAGCCAGGAGGGAGAATGGGGGAGTAAACTGCCCTCGGGAGAAGGCAACAGGAAGCCAGCTAGTTTATAAGTGACAAACAAGCCAAATCTACAGCACCTCTAGAAATAATTATTTTAGTAAAAATAAATGAAAAAACATGAAATAATGAATAAGTGAAAAAAAAAAAAGAAAACATAATTAAACTAGAAACTTTGGCAAACAAACATATACTTGAGGAAACTTTTAAAGATTCTCTTATGAAAAACAGGACCACATGAAGGGCTGAGATTTCACATGATAGTACTCCTTCAGGCATCTCTTTGAACAATTAATACATGAAAAAATGCAACAACAGCTAAACTGGATCAAAACAATGATGTCTACTGATTTAGAGCAATAAGCTAAACCAAGAAACGGGACAAAAAACAAACAAACAAACAAAAACAACATGTGGAATCACTGTTTACTGTAGGAATGTAACATGAAATTTACAGAGAGAAATGTTTGGCTGTCGAAGAATGGACCAAGAGTGTTGTAAGCACAAAATAGATTTCTCCTTGTGCTTAGATACCAGGGTATCTGTATCTGAAAGAGATGAAAGATTTCCCATGATCACTGATTAACTTTCAAACACAATCAAAACTGTATTTCAGACAGATGACCGTATAAATGGTCTGTTACAGTTTGATACAAGCTCTGTGACTACAGTGTAGACTACGAAGTAGAATTTTATTAGTGGTCACTGACAAAAAAAACGTCTGCACAGAAAATTCATACTACACCTGTTGCATTGATCACAGAACACCAGAGCTGCCTAATACTGATGATTATTAAGGAAAATAATGCTTTGTATGGATCTGAAACCACTTGCTTATTTGAGAATGGCAGTATTCATAACATGTGACTGAAGATATTCTGTTATTTATCCAGCACAAAAGAATTCACTGCTGCTTATTGACATGCTAAACTAAATAACCCATGGAACCATTCAACTAACTCTGCATTTAAGGATTTGTGGGTATCAACCCAGACATATCATATATCTAGTGAAAACAGAATCAGAGTGTTGCAAATCATGCAAAAAAATGTGCAGATATGTATATGAGTAATTAAATACAATGATATCTATATTTACCTATGCATGATAGTTGTTCTTAAGACCTTCCTCATGTCTATAGATCGGCCTCCTTCATTTTAGGATACTATATTTATTTGAGCTTTTGATTAAAAATAAAAAATAAAAAAAAAAATCTTCTCAGTGGTGCAGTGCCCCTGTGAACTTCTCCAGTCATACAGTGCAGAATGTCAAAGCTTAGATAATGTTAATACACTTTTCATGCGGTGTCCTCTTTCCTGATCAATGAAATTTAAAAATTAATTGGAAACATGGCCTGAAACCTGTCTTAAATAAGTTGCTTGGTAATGAAAAATAGCAGTCGACATCACCCTTTTTTGGTTTAACTTTTTTGGATGGAAAAAGAAGAGACTGTATTGTAAAAATAGTTCTGGAAAAGGTTAATGTGAATTTAAGGGTGCTGAGATTTTGGAGTTGTATTACCAAATAATTCTCAGGTATGATGGCCGACACAGAAATTCTTTCCCCTTAGTCAGCCCTCAACCTTCTTCTGGGGGTATCAACATTTCTCAGTTCCTTCCATAGTTCAGACTGTGGGCATTCCCATACAGGAAAAACTGTAAAGACATTAATAATTATAGTGCTGACAGTACATAAAAAGATAATTGTTATTCACCTTGATCATACCAGTAATCACAATGACTCTAATAAAGCTAATTGTGGAAATGAAGCATACAGCCATTTGGCTCAGGACTCCACTGCTGATAGCTCTGTTAGTATTGTAAGCAGATCTTTATCACACCAGACAAAGCCTTAAGATCTCTTGGCAGTGAGAGCTATTAAAACTGCAAAAGCTGTGTAAGAATGGATAGCATGAATTACCATCTTTTCAGTATTAGAGCAGTGGGATCTTCAATACAGAAACAAGGCAGTCTGCAGTATTTCAGGAAGTATTTGGCCATTCACAGTAGTTTTAACTCTAGACCTTAGAAAAAAGCTAGATACCTCTTGTCTAAACAATAGAGATACTGGTGTTTTAATCAAGATTTTAAATGTCAACAATCTTAAATATGAAATAGCCTTTCTCCTCAGCTACCTTCATGGTCGTTTTCTCATACTGTTTCCAAGGGTGCCTTCCAGTTACACATGTAAATGTACCTGAGATCCAAAGATTTCTTCCACTGTCATCCCAGAGTTTCCTCCCTGTAATCACCTTCTCTGCTTCCCCCCATGAGAACTCCTTTTGCTTCTCTAGCTCTGAGACTACTTAGGGAATAGCAGAAAGCATATCTGAACTCAGTGTAGGAAGAATTTTCAGTAAAAATTTCCCTCTGTATTTGGTGTGTTGCAACATAACAACAGCAAAAAAAGTCTAAAAGCAGATCATAGCATATATTATGTTTTATGTTATATATTTGTTTATAGTTAACCAAATTAATGGACTGATCATCTAGCAGGTCACAACACTTCCTCCAGTGTTCAGAATTTTTTTTCCTTCTAACTTTATGTAAATAAAATGGCAAACAGGCATAGATTTCAGAAATGTGAATTTCACTGAGATTCATTCCACAGAATATTTAAATACAAGAGATTAAATAGAAAGTCTTCTCAAGTGAGACCCTGTGAAACTGAGTTCCAATCATTGAGCAAAGTCTGATGAAATTGCTAATTAGATCTCACATTTCTCCTTAACTGTAGAACAAGGAATCACCCCAATGATTCCACTTTTCATCTGTAGACCAAGTTTCCAATCCCTTTTGTAACTGGTTAGTACAGTATGAGGTACAAATTCCTACTGATGCTGAAAAGAAACATTTATGTATTTATAAGCTAATATATGCCTAGGGAAAAAAAAAAAAAAAAAAGCTTCCAACTTTTATTTTTCCAATATTTATCATCTACTCAGAAACAGATGGTAGGAGGTAAGCCAGGTTATCGCAGACATCTTGTGATGGGTTCAGTGGCAGAGACCCAAACAGTCTCATATGTAGCAGAGTACCTATCCCACTGGCAGCCAGTTTTTTCCACTCCACTCCTTTTTTCTCCTTGGAGCCACTCCAGCCCAGTTCAGCTCTTTTGTAGGAACCAAGGAACCAGTATTGATTTACCATTTAAGCCAATCTTGCGTAAGCCCACCACTGCCTCCCTAGCTATGAATAGGGGGAGCACTGGAGGAAACCAGCTGCAGCATTTTCAAGGCAGAATTGCTTCTTCGAGCTGGACGTGAGCTGAGTTGCAAATGAGAAAAATGAAAAGCGAAAATGGCAGTGTAGATAGGCTTTCTTTTCAAGTCTGATACACATTCAGCACTGCCTTCCTAGAGAGGATTCTCAGAAAACAGGGAATTTGCTTGTTAGAGCGAAAGAAGGAGATTCTTATTATAGGCTTCAGTGCAGTTGTCAGCCAAGATAACAAATCCTTGCACCAAAGTGGCCTTAGAACAGTGAGGCAATGAGGGTTTTCTTAATTTTTTTTTTTTTATTTATTAAAAATTATATATATATATATATATCAAAATTGTGCAGTGTATTTTTTATGAAAGTCTGAAAATCGGTTGCAACTGTCTTTAAGGAATGTTTATAGATTTAAAGAAAAGACTGCAGTGATGTAAGGATTCTTAGGCTTTGTGCCATTAAAGTTATGCTGCTGGATTATGATTGTTCAGCAAGCATCCACTGCTATCAGGGAGGAAAATACCTCCTGAACAGATACTTTTAGGGTGCAGTAGTGAGACTTTCCCATGTGCTTCAAGAGAGAAATGAATGCTAATAACAAACTCTCTGAAGTCAGTTGGTAAAGCTTCAGATATCTAGGATGTGACTGCTGAAAATGTAGACATAGTTATATTAAAAAATGAAAATATATGCCAAAGGAGAATACAGCAAATAAATAAATTCTTGAATTGTGGACTGAAAGTCAAACAGAGACTCTTTGACCTCCACATTATGACTACTAAGTAAAAAATGAGACTATTAACTAACCTAAAAATCAAACTTCTTGAGTTCTCAAACTGGTTTAGCATCTCTCTGACCTAATTCACTCACTCTCTGTTCTTAGTTCTTCACAGTCTCTGAAACTGGGATCTATATCTGGAGTGTGTTAGGGACAAACTGTAGGAAGCTCTTGCATGAAAACAGGATACATCGTTTTTCTAGTGTATCCCTGCAAACCACTTACAGTATCTGTCCCCAGGCACTAGAAGGTTTAGGCACTACTTGTTCCTGATTTCCATTGAGAAATGAAACACCAAAACAAGGTTATCACTATGTTGCTGTCTCATATAAGCACCATCAGCTCATTAAGATTAATCCACTGACTGTGACTAAAAAAGACAGAATGAACAACTTGCTCCAGCAAGTTAGAAAGAGAAATTTCAAACTCTACTATACGTATATAAGGAACCAGAACCAACCACATCTTCCTGATCAGCCCCCCTGTGTGAACTCTCAGGTTCTGTGCAGCCTATCAAGCAAAGATGGAAGCTACTGCTAGTAGCTTCAACTAAAATGGAGGAAAAGACAGGTACTTTTTTTTTTTTTTTTTCCTGAGTTGCAAATGCACAGAGAAACTGGACAAAATGGAGTCTACTAGGATATTATGAAGCTTAGCTGTCCGCAGCTATATTTTTTGGTTATATGTTCTTTGTCAGAGAACTTTATGCAAGATAATTTCCCAAGAGAAAGAATCTGAGAGTTAGGTGGATTATTTTCATGTAGTGGAATCAATAACCTGAGCTTACGTGCTGAGTGGTCAGAAGAGCCAAATATTTGTAATTCTCAATTCTCAGGTATCCCCACCAGGGAATAATTAGCAGTCTAAAGTGCTGCTTTGATTGATGAGGCTGTTGAATGATTATTTCTCCAATTTTCCCTGACTTCAATTCTCATAGATTGGGGTCAGTGAAAAGAGAGGTTCATTTGGGGCTTTCAAACACTGACGTTCAGTTCTTTCTGCAACACACCTTCATTAATGTTTTTTGTTTTTCAATTATTTTTACTTTTAAGCAGTAAAATTGGAAGTACTGCTAAGTAGGTAAGAGACTTAGCAAGATTTTTGTGGCAGTTTTGTTGAATTTATGGCATCTGGTAGAGATTAGACAAAATGACAGAACAGGTTCTGCAGAGCAGAAAAGATGAGCTTGAAGAGGAAGCAGCATTAATATTTGGAGGGAGTGAGAAAGTTGTGAAAGAAGAGATGAACATCAGAGCTTTATCTGAGCTGTAGTGCCCAGTGAGAGAAAGGAATAAGAACAAATGTCAACAGGAACAAACCAACCTTTTGCTTTTTTATGTACTCATAAAAAACTTACATGTGGATAAGGAATATTAAAAAGTGTGCCTTAGATACAAAATGTCACTCACATCTACTGCAAAAAAAGACTGTTGCCTGGGGCTATGCTAATTCTTTAATGTGATGGCATTCCTGTTAGGCGAGCTCTGTAAGCTTTCCAGGCTGCCAAGCATGCTCGGTGCCCATGTCTTCAAGCACTATTCCTGCAAGTACATTTTCATTTTAATGGGTTCTTAAGTCAAGCATCTCTGGCAAAGTTGCCCTCCTAAAAAATGAGTGAGAGCTCATGCAAGGGACAATGACATACTTTAATATTTACTGCATCAAAAATAGCTTTTAAAAACAATACAAGGTATACAGAATGTTCTCCTTGTTCAAAAATGGCCGGTTTTAACAGCATTTGATGGATACAGTGGGCTCTGGAAAGTACAGTTTATATATTCTCTCTCCATACTCCTTCAGTACTAAAGAGCAAATTGCTTAATACGTAATCTTGAGTAAATGTTTCCCCAGTTACATTCACTTTCTCTTTTTGATATTCTTTATTCCTGCCTGAGTATTTTTCTCCTTTTAATATTCTCAGCAGGCTGGATTTATGAGCCTATGAAAGCGAAGAATAGGAAGCATCTTCTCCTGAAGCCAGCTGTACCGGTGAACTTACTGAATAGCTGACCGAGTAATGAATGATAATCATACAAAGAGAAGAACAACAGGAGACAAAATCACCTTCATTTAAAAAAAAAAAATAAATAAAAATAAATAAAAAAAAAAGGACCAACAACACACAAAAAGAGATAGTGAGAGAAGAGAAACAGAGGGTGAACCCACAGTTTGTTTCATTTTTCATTCTAACATCATTTCAACCACAAAGAATGACAGTATAAATGATCAAACAACTGTTTGCTAATGCATTATAGATAGTCATACACAATATGGCAGCTTTATACTTGTATATTTACCCACCATGAATACAAAATATACTAAGAGTGACAGGTAATGTAGCCAAAGCTTCTACTCCCTGTAAGCATCTGTGTACTATGAATTATAAATGAGAGTCTTGTGTCCAAAGGTAGCGAGTAGTGTAGATAATGCCATCTGAGTAAATGAATAAATGTGAAACAGATGCTTTTTGCATTCAGGGCACACAGGTACAGCCAGGAAGCCACCAGTACAGATTACGGATGCTGGTGAAACAGCTGCTGTCTGCATCTAGTGCCAGGTGCACTCCTACCTGGACCGTGCTGAACCAGTAAAAATGGCCTTTGTCTTATTATTTTTTGACAGGTTTCCAGAACAAGGAGGCATCCTCTCATGTAGATTCCTTAGGTTCCTCATATCTTTCCTGAAATCACATTCCTTATGAGAACTTGGTCCTTTGTAATAAGGAGAGAATCTGCCTGAAACATTTTATTTTTAAGAGTTATAAAATAATTCTTACTTTTTATTCAGTTCACCTCTGCTAGTATTTTTTTATCTGAACAAACATTTTATCTCAAGATAAGATTACATAAGGAATTACTGCTAGAAAGGCATTAAGAACTTTTGTAAGATCTTTTAATACATCTAAGCTTGATAATTTTGTAAGCAAAGAGACATAGACTCTGGTTAGGGAACTGAAGGTCTTCTGCTGCCAGTATGGACTGGCACCTCAATACCTAAAAGGTAGGTTGAACGTTTCAGCTAAAATATGAAGCCTAAGAACACTGACAGTTTTTACTTGTGAGCAGTATGGCTACTGCTATTCTTTAAAGTTCAAATAAGCTCATAGGCAATTTGGTTTCATGTTACTCCAATTCTTCTATCTAAAGCACTTTGTACATTTCCACGTTTGCTGAAGAAAAGCTTCTGTCTTTTTCACTTGCAAAATGGAAGTCCTGGGAGCCATTTTTCTCTGTTTCTCTGCAGGTTTGTCTTTCAAGAGCTATTTATGTCTGTGCAGAGTGGATATAACAGTGGTTTCCAAGTATGGAATGAAATAATATATTTGATACAGTTTTGAAAAGAAAATGAACAAATGCAGTAATAGAGCATGCCTTTCTCTTGTTTAGTCTGAGTACCATGAGCCACACAGAAATGTTAAAAGGAAAAAGCTGCAGGATGAAATAAGTATCTGTGCATATTCTATAACATAATGTCACTGTCTTTTCCACAACTAAGTACTTTATAGAGAAAAAAGTGTAAATAGAGATTGATATACAGCTTTAGAAAAGCCTAAAGAATAGCAGCTATGACATACAACTTCTTATACAACCTCTCAGAATTTACTTAAACAGTACTTCAACTCTTAACAAAACTTCTCCAAAACTGCCAGTGCAATGACTGCAATAACTCCACGGAGTTCACTCAGGAATAGGGTGCTTCTGTTCTGGAACAAATACCCCTAGCTCTTCACACTTCTTTGGTGCAGGTGTGCTCAGTCAGAGGGTTTGCCTGTCATTGCCAGGCTTTGATTTCATGTTTAGGTCGATCCAAAGTAGCAGAGTTTGTAACCTAAGAGGAATCCTGCTTTTATACGAGTGAGACCGAAGCAAGAACTTTGTACAACGTAAGGACAGACTGAAACCTTAAACATGAACAAGATGGATACCGCTCTCTACTATTGTTGTTTCTTCTGCCTCTGTTTCATTTCCACCTGTGCAAAGTCAACATGAAACTGTCACTGTCACAGTTAGTCACTTCTATATCCCAATCTTTCATTCTTTTTGCAAAAGTGGAAATGACAGGGCACTTTATTGGGGTGTGCAACAGTAAGACACGTGCAAATAAAAAGGCCCACTCATGGTCTCATAAATGACACTATTATGGCCATTACTACTTCACAACATTGTGTTAACCCAGTAAAGAAACCAAATTCTTATGATTTCTCAGTTTCAACTTACAAATCCAGGAAATTTCAAACTGCACAACTTCAAAAACACAGTTTTTCAAAAAAACTGTTTTCTAAACAGAGTAATTTTATTCAGAATTAGTGGATTGTTTTTCTCCATGTCCTTTCCTTTCTTGTAGCAAGGTCCCTTTGCATTTATGCGTGTGGAGGAGTTAAGGGGGAAAAAAATAGAATGTGTAAGTTTTAAGAAGTTTGGGAAGTAATTTGAAAAGTAATGATGGCTGCCACCTTTGCCCAGGTCTCTCAGTATGATAAAATTGGTTCAGAATGTTAATTACTGAATAATCAGAAACTGAAAATGCAACGTGCACTTCTATAGAAATATGATATTCTGAAATTATACCAGAGCTGTAGAATGGTAAAATCAAAAACTATCCTAAAAAACCTCACGCAGACTTTTCCGTGGGATAAGACTCCATTATCTTGAAAGAATTAGAAGAGCATCTACGATGCATAGCCAATATGAAGACAGTCCTCCTTCATTATGCAAAAGTAAATGAGAAACACTTTCATTACACTTTGCAGCGATTCATGCATTTCTCTTTTTAAGTCAGTAAACCATATCTTGCACTGTAGTAGTTTGTGCATGTGTGCAAAAATGACCTTCTGCAATTTGGTGCTAAGATGTGCTAAGATGTGTTGAGTGAGATGGTGTGGGAAATGTAAAAATAGATGAAAACTGTTTTGTTTTGTTTTGTTTTTTTTACCACCAGGCACATATTGCTGCAAGGTAATAAAATAAGGCTCCCAAATCCTTTTGCTACAGCTAACAATTATTTATATTTATTGCTCTTTGTACCACAAATCAAGATCCCTTACCAAATCAGTTTAAATCAGTTTCCCCAGATCAGTTTAATTGAGGTTGATGCTCAACCCACAGAAAAATATTCTGAAGACAAAGTCCTTTGAGGGGCTCTTGACCTCTGTAGAAGTGCAGTCCCCTCCACCCCATCATGGGTCTACAAATAGTGTGTTCAAAAACTTCCTTGAAAAGAACATAAAATCACATTGATTCATAGAAGAGAGGGCACTGTGGGGGCACTCAGCTCCCTCTCTCTTTTTAAAGAAGGGAGGAAAAAAAGACTTTAGAAAAAGTACTTTGAAACTGGTGAAATAATCTTCTAAATAAACCACCAGTGGGGAATACCCACAGCCACCGAGGACAGCATGGTGTGCAGCGTATCAACAAAAATACATTTGGCCTGAGGCAATGCTGAGGGCAAACATATCCCAGATGGACCAGAGAGGCCCAAATACCTTCAGAGATGAAAATTTAATTAGAGGAAATGTCACCACAGTGAACAAAAGGATTGCTTTAGTGATTTTTCATCATTGTTTACTACAAGCGAGGTATATTTTTAAGTGTTAAGACAGGCTAAGAACAGGAATGTTCTTAAGTATGAGAACAGAGATGAAGGGAAGGGATGCTGAAGGTCAGGGATGATCATCCACACTTGATGTCTGATCAAAAGGAGTAAATGATCAAATATTGGCAGACAGCAATTTTTAATTGCTTCAGTGATGTAAGAAGTTAACAAAAGGTGTCAAAGATTGTTCTTCAAAGCCACCAAAAAGGAAAAAATGTAACTTATTTTCTTAGTGGATTTTGTTGTTGTTGTTGTTGATATTCTTGTGAATATCAATTCATAAGAGATGTGAATTTTGAGCATGATCCTGAGATGAGATAGAAGATCCTGAGTATGATAGAAGGCTTGGGGTGCTCAGAAATATACAGCCATCCCTGAAAGTTGGGATGGCTCACTGCCACTTCACCTCTTCAATAATCCACTGTACAAAATTAATTCTGATTCTTGCACTAGTCAGGGATGAAATTGCTGGAAAAGTAATATAGGAATTGTCGCAGCAGAGCCACAAGGATTCAGCCTCCTTAAATGAAAATATCTGAGTTCTAGTATAAGTTCCAAAAGCTCTTTTGGATAAATTTAAAAAAAAAAAAAAAGATATAGCAAACACTATAGAAAGTCTGTCAGACAACCGTATGTTCTGCATTTGGGTTTTACAGCTTCAAAATGCAGATTTTATAATTTTGTTACATGAATTTTTATATGTGTTTTCCCGTTTAGTCCTCATTATGTATTTCTGATGGAAGTATTCTCCATTTAGCAAAACAAAATAATCACCTGAAATGATAGGATGCACAGCAGGGTTTTCCCATCATAGTATCAAAATACTGCTAATATAGCATTAATTTAATTTGCTGTTACATAACAGAATTTATATACTATTATAGACTGCAAAAATAACAACTACAGAAATAGCAATTATTTAAATTCTCTCTTGCACAGGTGTCACACCATTTTTACTCCATTAATCATCTTGATAAGATCATGGAGACCTCCACATAAAGAGAAATCTAGAATAAAGACTCATTGAATTAGACAACTGAAATTTAAACAATGAAGAAAGCATCATCCAAGTAAAACTACATGCAGTTGTTTATATATCAGTATTCTTAATTAGGCACAAAAGATAATTTTGTTCTGAGATTAGTTTGCTTATTTCCACTGTACTTCAGCTAATACAAATTCTTTTACCACATTAGATCTTTGCTAGATCCCTTTGATTTTACTCCCGCTCTTGTGATACCTTGTGTGTCAGATACAAACAAAAGTGCAGATAGATTATTTTTGTGTAGTACCTACTTGGAAACTTGAAGTCTGATAGAGATATCAGGGAACCTTTGCACTGATTTCAGTAGGGTTTGGGTCAAACCTCTTAAGTATCTTAATGACTTCCAAAATTTACTGGGTAACAAGTCCTAAATGAAGGGGATTTATCTAGAGCTCTCTCTTGGCCCTACTGTTTGTTATTACCAGTTACTCACACTTCTATATTTTGGCACAAATAATCTCCCTAGATTTCAACTGACCTGAGGCAGTCTGCTTTTACTGGCAGTCAGAATTGGCCTTGTGCTCTCCTGAACTGTTCCGTTAGTCCTTCACTTTATCTGCAACCTTATTTTAATCCCTTTCTTTCTTTCCAGCAGGTTCATATTTACACAAAGTTTAGTCCCCTGTACTTAGAAATATTCTAGATTAATGCCAAAAGGCCTGCCTGATTGCAGGCTCTAAATACATTACTGTTTGAAACCTCTGACAGTGAGTCCAACCAGCCTCTGATTAGGCAACATGCCACACTAAGCAGATATTCATGAATCTTGGCAAACAAGTATGAGAAATCAGTTTTCTTGCCATCCTTACTCTGCCACAGATGGCTATCTAGAAAATCATCCAAACAACAGAAATACACCATATGTAAAACAAAGCCTCCCTTTTTATTTTCAGGTTCACAGACTATCAGCTTAAGATGTTACAATGTTTATTATTTTCATACTTTAAGATGAGCAAATATATCAATATCTAAATGCATCCAAATTATGGAATGCTGAAGGAAGCAATACTGTGCTTTATGGAGATGTGATCATATCATTGATGCTACAGGCTTCCTGATGAGCCACTCAAAAGTACAAACTTGTTAAGTATCTACTACTCATAGAATGGAATTGGTCTGTAATGCCAGGTGGAATCACGTAAATAAGTGTTAGAAGAAATACACTGCTGAGACAGATTAATATTGGATTCAATTAGAAAGATTCTTAAGAGATATTAAAGGCACTGTTATGAAGCATAGACTTATAATTTACCATTTTAGTGTTACCAAAAATCTCATGATGATAAATCCATTTTCATCTAAATAACAGTTCTGAAGGGGAAAATAATTCTCAGTATGTAGCCTTCTTTGTCAGTTGATTAACAGCAAAGTAGATTGCCCACTAAATATGCACTGATTACAAACATGAAGTCAGTGGAGTATGGAGACAAAGTGCAAGACAAATAAACCTCCCTAGTCAGATGTAAGTGACTCTCTAGAGACACAGGAAACTTAAACCTGGGTACAAGACACCTGTATATTTCCACACGTAATCTCTTATTAAATTTCTTACTAATGGTTATTTTTGTGCACAAATCTTTAAGGAAGTTATTTCCCAAACAATTGCACTGGAAAGGAAGAAAACAAAAGACTGAGACTAAACAAAGAATTCCTAAGTAGGTAGATGGTGATTCTTTAGTAAGAAAAAGAGTTCACAGATACAGAACATTTCTACACTGTCTTTTTTTTTTTTTTAACTGTGGAACTGCTCATGTGATTTTTCACAATATTCTGAAAACTTATGCACAGTTAAGAACCATCCTGTAATGCTCCTACACACACAGAGCAGCACCTCACTCCAAAACATTTGATCTAAGTACATTAAGGCAACAAATGGTGGAAAGCCACCATCTGCCAACAAGAAAGCATTGCAATATACCAATAAATCAGTGAAATTGTTTACATTCTGTAGAAAGAAGAAGGTGAAAGTCCAGTACAGTATTTTGTGATGCAACATGAGTAGGAATTTCATGTACCTTCCATAAGGGCCGTATCCTAAAAAAAAACTCTCTTAAGTGCCAAAAACAGGATATATGAGAATTTTTGGCATCTGAGTGCAAAACTTCAGTCTGAAAAGCCCACTCACCATCTGCATAAATCTAAAGGTAGTGAAGCTCACTAGGTGCTTTCATCTAAGTTTCCCACTTCTACCCTGCGACACACATCCTTCATATCCAACCCTTCTACAAAATAACCTGACTCTTTCTCTTTGGCATAATCATTCAAGTACTTGTATATGTTTTACCTGGTGTATGCTGCTATCAGAACAGTTTATTTTTCCCTGTGTCATCACGGGTAAAATTTGAAAACATCAATTTCACCATTTTTACATGCCAAAATCTCAATTAGAAGAAGAAACCACGAAAGTCTGGAATTTATTATTTTAGTGTTTACTTTCAGTTGGATAGCAAGCCAGTAAAAGCTTTTCATCATTATAAGATGTCAAAGAACAAAAATTTGTAAGTCAGAAAAACATAGGAAATGAAGTATTTGTTGTATTTCTCTGGATGTTAAGGATGAATTATTTCTAAAATTGTAAATTCTAAAATTGATTAAAAGAAATTAAATCAACAACAACAACAACAAACCAGACAAAAAAAAAAAAAACAACCCAAAAACACAACAAACAAACAAACAACAACAACAACAACAAAACACCCACCACATTTCTCAGAAGAAAGACTTTTTTTCTTTATTACCAAATCACTTCACTGAAAGAGCACCAGTATTACCAAAAGTCTGAAAGGATATATTTTTTTTTCCCCCTGCAGTAACTTTTCAAAAAAGTATTTTCATACAGATATATACACTGCTGACAAAATATCTCATAATTTGATGCTTTTTAAAATAAAAGCTATCATTTCATACTGAACCACTGAATAAAACCACACTTATTTTAAGCAGAGAAAAAATAACTGACCTGTTGAAATAAGTTAGAATATGAGTAACTTAGTCCCAACGAGACTAAATAGGAATAGGAAATAGATTGGTGATGTAAGTAACATGCTGGAGTAGGTATACTCTATTTTAATTACAACAAGACTAAGCTAGAACAGATCTCTTATCTTTATTTTTTCAGTTGACTGTGATAATAAAAAATGGCTAGACAAAGAATGTCTCAAATGACTGTGAGCATTAAGGACAAAATGGCCATTTAATTTTTTACCTAAATAGGAGAAACTCAATTCAGGTTGCTTCATGCTTCAGAATTAAGATCTTATTTATTTATCTGCTAGTTCATAGAAGCAGAGCCTTGTTATGGGGATAAGGAAGAATTGTCTACTCATAAATCCCATAATATGAAATTCACCTCAGCAGATAACCTAGGAATCAACACTGACGTTGGCTGGAGGAACATTAATTCACCTATGCCAAGCTAAACCACAGTTTTAGATGCAGTTCTCCTCTGTTTCCATTTTAACCTGTATGCTAACTGAAATAATTGCATTTTGTTATCGGAGTGAGTGTTAGAAAGCTTAATTAATATTAATTTAAAAAGTTGATTTGCTCAAGTAGAAGATATTACCAAAATGTGAAGTATTATTTCATATCAAACATACTTTGACATGGACTGAATCAAAATGTAGTCTTTAATATAAAAATAAGTCTATCATCAGAAACTACTAGGTAATTCTTCTTAGACTAAAGGAAAAAAAAAATCTTTAAATATCTTTGCAGAAATCATACAGATAATCAAACCAGCTGCTCTGAAGACTTTATCAGCAGGAATCAGATGAATTCAACTTGCAATATAACTCTGAGCTAGAGAAACTAGAAGCTATTGTTGACACCAATAAAATATTAACAGAAATTGACTGGCCAAGCACTGTCTCTCCACATTCCTATTATTTCTCTCTGCCAGAGAAAATGGTGCATTTGTCATTACTGAAAGCAAGAATCATAGAATCATATAATAGAATTATAGAATGGGCTCGGTTGAAAAGGACCTCAAAGATCACCTAGTTTCAACCCCCCTGCCATGGGCACGGTCACCAAGCACTAGACCAGGCTGCCCAGAGCCACATCCAGCCTGGCCTTGAATGCCTCCAGGGATGGGGCATCCACAACCTCCTTGGGCAACCTGTTCCAGTGTGTCACCACCCTCTGTGTGAAAAACTTCCTCCTAACATCTAACCTAAACCTTCCCTGTCTTAATTTAAAGCCATTCCCCCTTGTCTTATCACTATCCACCCTTGTAAACAGAAAACATATTCTTAATGAACCAGAGAGAAACAAAACAAAACAAAACAAAAACAAAAAACAAAACAAAACAAAAACAAAAAAAACAAAAAACCCACCAAACCAAAAAAAACCCACAGAACATCAAGTAGTGTTTGTATAGAAATTCCAGGTATCTAGGGAGTAAAGTGAACAAAACTAATGTTGAAATATGTGAGACTGGAAGTAACAGCAGGAACATGTTGGAAGTGGAGTAACAACAAAGTGTGGGTACTGAACAATGCATACTAAACAGAAAAAGCACAAAGTGATGGTGCAGAATTTGTTGTAGGCTAACAGTAGGAAGGACTAAAACACAGAGATAATGTATAACACTGGACCTCTTAGCGTCAATATCTTTGCAGAGGTATTTGTATACTCTTGAAATCAGTGAATACGCTGCCTCAGTTTTCAGTGTAGGCATCACAACTAGGGATGAGAGGATAGGAGACAATAGGAAAAAAAGTTATAGAAATAAATATTATCATATTCAAAGAAAAGAATAAGTAGTTGAATTTACAACTCACTAATTTCCTTCTATATTTAATCATCTCCAATATCCAAACTGAGGTTTTTCCTTCTTTTTAACTCTCTTCTTTCTTTTTAATGCTGCCACCTCAGGAGTTTTCCTCTTAGTTTCCCAAATATATCTCACCTTTCTTTCCATATCAACAATTCAAATGCTATTGACATTAAAAATGTATTGCTCTTTCAGTAGATTTGAGCTGGGGGTCTTCACAACTTCATTTTTGAGACTTCAGGTGTCAAGTATCTAGTAATACAAATCAAAAGTTGTACGTAGGTAAGTTTTCAGTACCTAGCCAGTCTGAGCTCTTTCCCAAAGAATCACAAGGTCCATGAGGTCTACTTCCACCTCTCATGAAATAAAAGCAGTGTATCTGCTGATCTGATTCTTATTTCAGGTCACTTCCTTTCTCTCTGAAAACATGGCATTCTTTATTATCTTTATTTTATTTATTCCTACTTTGGGGGAAATCAACACAAATGAGAAGCCTTATGTGAGAATTGAAGTATTTAACATAGTAATCATTCCAAAATATCTCCATTTCCTCTTGTGAAATTAGGTTATAAATAACCACATCATTGCTATTTTCATCAGAATTTAACACATCTTACAGACAGTAGCTTGTTATATATTCCCTTGTGGCAAAGACTTGATCTAGGAGGCTTTCAATTCTGCCAATATTCCTGTACAGATGCTTCCATTTTGCTGTACCCATCAGGAATGTTCTAAGCCACTTTATCTGGTCTTTTATTAACGAGTCACTTATCCTATGAAATGTCCAGATGTCTCCAATACCCTTTTTCCTCTCAATGTACAAACCCAGCAGCCATGAAAGAGTTTTCAAAATCTCTTTTATAGAAGGACTTTCTAGAAATATATTCTTTCCCTTCTCCAAAAATGTACAGATTCTCAGCCAATTAATGCCAGGATTACGATCTCCACTCAGCTGCCAGTAAAAGACACTGCAAATATCCAAGGAAGGGGGTACAACACTAACAGTAACCTCAACATGGTAAAGAAGCAAGGTGAGAGTATACATCAACAGCAACAAATAAAGTAGACACCTCACAAAAACCTCACAAATTAGAAATCCTGTTCTATTAAGTTTCCTAACTAGATGAAAGCTGGCATTTGAAATTAGTGATAGAGAAGAATGTCTATCCTATCAATATATTCTCTCTGCCAGAAATACATTTACAATAATATCTTATTTCAGAAAAGAAAACTAAGTATGAATTACTCGTATTACTTCTTGAGTTCATTCCGAACTATCAGTTTCACTGCTGAGAGAGCACACAATGAATTTGAGGCTTTTACATTCCTTTTACCTCGTGCTCAGATATTCAGTCTTCTTATTTTTATTTACCTTTACCTTCCTTCACTCTTACTTCTTACTAATTCAACTTTCTTTCAAAACTCCCCAGTGCCCCTGTCTCATTTCAGTGTATATGTTGGCAGTTCCATCACATAAACCACTCCCCATCTCCAGTACAAAAGATGCCCACCTACTAACAAGTAATTCATTGTTGTTGTTTTTTTTTTTCATATTGCTCTTTCTAATTTTGAAAAAAAAGTAACTCAAATGTGTATTTAAAAGTATCCAAGAAAGACTATCAGTCTCTATATGCATTTCCTCAAATCCATGTTTTCATTTTGTACTTCCAACACAGGATTTAAGCTTTGACAAATGTAATTTCAACAGCCTACTTCTCCTAAAAAAAGATGACAGGAAAAAGTTGGAATTTTTTTCAAAGAGTATAGAAGCTATATTGCTGAAACCATATGTGGTGTTTTTACTTGATATTATGTAAAGATTCCTAGTTTTAACTGACATCAATTCACATATATCATATAACATGATTTTCTCTCTGAATATTGATTTGAAGTAGTTTGCTTGTAGAGACTCACTTGCATTTTGCTTTGTAAGGCAGTCACAGGAAATCAAACAATTCTTGGTTGTGTGAATAAATGATTATTCCTTTTGGCTCAAAACAAACAAAAAAAAGCTACTTGAATGTATCATTTTTTCTCTTATTTTTAATATTTTTTTCTCTTGAATATATAATTTTAAAACATTCCTTTGTTGAATAAGGAGAAAAAAAAAAGAATTTTTATCATTGGTGGATGGCAGTCAGTGGGTGGGTGGCAAAACAGACTTTTGGACCCCACTCTAGTGAATGACAAAGAATGCATGGAAGTTAAAGCAGAATTATTGAAGGCACTCCTAAAGGAGCTCTGAGCTATTACATATTATCAGGCTGAGATGCACTTCTAAAATACAAAGATTAATTCATTTACCGAGTCTGTGTTTTCTACACCATACATACACTTCCTAAGTAAGTCCCACAGATCTTTAGGCATGGAAATCTCTTCAAGAAGGGCGGAGGGGGGGGGGGGGGGGGGGGGGAAGTAGATATATAGCAAGAAATATTAAGATCTGAAACTTCTTTGCTCTTCAGGAAGGTTTGAAAATATAGATCTGTACTGAATCTGACCATTTTGTCCAGATTCAATTTGCTCTTTCCGTAACTTATATTTTGGAAAGTTAACTAATAATTAGGCAACGAATAATTAGCTCTGAATAAGATATCAGAGCCTGAGGAAGCACAAGGATTCTGAAAGGTAAATGAATACTCTGCAAGAATGGGTGAATATTCATTTTACTCATTATCTTCTAGACTAGGAAATCCTTCCCGTTCAGGTTACAGAAGAAGAGGCCTCCATTGGCCCAGTACTTTACTGAAGTACTGGAAGAGCAACTCAGTGGAAAACAGGAACCTGAAGACATCACTGGGAAACAGGACAACTTTTCAGAATATTAATGACGACAGCTGCAAATTTAAGGTACTGAAAAATAAATATTAAGGAAATAAAGTCAATCTTTATTCACAGCATACTCACAAATTAAAGGTTAAAAGCAGGCAGTGCAAGCTCAATAGCAGTTGCCAGCTCATATTTAAAACGCTGTCAAATGAACTTATTCTTTTCAGATAATGTCATTACACTCACCCTATACACAAATGTCACTTATTTCCCTTTGCCATTTATTCAGCTTTGTGGCAGTACTTAGCAAAAGACTGTGACTGATTCAGAGGAAACAGAAAACATTAAACAGGAGAATGATGTGAAATGCAATTTCATTACTATATTTACAGCATCCTTTTTCATTTCACTATACAAGGCAGAATTAGGAAGAAAAACTGTTTTGGATTTATTTTTTTTTTTTCCTTTTTGGATTCTTAGTCATCTTTTCCTCCCTGCTCTGCACTTCACATTCTACATTTCACACTCAAAGTTTTTTCTTCCCTCTTCCCTTTTTTCATCCAGTTGCTTCTGTTTACATCATTTTTGTCCTATCTAAGTACTAGAGACTGAATTCCCAAGGCTAGCTAAAATGCTCTTGAAGCTACTTTTGCTGCAAACTTCTGAATTCATTAATTGTCTAGATACAGCTATCCTTAGAACTTACATTAAAGTATCATGCTCAGAAAAAATAATTTCAAGAAAAGTTATCTTTGTTTGTTTGGGTTTTGCTTTAGCCACATGAAGGCAGGACAAGCAATCAAACCAGTGTATTTTACAAAAGAGTTCTGGAGAACCCACAAGTAGGATCATGTCTCCAAGTAGGGTATGGCAGCAGCCTCTGAAACGGGCTTTATCCACAGAACTATTAACTACAATGCTTGCTTTCCAACTTAGGTTCAAAGTGCTTCAAATATGAACTTATCTCACCCTTTTGCTGCTTTTCTTGCCCAGGGCTTCCGTTAAAAGAAGCATTAAAAAAAAGACAAACGAACAAGCTATGCAGTTTACAGGATATAAAAGACTTCTGATTCATAGCCTGATATCTTGCTTTATACTTAATTGATTCCAGTTAGGCATGGCAGGACAATAGTAGTCTACATTTTATGGTCTAATAGAAATTTCTAATAGAAATTTTTAGAATCTGTTTGCACCTGCTGAAGTTGCTATGGGTAAGTATTAGAAATCCTGTAAGCATCTGGGCTTGGATTTCCATACCAAGAAAGTTTTTTGTTGATTTGTGTCAACATGAAAGTATTGATAACTGATGCTAGAGACATGTTTGAGAGGCAGCGCCCCCTCCCGTGCAAACAACATGACCATTTTTTATCTATATCTAACTTTCGGAAGGACTCAACAGACATTTTCTTCTTGCAATTTTGCTATTAAGATATGGTGGATGAACAAAGTGCAGAGTCTATATTACTTGGGACAGATGGGAAATTAGCATGTCATAGAATTCATTAAAAAATGGTTGGTGTTGCTGTCTGTCTCAAGAAAATAATTACATAATGATTATCTTCTTTGAGAATACCAGCAAACTAAGCTAGAGAGCAGTCATTTATCTAATTTATCTAGGTACACTTTTTAGACATTTGATATCCTCTATGTAAGATGTTTTGTACTGTTAACTTACTCCTGTAGCTTACTAGTATTATTGAAATTCAAGTTACGACTCATTTCAAACATTTGCTCTAATTCACATAATAATTATTTTCTTCCAATTTTTCTCTACTTAGGATGGTTAAAAATATGTACAA
Source organism: Alectoris magna (assembly GCA_030625065.1). NCBI lineage: Eukaryota > Metazoa > Chordata > Aves > Galliformes > Phasianidae > Alectoris > Alectoris magna. The sequence goes on along the minus strand of CM060563.1, from coordinate 29,483,037 downwards.
AAGTATGTTTTTTCCAATAAGATCTCATTGTTTCTATATAGCCTGAAAAGCTTGCTGCGTTAAGCAAATCCATGAAAAATTTTGCTGTTATCTTTAGCACGTCAGAGAATGGGCAGTAAAAACAGATGGTTAGAAAGTAACCAGTAATGTATTTTCTGGACTAAATAAAACACAAAACAAGCAGTGAGGCACAACACTTGGTACAAGAAAAGTAGACCACTAACCCCAAGTGAAAGACTCCTTAGCATTCTTAATTTTTAAAATGTAAATTCAAACTGAAAATTTACACGTAAAAATAACTATGAACACATTTTGAAAAATGCATACCTTGACTTTTTAGTTTATTTTTTGTATATGTCTTAACTATTTGGACAGATATATAGCATGTTCTGATGCCATTCCTGTGGAGAGGACAGGAGTGTGAGGGCTGAAGAGAGACTGTCCCAGCTCATTCTTCTGGGAAACCAAATCTCGTCATTTTCCTGCAAGAAAGTTTAGACAAGACACTTTTCTGAAATTGACTAATTTCAGAAGAGCTTTTCTTTTCTGCCTGCCCAATCCTCACACATGAACTCTGAAGCTGAAGAAAAAAACTCCCAGAATTCACTCAGTGGCAAGCTTTGTCCCATTCGTTCGGATCAAACTCATCTGTGATTTAAGCTAAAAAACAAAGAAACAAAACAACAACAAAAAGCCCCACTGATTTTGCACGGAAATAAACGATAAATGTTTATAGAGTTCTGTGTGAGTTTGCAGTCTACCATCTGTGAGAAACTATCCAGTAGCTGAGGTGTAGTACACATTATTGGTCTAAGTCAAAGTAGAGAATCAGGATTTTCCTAGAGAATCTGAAAGCTTCCTTCACATATGTTCAGGAATTAAACTCTGTGATAATGAAAAACTTACACATTCTGGAACTACAAATACAAAAATTACATATCTGCAAGCCTATAGTTTGATAGCACAGGTGCATGTGAAGATTATTTTTAAACGAACCAATACATTATTAATTGATAGCAATTAACAAAAAAAAAAAAAAAGTTTTCATTTTTCTTTCCCCCAGAACTTCTTATCTGATCCAAGGTAACAAAGATGATTGTTACACATTTCAACTTATTCATAAAGCTAAATAACATAATACAGAAAAGACAATTTATAGGCCATTTCCTTTGTGCCAGAAATTCAACAGTAAAAGCTGCAATGAATTAAGTAATTCACTTGAGAGTGACAGAACAGAGGATACTGAGGAACCCAATTATAGAAACATGTTACAGCAAAATAAAACTAGAGGAAAAGATAAACAAAATAAAATCTATTTACTTGCATTCTGTAAGTTATAGATTTGCATTTGGGGAAGGAGAATTTTTCCCTGTGTGTGTATTCCTTTGGATGGAGTGAGCCCTCACCAGTTCTCAAAAAGCCTCTGCAGTAGCTCCAGGGAAGTCTGCAGTTCTCTGTCCCTGAATGCTAACTATGAAAGCAATAACAAATATCCACCTGCTTTTTGTCTGCCTGGAACTATTCATCATTTCAACATAGCATAATAAATAATAGCTGAGCTCAAACAGTGAACAGTCATCAGAAAATTATGGATAAAGAAAGCCTGATAGCTCAGGTCAGCTAGCACAGCTAGGATTAAAGAGGGAGAGGAAGGAATTTCATCACACAAGGAGGCAAGATGTGTTTTTACCAGGTAAGGCTGGCTATCAGTGCTGTTACCACACCCAAGCTTGAACCCAACCTGTAGCCCACAAAACTCAGCTGACAAAAAGGGAAGTCAGAACCATCTCATGTGTGCCAGTGCAACCAAATTTAATCAAAGAAGTGTCAGCAAAAATGCAGATGCCCAAACACGGCAGTGCATGAAGATGCTCCCAGGTGACTATTTTCTGGAATTAAACATTGTTCACTTAAGAGCACTGGTTCCTAAGATACTAAAACTTTGCCAGCTCTTTACAAAAGGAATATATGACTATTCCCTCAGTTGAAATCTGGTAGGCACTTTAAGAATGAGGGACCAGATTAATAATCCAAATATGCTATTATTTAAACTAAGGAATCTCATAGTACCGTCACCCTAGACACATAGGCATATAAACACACACAAATCAAAGCTTTCCTAAAGACTGACAGATTCTGTCAACTTTGCATACACAGATGACATTCAATCCATTACTCCAACCAGTTTCAAATGGTTTCAGTCGTTCAAGTTTAATATCTCCACCTGTTGAGAGAATCCACTTTATTTCTGCAAAGAAATACTGAACAAGGAAATTGGAGCTAACATGTTCACATAAACATGAACTTAACTATTCAGATAAAAGGTTTTCTGTCGTATTTGCATTTAGCTGACAGAGTTCAAGGAAAGCTATTTCTGCACCCATTTGCTGGTACAATCTATGAAGCACTGCGGAGAAAAAAGAAATACAGGACCTCTACAGGTGTATGCTCCTATTTCTATATCTACACAATGATTACTAGAAGACTATTATCACCTCTTATCACAGGTACAGTGTTGGAAAAGTTAGTGTTTTCAAGAAAACCAATTCACCATTCATAAAAGTGATGTATAAGATATAAGATAATTTTTCTAAAAAAAACCTCCCGCCAATTCCTGCTAGCTCTTTAGAAGGGAACAGAGCATTTTCAGGACCCACAATTTTCAGAAGCTGAAATATTGCTAACTTTCTTTAAACTCAAGGAAAGTTGTAAGATAACCAAGCCCAACTTAATTCTATACTATTGATGTGTTAGTTACTGAGAAGAAATAAAGGTTTATAAATTTATGGTCTTCCAGTAGTTCATAACAAAACATTCATTTCCTTCCTCTAGAATGGCTTTAAAAGCAAGACTGAAGTTACTCTGATTTCTTTTTTATAAAGTCTTTGGTTTTTTTTTCCATGTGAGTGACAGCCTGAGCCTTTTTATTTCCTGACAAGATTGTGCAACAAGGTCATTTCTTTCTGTAGGGAACATACAGATGCATAGGCATGCCATTTCTAGATGACCCCCTATCACATCCAGATGACAGCAAGCTGCTCCGTTATCAGTCTTCCTCTGAACATAATCCATATCAGTGGTGATGAACATCATGAGGACTGTCTACTTTATCAGTGGGTTATCAGTAAGTCAGAGAATTAATAATCTTTCACATAAGGGGATAACTATCAGTGTGTTTATGATGACTATGACTCTAATTAACAGGCTATAGCAGATTCATTTACAGGCTACTCTACACCAATGCTCAATCTCATTTACAGGCTACTCTACAGCAATGCTCAGTCTACTGTCGATCCTAACAGTAAGATTCTTTAGTAGTCTTACTTTATGATACAAAATCAACACCATAACCAACAACTGATTTCCATTTTGTATACCTTTTTGGTGTTCAAGTCTTTCAAAGTGTTCTTAAATGAAGGTCTTTTTTTTTTCTTCCTTAAAATATTTTTGCAGAATAGAAAGAATGACAGAATCACCAATATTGAAAGAAAACAAGTATATGCAATATATGCATGTCACTTAATTTAAGCATGTGTATTAGATTTAAAACAAGCAGGCATTTTACAAACCAGATCAGTACAAAAGCCGTTTCTATAATCGAGTTGGCACTAGCTCACAGAAAATATAATTTGAAAAGGTTCACTTTTAATTGAGTCTTGCTTTTCATGCTCAAATATCAATCTAGACCCTTAGCGTGAAGTATTAACCCTTCTTTTGCTTTCATTTAAAGAAACCCAGCACTGAGCTTGGATAACCTTGAGGGCACTTGGTGTCCAAATTGTAAAACTGAAAAAGTAATCCATCCTCACTGTATTGCTATCATTTGGAGTGGTCAGAAATAGCAACCACAGATAGGTGGATAACCAGAAGTTTGTAACTGGGCTCACTTATCCCCATGGACATCATCATGGGAGGCATATAGAACATGCAGGTCTCAATGTGTACTGCATGCGCACACATACACATTTCCAGTTATTCTTGGGGTACTCTACCCCCAACCTGGAAGTCTCAGATGGGGAGCAGAATAAACACCCCACAATTCAAGTGAAAGCAGTAAGAGACCTATTCCACCTGGACTGCCACAAATCCATGGTGCCAGATGGGATCTGCATGAGGGTGTTGAGGGAACTGGTAGAGGTGATAACCAAGACACTTTTCCATCATCTATCAGCATTCCTGGTCAACTGGAGAGGTCGCAGAGGATTGGAGGCTTGCCAGTGTGACTCTTGTCTACAAAAAGGGCCGTAAAGAGGATTTGGAGAACTACAGGCCTGTCAACATGACCTTGGTGCCAAGTAAGGTTATGGAGTGTTGAGAGAGATCACACAGCATGTGCAGGACAGCCAAGGGATCAGGCCTCACCAGTGTTGGTTCATGAAAGGCGGATCCTGTTTCACCAACCTGATTTCCTCCTATGATATAGTGACCCACCTGGTGGAGGAGGGAAAGGCTGTTGATGTGGTCTACCTAGACTTCAGCACAGCCTTTGACACTGTCTCTGACAGTACTCTCCTGGAGAAGCTGGCAGCCCATGGCTTGAACTGATACAGTCTTTGCTGGATAAAGAACTGGCTGGAGGACCAGGTCCAGAGAATGGTGGTGAATGGAGTCACATCCAGATGACCAGACATGTGTGGTGTTCCCAAGGGGTCAGTATTGGGGTCTGTCTTGTTCAATATCTTTATTAATGACCCGGATGATGGCAATGAATGCAACCTCAGTAAGTCTGAAGATGAAACCAAGATGGCAGGAAGTGCTGATCTGCCTGGTGATGGAACAGGCTGTTCAAGGAGGTGGTAGAGTCACCATCCCTGAAGGTATTCAAGAAATATTTAGACGTAATGAGGGACATGGTTCAGTGGGAAATATTGGTGATAGGTGGATGGCTGGACTGGATGATCTTTAGAGGTCATTTCCGATATTGATTCTATGATTTTATGACTGTATGATATACACAAATGTAGACATATATACAACCTAATGCTCATTTGTGCAATGTACTGTGCATACAACCTGATCTGCTTGGAATCACATCTTTCTGTAAAAAAAAATAAGGGAGCTGAGCTTATTCAGCCTCAAGAATAGAAGGCTCTGGGGAGACCTCATTCCAGCCTTCCAGTACCTAAAGGGAGCTATAAAGAAGAGGGAGACTGACTTTCTACATGGGAAAATGGTGATAGGACAATTGTTTTAAACTAAAAGAGGGAAGATGTAGATTAGATATTAGGAGGAAATTCTTTACTCAGAGGGTGGCAAGGCACTGGAGGTCGCCCAGAGGAGCTGTACATTTCTGACAGAAGATGCACCAGAACACCTCAGCATGTGGGCTCAAGAGCAAAAGGAGACGGCAGCTGCCAGGATGGTGTTTGTGGCATTCACAGTTCTTCCTAGTGGTTGAGCTCATTCCTCAGACCTGCTTGTGTGGTAACTTCTGTAACAGGATGGGACTCCTCATTAGCAGAGCTTTTGAATTGCTGAAAGGCTGTGCAGCATTTAATTAGTCTTTATCTTTACAAGTAACAAAATGAGTACCTTTTGGTAAAAGAAGCAGTCTCCAGTAGGTTGCTGGAAAACAGCAAGTTTTTGATTTTCTATTCAAGCAACTATCAAACAGATTATAATTTTAGCTTCATTATTTGGCTAATTCATATTTCCTTAAAAGACACATGAGAGGAGGTTCATAAATATTTCAACAAAGAAATCTAGAGTCAACAGTAAGAGGGATTTCATACCTGACAACCTAGAACAATACCTGTAAAAACACTGTTTGTATTCCCTGCAAATTATCTGGTGTTCATCAGTTGTCATTTAATTAGAAATATTTCATGACTTTTGATACTTTTGTGATTTAACTGTTCATTACTGACATACGAAAACTTTGTTTTGATCATCTTTGTATTACCATAGCACTCTCAAACATAAGAGGTTCCTTTCCAAATTTTAGCTAATTTTTAGACTTCATCAGCTACCCTGACTGCAAAAATAAGACAAACAAACAAAAAGAACATCATGAATTTACAGTTTTAAATTCTGTTCAAACACAATATTGATACTGGCTTCTCCTAACAGCAAACTGAACTATTTCTGAAAACTTTACTGTAAAATTTTGTCTGAAAATTTTACTCAGATAGAGCTTCACTTCATGAAATTTCTCCAATTTACATCAGTGAGCAACTTCTTTACTCTTGCATCAGTGTTAAGGCAATATAGGGAAAATGGCAGCGGTCAATCTAAGAATATTTAGTATATGAAAATTGTTTGAAGTGAACTGGAGAATATTTTCTTTTGTGAGTAGTACTATTTGGGTGAAATATGAATATGTAATATTCATATAATCATATCATAAAATTTCAATAATTTTATCTTTTTTTTTTCCTTAAGAATGATTGTAAACAAAACCACAAATTTAGAAAAAATGAAAATGTCAGTGAGATGTTGATATTTCAAAAGAGTACAAGTAGAAGTTGAGTTCCTCTAATGAAAGGCTTCCAAATTTTCTTAATGATGTTCACAATTCTCCCTTAACTGATCATTTTCCACTGCTCCTCCCTTCCCATTTTTCTGGCATACTTGTTTGAACCATCAGTCATATCACTGATCACAACTACAGGAACCAAAAGCACACTCCAAAAGATATATAAACGCACATCCATATATACTTGTAGTTTTCATATTACAATATCCTTGGGAGTCAGCCATGCAAATACTGACTGTAGGATTCTCCAATACTTTAGTGACTTAGCTGAATAAATGATCTTGTCTAATTCACCTTTCCAATCTAACCACAGCTCATCAAACTGGAAGTTTGTTTTGTTGGACTATTTGATATAGAATAAATACTACTTTCTTTGTAAATAATTGTGACATTAATAAATCTTTTGTAACAATAAAAATGAGTGGTTTGCTTGACTGAAGAAGTAAGAGAACACTTGTGCTTCCAATAGAATACGATGCCATATGGGAAACAAAAGAATTGCCAGAAAGCCTTTCTGGTGACATATTGAGGTCAATGTGAATCTGTTTCTGGCAGTCCCAGTATACCATACGCAAACATTTAGTTTATGGATGCTGTGGAACAAAAAAAGAAGACCGATTCTATTAAATGATTCTTGTAGCTAGCAAAGGCTATATAAGTACTCTCTTAGTAATGTACAGCACTGCTTAAAAATTTTGCTTATTTTAAGACCACTGAGATGACAAATGTTGCCTCCACAACACTGTGTATTGAAGAACAGTTACCTTTAATACTGGTTTTGTTTTTCACAAGTCATCTTCTATTTTCCCTTCGATAACTCTTCTGCCCACTCCCCCGCTTCCCTCAGATTTCAGTGCAACCTTTTAAGTTAATATTCCCTAGGGTAATGAAAGCAGAGAATATTCTGTTTCTTTAGTAATAAAAATTACTTTAAAAAATTACTAAAAAAATAAAAATTAATATCTGTTTGATATTAGATAGCTTGTGCATGTACACAGAAAGCATTTCTATCTCCAACACCATTAAAAAGATTACATGGGAATTTTTCTGTGAATTCAGTACTTGTAAAAACTCAAAAGGTGAAAGAAGACTGTACAGGGCAAAGCAGCACTTCAGTCAGCATGTGGTGTAAAATTATGAACTGATGTGTACTAAGTAAAGGCATGTTAGGTAAAACCTGAAACCAGTAGTATGACATTTCTAGAATTAAAAAGAGAGAATTTGTAAACTATACGATTTAATTTCCTCTTTTAAAATCTCTGTTAAATTCTCCAATTTCTGTAGTTGTAAATTGAATGACGTATCTAAACAAAAGGAAGCAATTACTGTTTTATGCTTGCATGATCTAGAGTAAATAAATGATGCTAATAACAGGTGGGAAGATACAAATCATAATACATTGTTGACATTGATCTCTCTACCTTTGTTGTGGTTCTAATTTGTTTTAAAATAAAAAATGAATTTGCATTCTAAATTATAGTGGCACGTCTCTTTTCTTTGTAGACCAGGGAATTACTCATAAAATTCAACAATGTATGGTAAGAAATTAAACTAACAGGATGAAAAGGAATTCCTTTTCACTGTCTCATTGTATCCACTGGAGCAGCTTCAACATTTTTTTTTTTTCTTTCTCTTTTTTTTTTTTTCTTTTTTTTTTTCTTTTTTCTTTTCTTTTCTACGTTTGTACATGTTCAGCATTATTTATTTATTTATTTATTTATTTTAGCTGATAAAAATAGAAAGTGTACAGGGGACATCTTATTTCAGTTTAAACATAAAAAATCTGTGAAAAAAGAAACTGCTTTTTCTAGCCTCTGGTCAACATATACAACAAACAACAGCTGAAAATCTTTTGAAAGGTTATGATAGGCTTCACATCCCTAGGACTGGCTACAAAATTTTCACTTAAATTCATACCCATGATAATCTAATTTTTTTTTTTTTTTTAATTGATAGGAGTGGTCAGTATAAAACCCAACATAATTTGTCTTTCATAGGTGGTAAGGAGATAACAGGGAATATTTTAATATTAACAAAAATTAGCATCCATTATTTGACCAATGTGAAAAGAAACCTAGAATAAAGACCAAGAAAAAGCTTCTGCAAAGTTAGTTGGAAATTAGTATGCTACTCATGTTTATCAGATTCTGCAAAACTGTTATTTTTGTGAGAGCCACAGCTAGATAGAGGCAGGGAGCGAGGTGGCTGCTTTTTTTCTTGTTTCTTAGGTCATGGTTTTGTTATTTCTTCCCCACTGTTCCTCCTGTCTTAATTAGTTAAAGCTTTTATGAAGAAGAGTATCATTTCAATTTTCATATTGCAAAAAGCAGAAGTAGTGGAAAAGTTTAAAGAAAATGAAAATAATGCCCACTAAAGTCATTTGCAACTGAAAATGTGTGAGCTTCAGATATGCTGAACAAGTATTAACAAAAAGAATCCTGAGAAATCTGTGTTTTTAGCAGAAATCTGCCTTTTATTTTAAATACAGCACAGTGCATAACATGAGAGGAAAGTTCTCAAGAGCAGAAAAGGTACAATGGAATTTTACAACTAATTATTAAAAAAAAAAAGACACTGCTAGAATTACGATTACTTGCTACCTTCATCTTAGGATCATTACTGCCAAGGTAGACTAATAATGCAATTACTTTTAGAAGAAGTTCTTATTTTGCTGAATTAACAGAACTGGTAGATGTACAATTTAATATGCAAATTGAAAAAGGGGTTTGAAGAATTCTGGCAAGAACTCCCTTTATATTTGGGTGTACTCATTATTTTAAAAGGACTCTAGATACATTTCTTTAACTTAACTAACTCTTATTTCTTTCTGTCAAGTAGTGGCTCTTACCATAATTGCTACAAATTGAGATTTTTCAAAATTGCTGAAGAGAGTTACGTGTTCAATGCACTGCAAAGTGAGATGGAGAAAAGTGTGTTACCCTAAATTTGAAACTTACACACAAATAATTGTGAAATAAGTGCAACCTGGATTTTAAGAATCTCTTCTTTACTAACCTTTAAACCATCCATGAAACGTTTCAGATTTTATGAAAAAAAATTCTTTGGATTTTGCAGGTGAAGAGACAAAGTCATTAGACACTACTTGCAATGACCTAGAATCGTGTCCTACTACACAGTCCACATTCCATCAACAGTCCATGGAAGTAAAAACAAAACAAAACAAAACAGAAAGAAAGAAAGAAAGAAAGAAAGAAAGAAAGAAAGAAAGAAAGAAAGAAAGAAAGAAAGAAAGAAAGAAAGAAAAAGGGAATTGCTGTTGAAGAAATCACCAACTGAGATGTTTTGATTCTTTTCATAATTTTGGATCTGCCCGTTGGAAATTTTCTGTTACAATCTACTTTAAATACTTTGAAATACTTAAATAGAATATTTACATATTTTTAAAACAATCAAGGCATGGCAGAACGTTATATGAGCCTTGAATCATATTGTGTCTTAATTAGAACAGAAATAGAACAGATTTTGACATTCAGTGTAAAATGATTTTTCCTTTTTTTTTTTTTTTTTTTTTTACTGTGTATTAACAAAAGAATGAAAACAAACAAACAAAAACAACCATTGGAACAGTTTCACCAACATGTAATGCTGTGGAAAGATGACTCTGGAGAAAGGAGGATATATCTTAGAAAGACATGTGAATGAATTGTTACCTGAACTATGGCAGTCAGGCTTAAGTACTTGTTTTCTATATTTGAGAGTTATTCAAGCATTTCATTTCATTCATTGGTTAGATGCTCAATGTTGATTTTTTTATATTCCAGCTTGAATTATTAAGTTTCCAAGCATAAGCACTCATTTCTCCTTCTCATTAGAAGAAAATCTGTGGGTTGGCTCTGAGGAGCAGAACTAAATTCTATAATCTGAGGTGCTTCCTTTTTTTTTTTTTTCCTTAATATCTGCTGATGTGGCATAGGTCTGTGACAGAGGCTTGTTATTGCATCAAGTCTGTTAGAATTTAGATGTTTAAATTTCTTCTTCAGTCACTTCAATGATACTTTTTGGTCTAACCACACTTAGTTATACCAAGAGAAACAATTTTATGGAATATGCCCTCAGCAATGCCTTCAGAGTCATAAAATTTATGAATTTTCCTTCTTGGCTTAGGTAAGGACTGGAAACATTTTAATCTAAGGGAATAAATATTTGATCTTACTGTGCCAGATAAAAGTACACATCCCCGTAAGTTTTGTTTTAAAAACTTTCAATAAGTACTTTATTCAGAAAAAGTACAGCACTTATTTTACTGTCCCTGCTTCAAGGTATGTGTTATAGAACTGTCTTTCTGCAGACTCATCAGCATACAGTTAATAGAAAGATGATGAAGTGATAGAAAATGGAGAATGAAACCATCAGAGTCCTAACAGTGCTTAGCAACATAATGCATTAGTGATATGAAAACAAATGAAATAGCAAATTTAAGATTTGTTGTTAGTTTTGAAAAACAGTTCCAAGGCTTTCAGCTTCTCAGTAGCTACTACATTTTAATATTTTTTCCTTTTTTTTTATTCTTAACCACTTCACATATATGCTTCATTTCAGTTTAATCTGACCCTGGTAGAATCTTCAAAGCTGTGAGATATTTTCGAGGGAAAAGGAGACAGATGCAAAACTCCTCTCACCATTCTCTTCTTGTTTTGAAATGCCACAGGATCAGGCCTTGGGAAAAGAATACTACAACACCAAGTATTCGGAGGTCTAGGCCTACATCCTATGGAAACCAGATCTCATTGATTAAATTTGAATTTCTGAAAATAATTAATATTCCAGTAACTTTCAGTAGGTTAACAAATACAGATACAAGGATATGTGCAGGGACCTTCATGTTGAATTGCCAAAAAATAGCTCAGAACTCAGTTAGAGCACTACGTTAGTGGTCAAAGACTGTGCTAATATATTTCTTCTCTTCAAGCTTATTAGCTCTGCTAAGCACCTTGAGTACTGTCCAAGCACAAGTTGCTGCAAATACTTATTCTATAGGGAAATACTATGCACCATAAAAGCAGGAATCTCTTCCATGTACCCTACAGTTATCTTTTAAACAATCACCTGCAGTTTTGAATTAGGGGCCCTCTGATGTAGATCATATTCGTTTCATTAAGCATAATTGGGGAGTGCAAGCTCTTTCATGCATACATAGGAATCCAAAAAGTAATGTGCTTGTCAGTAGAAAAAGCAGCTCAATTCATCTTAGTATGCTCAATCACAACCTTGTACAATAATGTTGCTCTCCCCTTGAGAGGAATAGAATGTTTCCTTTTGTCTTCATTTAGTGTTTGCCATTTGCCCTTTATAAATAATATGCTGCAGTTAGGAATCCTCTTGCTGCTAAAATTAAAGCATTGTTTAATTCCTTTTGGCATCCAGGGATCTGCAAGACAACATGAAGAACTCATGCATGGGACCCTTTTCAACAAGAAAAAACTGAAGGGTTGCATTTTAGCTTTGTCTCCTAATTTACTTTTTAACAAATAATACTTTGGTCTTTTACTGCATGTGTGACATTCTTTGCCCCAAAGGTGTCCCTGATGTACCTGTGGAGAACCTATGGTAAAGAAAGAGCAACTTTATGATCATACATCTTACTCTGACTACGCAGAGCTGTAGAGGAAATTGCTGCAACCCCGATAGCCTCCAAGGAAATATTATTCATTATGTATTTACAGTTATTGGATTAAAACTTTGTAATGTGCTCTGTTCAATTAATAATAATACAGAGCAGAACGAGCTATGAAATGCATTGTGCCTTTTAAAAGATCTAATATAAGAAAAGACAAGCAGTTTGTCCTAATGAATGCATCTAATTGGTGCACTTTATTATAAAACACTGGAACAGCATTTTTCACTAGGCAGTTCTATTTGTAACAGGCTGTCTTCAGCACGTCAGAGAGTAATAAATGTGCTGCAGACTAGAGCTGCTGACTAGCATTTCTGGAGCCCCAGGAAGGTAGTGGAAGTTGTTAGCTGTTACAAGGAGACCTTCCAGTTCCTAGAGAGGGATGAATGGTTGCACTGGGATCTGGTAGGACGTGTTTACGTGACCCAGAATCCAGAGATATATGCCATCAGAACACAATCTCCCATGCACAGCCACGATAATCAAACAGTCACAACAACAAAGGGTTGCTCCTTCTTTGTAGTACCCCCAGTGACTTTCATAGTACTGATATACAAAAGAGGTCTCAACAAAGTAGTTTTTACAATAATAACTTGAAATAGACATGATTTATGTATGACTGTAACTCACTGTCCACACTGTCCTTTGTTCATTTTTGATGAATGTAAAGAGAAAGAATGAAAGAATGCACATGCAAGATTTCTTTTGAGTTATAAGAAGAAACAAAAAGCCCTAGGGGCACTTCTGAAAGCACACCTGAAAGCTTTAGAGGAAAACAGTAACAGCCAATATTCTTTTGGAAGGACTCATTTAGAAAAGACAGCATTAAAACAAATCAGTTTAGATAATATCAAATCTACACAGAAATCAAATCTATAGTGAAGAAGTAGAAGACTGTGACAGGAGTGAGCTTTGACCCACTATCTCTTTGTTTACATCCTAAATAAGTAAAAAGTAGCTTATAGCTCCTAATATTCAAAAAAGCTGTACTAATAAATACAGCTTATTATTATAATTATTATTATTCGTTTAGAAACACAGTATACACAAGAAAGCTTCCCTTGGAAAAAAAAAAAAATATATACTTTCAGCTGCATAAGACTTCAGCCCTCATATAAGGAAGCCTTTCAGTCTTAGTGGAAGCCTTCATTTCTTTCAGATTTCCCACTAAAGGAGTGTCCTGCACTCCTCTCTGGGGCTCACAGTCCATTAGCCTGAGTCTGGGAAGCACATCTCCCAGCTTTATGGTGTTATTCAGACTAACTGTATTAATCTGCCATAATACACTTTCCAATAATAAGATGGATCCACCCTATCACTTTTACTAATTTATCTGAAAGAACAGAGGCTTCCACAAGGGCTGCCTGGACACTACTCTGAGATCTACCGCATTCCAAGCCCTGCTGATTTTCTCTCACAGAAAGAGATAAAGAACACGACCTCATGGGGAGAGCATGAATGTGTATTTACCTCATATAATTGCCCTCTGAAAGGTAATTTTATGATTGGGAAGTAGCAAAAGCAAAGTCATGGGACACAAGCAAAAATGGTTTGTATATTTATTTGTGCTATGAATCTAAGATAAAAATGTTTGAATAAAGTAAAAGAATAGGCATCAAGCAAGCATGACCATGCAACTGACTAGCCTCAATCACATCACACTGAATTTTCACAGCAAACGATGCTTTAAGGCCAAACCCAGTGGAAGGTGAGTGGAAATTCTGGTCCACATGCATGTTACAGTACAGGACTCTGCTGTCCAGATCTTCAGCAGTGGCTAAGGCTCATATGTGCAAGGTACAAAACAGCTCAGGGAAAGCTAACAAGTCTACCATGTTAGCACACAATCCTAGCCATTCATTACAGTGTTAAGATTAATCATAAGAAATTGAATTGATGATTTCACTAGAAAAAAATAAAATAAAAAAGGCTAATGTAATTCACAGCATATTTACTATAATCTGCTGTCTCTTCCTGCCCAAGGGTGATTGTTCTGGGAATTATTTTGTTGATTAAACGAGTCCAAGTAACCGTGCATCAATGCACAATGCTGGCATTGGGCCATTTTGTACAGCATTTGGACTACTGTCCTCATTTTATTAACATACTTTTCTAAGCCAATGTTTCTAAATCTTATTTTCGTTATCCTTTGATTACTGCCTATAACCTTATTTGTAGCAATGTGTTCTAATTTGGATCCTCATCTGTATGCCATTGCAACCCAAAAAGTATAGGGCCACTGCATGCCCTATTTAGGGGAAGCAGCAGGGCCAGAAGGGTGGATGGAATTGAGTTAGGAAGACTTTCTACTTGTAGTATTGTCTCTTCATGAGGCCCTGGAGCACACATTAACCTCCCAAGCATTATTTAATGCTGTTCCCCCTATGCTCAGTTCCCCCTCAATAAATTTGCTTGTATTATAGCAGCCCTTATGGGTGGTTTGGCATTATAGGTCCCTCGGGAATCAGAATTTCATCAGGGAACTATGAATTTCAAGAAATAAACCTTTTATTATAATTCTGAAATTTTATTGAAGACTTCAAAAAGCTGACTTTACAATAGGAGTGTATGGACTCTTGGCATTCAATAGACAGCATGGGAAAAAAATCAAAACAAACCAAAGAAAAACAAAACTGAAAGCCTTCTCTTTTGCACCTTTGATGACAGGAAATGAAAGAAAAGTGTGAGATTCCTTTCTAAAAACAGTGGTCCTAATTGAGATTTCTTACACATTGGAACAATCTGCTTAATAGGTCATCAATAAATTATAATTATTCTACATACACAGCTGAAATGTAAACCTGAAGTAGCTCAGCTTGATGGAAAGTATTTGTGTATGTTGTAATGCAGCTTGTGTCACTTAAAGGCCTATTTTGCCCTGCATTTTCAATTGATTGAGCCTGAATTGAAATGTTTCCTTTTGGGTCAGAGGCTGGTGTTGACCTTTTAACTTGCTGTGCAAGAGCTCCCAGGCCTGAACTTTGTGAAGCATAAATGTCAATAAAGTAGTCACAGAGTTTGGCTTATTTCAGTCAAGAAATCTTTTTGTATATTCCCATACATGGGATACCATTAATACGGGGAAAAAAAAATAAAAAAAATCACAAGCACTTTCTATTATTTAGAATACATGCCAACATGAAAAATAAACTAAAACATACAGGGGAGATTCCCCTATGTGTTATCTCTGTAACACATACTGAACTCTAATGTCATAGAATAAGCGCATAATGCGTAGACATTTCAGATGGCAATTTGTAAAAAGGATGTGAACAGTATATGATTATTATCATCTATTCTTCTGTCATTGGAAGGTTCATGATAATTTTTGTTTTCATTTTCATGAAGAATACTATAAGATACAAATAAATACAGATAGGTAAAAAACCAAAATGTAAAAATAAATACTGAAAATAAATGAGGGGGTTTTGTGCAGGAACTCCTACTGACATTTAAAATATTTTGTTATTGCTTTTGGTCTGAGCTAAATTTCAGGTTGTCTCTGCATATAGCATGGCTCTCAGAGGCCGCACCAACTGTGTCTACCTGAGCAGAGGAAGATATGAGCAACAGAGGTGCTCAGAGGTCTGCACATATTTCAAAGTATTGTTCAGTCACTGTTTTACCCCAAAGAAACCTAGTGACTAACTATACTCACTAAATACTAAATATACTGAAATATACTAAATATACTAAATTACCACTCATTATGCTACCATGGATTTATAATGCACCAGCTACCGTATAACAAGTTGCTATAAAAAACACTCAAATTGATTTCCACATGCCTTAGTAAGATAGAGTAGATACCTTTGTATTTTGGCAAGTGACTTTTCCACATAGCAAGCTTCTTGTCTATAGAAATCTAGTGAAAGCATTGTAAAAGAGCAGAAAAGTCATTCCTGTTAAATTATAGGGGTTTATTATTCATTGTGTCATGGGTCTTGGTGTTCATTTTTTAAATATCTTAGCATTTTTTCCATGATCCACGCATGCTCACTTTCTTCTGTGTGAGTGAAAACAAAGTTATTTTATCAAAGAATTTTAGAGTTTAGTGACAGCAATGCAAATATGGTCTCACAGAAGAGGTGAAAAAAGCAGTATTAAATATATTTCATGGCTTATGTATGTTGCTGTGAAACAACTGAAAGCTGTCTGACTATATTATCATACTACTCTGACTATATTACACTACATGTGATCTATTAATATGATTTTATAATTTGTGGTTGGATGGAGTGCAAGGCTAAGGGAGCTTCCTTCTGCTCAGAATATTGTTCAAAGCGAAGTTCTATGTGATGAACAGCAGACTTCTGCAAGTAGGATTCATATAATTAGTTTCCTAATAAATTACAGTGCAAAATTAAAATTGCATTCTAAATTTACCTATTAATTTTGACACAATTTGGAAAGAAAGAAAATATCTACTTGAAATTAAATGACCAGCCATTTAGGGAGGCAGTTTGATGTATTTAAATCTATCACAAAAATATTGATTTCTGAATTTCTGATTTCTGTAAAAATCCAAGAGCAAATACTGAGTGTTAAAATGGGGAATAATGGGTTATTTTAGTCACGCATAGTCCGGTTTTGAAAACAAATCTATCCCTCAGAAAATATCACTGTCCAAGTAGCGGAGTAGCAAGGATGCTAGTGAGAGAGCAAGCAAGAGAGAAAACAGCCAACAAGTGCTTACACTGCCAATTGTTAATACAAACAGAATCCAAAGGTAAATGCAGGTCCTTAAATGCTGCCTCATTGGTATTTGATCAGTTGCATCTGAGGCACGTTTGCCCATAAACAAGTCTGGGCATGTGGGGGCATATGGGCACTAAGGAAGAATATACAGTCACCACAGAACAGCCAACCTCCATGCCAGGCTTCAAAGCACACCTGGCGTACCTCCCTGAGGAGAAATAAGACTGTGCCAGGCACCACCTTCTCCATCCCCTACTGGTAAAAACTGTCTCTGTATCAACACCTCTGTAAGTTCCTGTGAAAGTACTTGTCCTTATGAAGTTTGCATGTGTTATCAAACCATAAAATGCCTAAATCTGTCCTATACAGCCCTGCACTGTCCAACAGACTCATAGCTCTTACTTAGTTTAGAAACTGAAACCACCCAACTATGTCTTGTTCAATTATTTATTTCTCATATGCAATCACTTCATCTCCAAGGATATGAATGTGATATCACTCTGCTGTTTATTCATCATAAACCATTTTACTACACTTATGTATGTCAATTCAACATAGGAACCTGTAATAGCCTTATTAAAACTGATCATTACAGTCATATTATTGCTCACGATTGATAACAGGACTGAAAGATAATAAAAACATTATGTTTCAAAAGTGAGCAATAAAAAAGTCACAAAAGAAAAAAATAAAAAAAAATTATTATGCAGTGTCAGGAATGTAAATAGTTTCAAAAATGATACTGTCAAACCATTTGGGACACATATCAGTGCAATTTCCTCCCAAAAAGAGAAAACAGAAATAACTCTTCAATGCAGGCTGATAGTTTATAAAATCAGTACAGACTACATTATGTTCAATGATCTGCATTGAGCTACATCAGGGCAAGTTTGGGACACTACCTCTAAACAGAAACTGCAGAACAAAATTTGACCTACTGCAGAAACAGATGTAGATTGTTCCGAAAGTAATGCCTCTAATTTATTTCCATGGAAATACAACAGATGCAATGAGCACGATAACACTATTTGGTAGAGCACATTCTCAGCTACAAAGCAGTAGTTTTCAACAGTCACCACCACTAGCTATGCACTTTCACGAGCAATGAACAAGAGCCTGCATGCCGGGCTTGTAATAATCTGCACCAGAGGAGGTGACCCACTATCGCTGTTGCCACTGCTGATATACACCACTCACCATTACACTGTGCCCACATCCACTGTTTGGTCTCCAGAAATGTTCAACAAGCATCAATAAATGTCAATGGGCGCAGTATTTTCTACATGGAGGTATTTCATTGATACGTCTTTGCTTTACTTGCACTTCCATGTCAGGCGCCATTTAGTCAGACTGTCCCTCTGCTGCCATCTGTCACATGGCAACAACATGTAATAGGATATTGGCAGTGAGGCTCAAACTATACTGCTACACAACCACCACCACCATCTGCCTCTCACATTGTGGACCAGCATAATAAAATTGAAGACATTACTTTCATATCAGCCCTGGTAAAATGTATCAGTTTAGGAAGCAATATTCTCCACAGTGAAATAATCAATCTACATTTCTATATTCTGAAAAAAAAATGTTGTTTTTTTTTTTTAATTTTCAACTTTCTGGAAATATCTATAAAAATAACATATCTCTAACATATCTCTACTTTATTGTCTCATTGTGTTCCAAGCTTTATTTACGTGACAGTCTTCGCAGCACAAATATTTATGTATGAGATGATGAAATTCTGTTTCAAGAATATCTTCACAGGGGTTTTGGAAATGCACTTCTTAGGAATATTTTGGAAAGCAGAATGCAGTTACTTAACTGTTGCATGTCCATGACCTTTTAGGTACCTGCATATGTGTTCAAGTAAAAGTGAATCTCGAATTGTATGAAGATTCCTGCAAGAAAAATCTTTCATATCTTTTTTCTTTATTATTTAGCGTCAAAATTCCACTTTGGTTGTATTTTTGTCACAACATATGCAATTCATTTTGCAAAATCTGTCCTTTGTGTAACAGGTATGGCTGTCACTCACATTGCTAACATTTTATATTTATTTCTTATATATTTGGAGTTTAACAATTATTTCCTACTTCATCAGCAATAGACAGCAACTGAACTATTGTCTTTTTCTGATTGCTGAGAACAAAAATAGTTTAATTTACTCAATTTCACATACCAGTGTGTATGCACATACCATACTCTAAAATTTTAAAATTGTCAAGATGTCTAAAGAAAAACTGAAATTCTTTTTTTTTTTTGCCGCACTTGTAAAAATCTGCACCAGCAGAGGCAACCCACTGTTGCTTTTGCCTCTGCAGAAACATACCACAGACCGCCTCATTGTGTTCACATGCACCCTTTGGTCTCTATAAGAATTCAGCAAGTGTCGATGAATGTCAGTGGGTGCAATTTTTTCCATATGGAGGAATTCCATGACACACCTTTGCTTCTTACACGCCTCCATGTCAGACGCCATTTTGTCAGACTGCCCCTCTGCTGCCGTCTGTCACACATCAACAACATGTAACAGAATATTTGTGGGAAGGTTCAGGCTGTATTACCATACCAACAATGTCTGACTCTAACATTGTGGGCCAACATAATAAAATAGAAAGCATTTCTCTTGCAGCAAGCCTTTTTAGGATTAAATATGAAAGAAAACCAAAAACCTCCCAGAAAGTCATCAACATTCCAATCTGATGGCTAACAAGTTGCTTTAAAACAAGTTCTGTTTCCCCAGGCTTTGTTTCCTGATGTCTGGTTGAAAGATGAGATGCCTGACTCCTTTTAACCACTGTTGGAAGCGCTGACACGTGAGTATAAGCTAAACATATGTATCAGGAAGAAATCACAATACTGGAAAGAGTGAAGATTGAATGATGAAATGTTGACTCAACAAAGTAAGACTTATGATTAATTAAAATAAGGGGAAAATGCATTCTCTTACAGTGAAGGAATTTTGGGTGCATTTTATCATTCAAAGAAGTCAACACTTCGCAGTATTAGGCAAATACCAAACCTGCAGCTGTTATTCATCAATTTTTGAAGATAAAAGATAAAGCTAAATCAGAGGCTCGCAGTCTTAATTTTTTTTCTTACTGCCAGGCCTTTCATTTTTCATCTTGATAGTGTTTCTTTAGAGAAATGGTATAGTACAAACACTTTCTGAAGGAATTAAAAGACACGACATCTTAGAACCAAGACAGAAACCCTTCGGTCATGCCTGGAAGGAGCGCACTCCATGAACGTGCTGGGATTTAGCAGGCGTTTCCACTCTGAGAAGCAAAGGGGCCAGCAGAAGGATCAGAGGAGGTGAGCATGTCACTGCTGATTAAAATAAGATGGAGCTGGACCTGTATCAGAAGTTTTTTATAAGCTGTCAGAACCATTTTCTTACATTGTCATAATTTGTGACCTTAATTCAGATACACCTCATGTTCTACCAGAACTCAGCACAGTATCTGATAACTTCAGTGTGCTTTACACTAAAAGTGCAAATACAAGAATAAATATCAAGTGAATAGATAACGTGATGTTTCAATTTACACTGAAACAAAGATGTATTTTGTATTCACTAGTAAACCATTTTATGGCTTTCATACAATAGTTCTAATGGAGTTGGGCAATAGTTAAATCAAAAGAGAAAAGATGAAAGGTTAATTACCACCAATATACTAATGTTCAAATAATTTTTATTAATAGCAACTCAAAACAAAGGGGCAAGGGGAAGTGGGTACTGAACAGAGTGAGAACATAGTTCTTGATAATTTAAAAATCGCTATGGGATGATTTTTGTGTTGATTTGTGCAGACATTGCATAACTTCTACTAACATCTATGAGACCACTAAATTTATCTGTAAAAGAATGGAAGATACTGTGTTATTTTTGAACTCAAATGAAAGCCTTGGAGGTTCTCAGCATATACCTAACTAAACAACACAGTAAACACCCTTCAAAATCTTTGCATGTTCTCAATACTGCACCATAAGGAATAAATTGTCATTTTCAGAAGAAGGTGCTCTTTCACACAAAAACTTTCTTTTTCCCAAACTGCATAAATTAGTGTATTGCTGACACTCTTTCCAGCAGGCAGTGTATACAGGACTGATGAACAATGCTCCCACATTTTGGTTCATCCCCTGAACTAAAGACTGCTCCAAGCCAGTCAGTCTGTCTCTGTGGTTTATCTTGCCAGGATAAATTAAGAAACACTAAGGTGTGTTATTCTGTTTGTTTTTATTGTTTGCTTGTTTATTTTTGTTGTTTTTGTTGTTTTGTTTGTTTGTTTGTTTTTTCAGGATTCATAACACAAAGTATATTCAAAATGTGTATGCCATACCCCAACCTCTGATGGGCATGAAAAGCAATGTTCAACATTTTGCTAATTTATTTTGCTCTGATAAGACACATTTTTCTTAACAGATTTGATATACTACAATCACAAAACAGGAATGTACTCATCAACGCAGTATATACTCCAGACAAGACTCCATTTCACCAAATAGAGACTGAGGAGAATCCTGGGAAACTTCAAAAACCTGAGGTCAGTTCTCCTAACAGTTTAAACTAAGTGTTCACCATCTAATTTTAAGACTTGGAAATTCAGTGACATTTATTTTCATTATTATTACAGTCTATACAAATCAGCCCATTTCTGAGGATGTACATTTTGCTAAAAAGAATTTCTTATTCTTCCAACAAGTGGTTATTTCCTGCCTTCTTGCTTACAAATCATGTGGTTCATTATTAGTAATGAAAATTTCAGTTAAAAAAGTTGCTGTTACTCTGCAAGAGAAAACCTGAAACATTTTATTTATCCAAAATAAATTATTTGAAAACAATTTGACTACAAGGAGCAATCATTGAGGATGGGAGAGTCATGCTTGAAAAACCAGTGCAGAACCATTTAATGAAATTATGTACTATTTATTTCCCTTTTTGGTTTTTGTTGGTTTTTTTGTTTTGTTTTGTTTTTTGTTTTTTTTTTCATTCTCTCCCTTTTGTTGCAGAGTTCACTTAGGGCTCAATTATGCAAGGCAGTGACAAAGCTGCCCCTTGACTTCTGTGTTACAAAACCAAGCCTTACTGAATTTCCTGTTTATGTTTTGAACCTAGTTGGTATTCCCCTCATGCTGCCTCTGAGCACTTCCAGTACTGGCTGCATGTTTTCAAGAAGAAGGTCATTGTTCTTTTAGGATCATCAAATGATCATGTGTGAATCATGAATCAAGTGGGAAAACACAAGGGGAACATTCTCCTGGAAGACAATAGAGCATATAAGTTCTACAGTGTGAGTCAAATGACTCATTCCAAAAAGGAGACTCATTTTCCTAATATCAATATGGCAATCTGCAGATTTCCATACATCAATTCTGTTTCCCACTAAACTTTGATTAGCACAAGAGAGCAAAAAGTGTTCTTGTTTTATGGCTAAGACCAGGTTAAGTATTTCTGCATAAGTAAAAAGATCTCTTTATGGGCAGGTCATCTGTCTTTAAAGAGAAAGTCAAAATAGCCAGTCCCATATAGATTTCACTGACTGCACCCTGATGTTTATCTGTATTTGCTTATTAATAGTATTCTTTGGAAGCTAAAGCTCACATAATAAAGACTTAAGATAACAGTGGTTACTACTGTTTATTTTTTATTAACCTTTGGGAGAAGTCAAGGAACTGGCAATTATTACTATTGTCTAGGATCTATACTTGCCATCAGTCTCCACAAGGCTCACACAAAGTCACTTCATTGTATTATTTGAAATGTAGTTCTTTCTTAACTTTGTTTTTTTTTTTTCTTTTAAATATTTTAACTAATGTTGTTCAAATACTTCATCTTGTACTAGGCTGTCAGAATTTTTAAAAAGTGTAAATTCTGTTTTCCTAAAGTATTATTCACCTAACTTCCCAGCCAAAAAAATTACCCTATCTTGATGAAAACATTAATTGCATATTAATGTCTCTAAGAAATTATTAGTTAATAATTAATAATACTTCTAAAATTGTTTGTCACTTTAAATTTCAAAGCAAAATCTAACTTCAGCTTAAGAATCCTACTATTGCACATTTTACAGATGAAAAGATGTTATAATATTTCCATCTTCCTTTTATGTAATAGAGAGTAGACTCATAAAGTATTCCTGATCAAAACAAACAAAATATTGAAGCCTGAAAAGCAATCAGAAACAAACAGAAAAAAAAAAAAAGTATTTGCCTCCTTTATAGGATAGCAATCTACAGCTGCTTAAAAGGAGATTTCAGAGTGGGTGATGATGCAATGTTGTGCTCATTTATTATGCAGGAGAGATCTGCTGTCTGAAAACATCATGTGTATTAGCATGAACTGCAGAGCTATTTCTCAACAAGACACTAAAAACATCCCCCTGTAAATCATGGAGTCATAGAATGATTAAGGTTGGAAAGGACCTACAAGATCATCCAGTTTAACTGTCTGCCTGTCACCAATAGAACAGATCTAAGACATTGGAATAAACTCCAGGGAGCGTTATTCCAAGGACATTTTAGAATGTTTGAAACTGAAGAGTAAAGAAATACCAGATAGACAAGCATCTTCCAGTAGCATATCTCTCTAGGTCATGGAAAGCTGACCCCACCACATCCCTCACAGCTCTGTTTTCTATCGTTTTCCAAGAACAGTAACTACCTTCTACTAAAATGGCAACTTCCACGAAGAACCATCACTACCTTTCACAAAGAAAAGAATAACCAAAACAGATTACTATCTAAAAGCATTTCTAGTTCTTTAGAAACGTTTTAAAATTTCTTTTGGAACACCTAGAAAGGTTTAAAGGCTTTTTAGAAATACAGTTGTACTGTAGTCTAACAGCAGCAATTAGTGTTAACTCTCGAGGTGGGAAGAATGTCAAATGTTCATCCAGTGCTTCTTCATTATCTCAGGTTTGCGGTCCATATTTTGCTGTTCAATATTCTTCTTTTTTAAGCCTCTTTAATGCAGAACTTGAAATACTGTCAGCCATTTGAGTTAATGTTTTGTTTTGTTTTTTTTAATTTATACAAAAAACAAACGACAACAACAACAAAAAAAAACCTCTAATAATGGTAAACAGAAACTCTTATTTTACTTATCAAGCAAACACATTTTCTCTAGTTTAAAATAGGATTAAGAACATTTTGCCTACTTTTAATCTGTGTGGAAATTCTAAAAGTTGGTATTTTAATTGGTTATTAAATTAAAATTGGTATTTTAATTCTGCTCAGCACAAGTCTCCAACTTGACTCTTATGAAAAAATTTTATTTTAAAAATTGTGCATACTCTACATTCTAAGTCTTTGCTGGAACAGATCAATTTTATATTATTTCTAAAGCATCGTAATGATGGAAATACTAAGTATAATGGAAATAACAAAATGTTTCTATAGGGATTTGTTTTTTTCTGGGTTTGTAAACTGTTAAAATTTTAAATGAAGTGGCTGGAGCAAGCTTTTTTTTTTTTTTTTTTTTAACTAGCCAGGTGGCAACCTCATTCTTCTGCCAACCTTCAGAGCTGACTTGAGGAACCAGCTGAGACCTCTCAGCCAGAAGGCAGACTGGCAGCTTTCACCACCTATTCCTGTCCACCAGTGGTTCCAGAAGTGCTCTTGAATGTGTGAAAACGGGGAACTTGATTACAGTAAGCAGCTCTGAGGCAATTCAAAATTATACCCAGCAGTCCTCAACGCTAGCAGAGTGCAAAAATATATATATATATATTTTCTTCTCTCTACTGATTTAAATTTGCTCTACTGATGTTATTTTTTTTTAATTATTATTTTAGTCAGAAACATTCATTTTGTTGAAATGGTCCACATTTCTTTATTATGTTTCCTACTATCCCGAAATTCCAAGTTTGACTTTAATCCAGCTCTTGCCCTGTTTCTCTACATCCTACGGAAGTCATTACTTCTACTGTCACTGTTCTAATGCACTGGTCATTGTGGTAGTATTTACCAAGAAGAGAAGCAACCTTGCAAGATAAATCATTTTCCTAGTTTTATATCTGGACAAAAATAAAACTAACATTTATTGTTAATTATCACTATTTCCATCTATCTCCTTTCACAGCAGATCCTGCTGTTTTATTTTCTGCCATTTCATCGCTCCCTCTTACTGACAGCCTACCCAAAGCATTTTACAATTAATTCTAATTCTCCCTCAATTCCTTAATGCAAGTAATTTCAATTTAACCGAAGTTTTTGTATTATTTCATTTTCTCAGTTCACTGGCTTATTGCAGTGATACCGTGCTGAAAGCTACCAATGGCATGACTGGTTGTTTTTTTGTTTGTTTGTTTGTTTTTTAAGTGTAAACTTTGAAAGTCTCCTTGAGGAAACTATGTAGGTTTCCAGTCTTTTCTTTTGACAATTAAATCTCTAAGGGTATTTTGCATGACAAAACTGTTTAACCAGTGAAAGACATCAACCATACTCTAAGGTAGAACTTAAATTTATGGGTATTTCTCTTTATGAAATTTTTTATACTCACATCAGTCTAAGACTATTTTCAAATATACATATACTTGATGCACAGAATTATCGGCTTTCTTTTTAATGTGTTCAGAAGGCTGTATATAAATAAGAATTTCTATTTAGATGAAAAGTTAATACAGTCTTACAAAAGAGCTGACCTCTCCTCCTTCTTCCCAAAGTCGCTGATCTATAAAGATTTATAGTTTTATGTTTACTTCTTACAAGAGAGACTCTTCCTTTTGGAGTCTATAAAATTCATGTTGGTTTATTACAGTGAAAGCATCATCGGGTTTGTTTACTTTCCTTGTGGCTTGTGTTTCTTTTACCTATCTGCTAAATGGTTTGTAAGTGATAAACACCTACAAAACATTGCTTGTGGCGAGCTACATTTTCCTGTTTTACCCTTTCTGATTCTGTGGTTTATTAAAAGCCTTGCACTGCCTCGAGATAGTAATATCAGTGGTTCAGATTAATTTTTTCTGATCTTTAGCCAAACAACCAGCTAATTTTGTCACTTGGCTAATTTAGTGATGTACCAGCAAAATTCATAATTACAGCTGAAAGTGTTTGTACTAGTACTGCTTGCTAAGCTAAGGTGACTTCATGAATACTATTTATCCCTCCTGCCTTTCACACCAGAGGAACATTTTTAATAAAAAGCACAAAATTAGAATCTATTGCCTACTCCTGTTTTACTCCTGTAAAACTGCTATTTCTTTTGTTATTTGTTTTGTTGTTTGTTTGTTTGTTTGTTTGTTTTGTTTTGTTTTTAGCAAGGGATTAGACCAAAGCCTAATATGAGTTACTCAGGAAGCTATGCAAGGAAAGGATATTTTTTTTCCTCAGTTAGGAAATACAACGTTCAAGCAGGTTGCTTTAGACAGAATTACAAAACCACACAACTGAACTTGCGAGTTAAAGCTCTGTTAGATGGGTTAGGAAAAAAAACAAAAAACACATATATATGGTGATACATGATATTCTGATTGTCATAGCAAAAATAAGGTGAGCAATACTTACAGAAAACATGAGTTAAGCAGTGTTTTATTATGATTGGCTATATTTTTGAATCAGTATGAGTTTCCAATAGCAATTTCCATAATAAAGATGGAATAAATTTCACTTCTATAGAGGACATAATTGGGAGAAGAAGATTTTGAAGGTCTCAGTCCATATTTAGCCCCATTAGAAGGTTGACCACCTAGTGAATACTTCAGGTTCATCACCACCACAGGCATCATTATCATTAAATAAGTCTGCATGTGTGACAGAGATTTTCCCCTAAATATTATTGTGGGCTTTCTATGAAACAACATTTGATTGGTACAAAGCAGTCAAACTGGGAGACTAAATGTATGCTAAAGTGGTCCATGAATTTCCTAAGACTTTATAGAACTGCTCAGTGTTTCACTTTAGCAACTGCCAATTTCAAGAATTCTAAACCAAGTCTCAAAAAACATTAAAGTACTAAAAAGAGATAAACATTCCATTTTGAGTGTTCGATTTTTTTGCTTTCCCCTTGCTATTTGTGCGATGGGAATTGCTCTTTGCCCTTCTTACCATGTTCAAGTTTGAAAAAAGGGAGAGAGAGGCAAGAAGAGAAAATCCAGCTGGGGAAGAAGGCTTGGCAGGGAAGACCCCACAGCACAGGCCAGGAGAGCGCTGTTCCTCTGGCTGAAGCCAGGAGCAGCAGGTTGGGTACAGAATTAATCCCCAAGCACCTCCTGCTGCCACTGGAAGTACATAACAGTGCTAAGGGCTGCACATGTCCAAAGGCTGCTTCCCCAGCTGTTCTGAGATTAAGATTGAGCTCTGAAACACAGGAGGTGCTTAAATGCCCAATGACACATCTGCAGAGAGCAGCGGGGCTTGGATGGTCTGCTGGGAGGCTGTGAAGCCACACCCCTCCCTCCTTCTCCTGTGCCTGGGGCTGCAGAGCAGCAGCCTTGTGGCCTGCTCGGGGCCTGGCATCCTCTGAGCTGGCAGGCAGTTGGGGTGAGGGAGACAGCATGAGGAGGGGGCAGCAAAAACAAGGGCACTGGAGGACGGCAGAGAAGGGCAGAAAAACACTGTGAAGAGGAAGAGCTTCAACTTGTTTGCACTGCTGACTCTGACTTGATTTGGAAGCTTAGCTGTCATTACGAGAACTGGATCAGAAACAATTTGGGAAGATGATGATATTTAGTAGCCAAGCCAATCCCTACCCACTTAAGCCGAGTGCCAACTTCCTCAGCTCTCAGAATTAGCCTCCTCTCATTTTCTGTAGACTGGAAGCAAATGTATGTTCAATGCAAGTTGTGGCTTCTCAGCACTTTTCAGGACTAAGTATTTGATGTGCACTGAACTTAATAACCAATGCATAAATCAAGTTGGCTTGTTTCGGTATTCTTCCTCCTCTAGAAAACAAATTGCTGTAATATAAAACTGCTTCCCACATTGATAGCTTATTTTAGTTACTGAGAGCCCTGGGTAG
Organism: Alectoris magna; assembly: GCA_030625065.1. Classification (NCBI taxonomy): domain Eukaryota; kingdom Metazoa; phylum Chordata; class Aves; order Galliformes; family Phasianidae; genus Alectoris; species Alectoris magna. The sequence goes on along the minus strand of CM060563.1, from coordinate 29,455,269 downwards.
CTCAGATAGGCAGAATTTGACGCTGAGAGTCAGCTATGACTGAAGTGATGTGGTGTTTCTTCCAAGCCCTCAGTAGGGCTCACCACCTGTACATGGGCTGCTTAGGGGCAGAAGGTACGCAGATTCTTGGTGACACCAGAAGCATGCATCCCCTCAGCCAAGTGTGATTCTGTCAGCACAGGGTGCTGGAAGTGGCTTTCTACACTCATCACTGAAGATTTAGATTTTTAGCACAATAAACATGGTGCAAATGTAAAATAAATGAATTAATTTGGTGAAGCTGGTATGGGTATGTTGTATACTACTTGGTAGTGCTGTCTTTTAACTCTGAACATGGTGCAAAGAATGCCAAGTACCAAAGCAAAAGGAAGCAAACCTGCAAACTAAATGGACATCTCTATTACTTACCAGCTATTGTCTATCCTGCAGCATTCCATTATACATATTACCCATTCATCCATCTACTGCAGCATGTGACTGTTTCTATATACAACCATAACTCTGAATGTAATCAGTAGAATTTAATGGATTTCACTGGAATCAGAACAAAGTTCCTGATCAAGAGCCTGTCAGATTTGCATTGGCAAAAAAATGTATTACAAGTGTGAAGAAGTAGAAGGATATGGCCAATAATACTAGGGTCTTAGTACATTTACTAAAGAATGTGTTCAGCACTAAAATATAATTCCATCTTTAACCTTAAAAACATTTTAGTGTTCAGCCCAACTATCTTCAAGAGCCCTGAGTCATGTATTTAAATTAGGCATATGCCTTGATCAGCACAGTCTTACACTATGTCAGGTATTTGAACTAATCACTGTTATTAAATTGATGCACTTGGTAAATGGCACTTCCTTTTAGGTACTAAGCAATACATATGTGAGACAGCAACTTGCTAAAAAACACAATCTATGAGAAAACTTTTGAATGAAGTCTCACATCTATCTAACTATTAAGTCATGCTGTTGCCTTTGTTTTTTATTTATTTTCTTGAAAAGTAAGCTCTGAATATTAGATAAGTTTAAATGTACATCTGGAAATGGCATTCATCAAGCTGGAAATGTGGATAAGAGAAAGGAGAGGGAAAAAAAAAAAAAATCCATTGCCAATATAATATTCCCTACAAGGAAACTGACAACAAATCTAAATTACAGATAAGGAATAACAAAAGACAATGGGGAAAATGAATTGCAAACAAAACTCTTCTGCAACAAAGAGCAATGCCTTTATCTCTCTTTAAACCGTTTTCATACTGACATTAACATACCATCTCCCAGAGAACAAAAATAGACAGTGGTGTTTTTCTCCATCTGAAAGTTTCACTGGATTTAAATATTTGATATAATTCCTGCAAGTAGCGTTTCTGCAGTAGTCACTATAGTTTGCCTCCTCTGTAAGGAAACTCTAAAACTGGATGCTTCAAACCATAGTATAATCAATGAATATCCAGGCACAATATTTTAGGGAGTCTAATTAAGGACTTCTAATCATACTTTATAGCTACCAGCCAGATCTGACAGCTAAAGTTAACAGAACTCCAATTTAAGATGGTTTACTACAACCAGGGGAGTATGCAGGAATTAATTACCAAAAGGAGCCTAGCCACAGAAGCATTCTAAAATGGATCAGTAAACTGCCAGCCTAGTAAAAATCTGCATTTCCACTGTCCTGTTGGACAAAGTAGTCTTCAGGATGCTTGCCTTCATTTCATGTTAGTTTCTTTGTTTAACTTTTTGTTGCCTCTCCTTTTGCTGTGCTTATTTTCATTCCATATAATTTATTGCCCTATGTATTTCCTTCCCAGGTCAGTGTCCCAAACTGGCAGAAACCCGAGGTAAGCTGAAAAACCTTTGTAACAACCAGCAGACAAACCTTTATTGTTCCAGTCTGGGATGACATGGTTTTATGAATTTTTATTATAGGTACTCCACATCATAACATCATGTTGTGCACTGGGAATTAAAGAGTTAATGCTCCAGTTCCATGGATCGTGGATAGTTCTGGGTACCTGTCCCAAAAGACAAGAACTAAAACTCCCAGAGGACTGTTACCTGTTCTGTTTTTTGCTCACAGGGAAAGACAAGAACTGTTTGCAGATCACGAGACCTCCCTTTTTCCACCTTCCAGCTTGTCTCTGTTGTGGGTGCCATATTGCCTCAGCTTAAGCATAAGGCTTTTGGTTTTTTGGACACTCTCTCTCCTTTTCTTTGATTTATTAGCTTCAATTGTATTCTACTGTATTATATTGTGTTATCTTGCATTCTGATATCTTGTTTAGTAAATTAGTTTTCCTCCTCAGATCATTGCCGCTGTTTTGTTCTTAGGCCCATCTCCCTAGCCTTTCCCCTTTTCCAGGGCATGTGTCCATGGGTCCCCCCGCCCCATTAGTCACGGAACCAGGCCAAGCCAGCCCATTGACAGGTTTCAGGATTTTCTTTTTCAACTTTGCCTTCACCTCTCACTTCCTTTTTTGTTGTTTCTTTTTTCTCCCCCACTTTTCCTGCTCTTCTTCAGCCTTCTCATGCTGTCTCAGTTTCTTTACTGTTTTGTCCTTCCTTTTTCTTTTCTCTCTTGGCTCTGATGTTTTTGATCTCTCCTAATACATCTTGCAGTTCTGCAGTCCAGTTTTACCCCTCACTGTTCAGACCTTACTCCACCACTAACCTTTTTCTCATCTTGGTTTCACAGTCTTTTTGGCTCTGTCTACACACTTAACTTTCAATATTTCCTTGTCCTCACTCTGTCTACTGTCATCCTTCAGCCAGCACGCACCACTTGGTATACAGCTTAGCAGACAGCACAGAATCATAGAATCATAGAATTATTTGAGTTGGAAGGAACCTTTAAAGGTCATCTAGTCCAACTTCTCTGCAATGAACAGCGACATCTACAACTAGATCACATTGCTCAGTGCTCAGAGCCCAGTCCAGCCTGACCTTGAATGTCTTCAGGGAAGCATCCACCACCTCTCTGGGCAACGTGTTCCAGTGCTTCACAACCCTTATCATAAATTTTTTTTTCATATATACAATCTAAATCTCCCCTTTGTAGCTTTAAACCACTTCCCCTTCTTCTGTCACCACAGACCCTGCTGAAGACTCTGTCCTCTTGTTTGTTATAGTCCTCTTTTAGAAACTGAAAGGCCACTATCAGGTCTCATCAGAGCCTTCTCTTTGCCAGGCTGAACAGCCCCAGTTCTGTCAGCCTGACCTTCTAAGGAATGTGTTAATTCCCTTGGATCATTTTTGTGGTCTTCCTCTGGACACACTCCAATAGGTCCATGTTTCTCCTGTACTGAAGACTCTACATCTGGATGCAGCACTTAGGTGAGTTCTCACCAGTGCAGAGTAGGGGGTCAGGATCACCTCCCTTGACCTGATGGCTACACTTCATTTGATGCAGCCCAGGCTAATTATCAGTACCTAATTATGCCAAAGAATATATTTCCTGGTCACAACCAAAACCCCCGTTTTCCAATGTGAAATTCACAATAGGAAATCTATTAGAAACAGTGGAAGAATTAGTCTGTTCGGTTTTCCTTAGCAATCTCCTTTAATAGTTCTGATAAATCACAAAAAGATAAAACTCACAAGTCATTTATGGCAACCAAAGACTTTCAAGTAAAAAGAAGAGATGTGTATAGTTGTGACTCCACTTTACTTATTTCAAAGCCATTTTTTAGTCTAACAACTAATCATATGAAACCATATACCACATAAAGCATGAGATTAAAGAAAAGAGGGAAAAAAATCAAGGAAACTATACAAAAATATACATGCATAAATATAAAAATAATAATTTATCTGTCGCTTGTTTGCAGAAGAATTCTCTAAACAGGAACAGAAGGTAAGGAAAATCAAATTAGTGTGGAATTTCAAAGGGGAACAAAAGGAAAGACCTCAGGAAGGACAAAAGAAAGGTGATGTTCCCAAAGAAAGGAAAGGGGAACAGCAGCCTGTTTCAGTACCTGAAGGCTCATCTAATCAGTTGCCCCTAGCCAACAGATGCAGAGTCTCATGGCTAAACTGGCACATCTTGCCACAGACAGGGCTGTAACATCAGCTGTAGCTACTGATATATCTGGAGACAGCAGAGCAATGTGACCCAGACATATACTGATGCTCACATATTCACCTCCTTACAATGGATGATAATCTTGCATAGCCACCTGAGTACAAGCAGCAAAGAAAACAGTATTTAAAGAGCAGGAAACCACCAAAGCACTGACTAAAAATCCTGATGCGGGGATACAGATAATACTGTCACTCTTGGCTACAGAAACTAACATCCTAGCTCTAGTATGGACCAGCTGCCAAAACCCAGCTTGCAGTACAGCAGAGAAAAGCACTACAGAGACATACTCAGTCCTATTAATCTATCCTATATAGCCATCCTATATACCGTACTAGCTGGTACAGTACTTGTTTAAGTACTGTCCTTTCCAGCAAAATACAAAAATACTATGTTTCTGGTAACATTTCATTGTTCATTCTCAAACCACTTTTTGTTAGAATGCAAGTTCTAGCTTTGTTGTCTTGGCAGTGCTCAATACTGTTAATACTGACTACCTGGTTCAATTTCCCTTGTTCTTCCACTGGCTGTGGTGTTTCTCATTTTCTGTCTTAAATAGCAGTAGCAGTGTTATGTTCTGTTAAACTGTTGTCAAATCTCATACCAAAGGTTGCAGTATTTCACTGACTGATAAAGTGTGATCCTCTAATTTAAAACTTAAGGGACAGATATTGATAGCACTTTATCCCATAAGGGAAACTGCTCAGAGGAAGATACTGTTCATTATATATAAAGTTATCAAAATCTAGCCCATGTAGCATTGAGGTAAAACATGTCACTATATAAAAATGTTAGTTTTATTATCAGTTTTGCTGTGCAGGTATTGACAGGTAGCTGTGATAATATAAAAAGCCTAGCACTTGACATGAGAAAAGAAGAATTGCAGAGCAGGTGAGCACTGCTATTATAGAGGTGGAAGGAACACAGTTGTAAAGAATTCAGGTAAAAGTTTTACATTGTCAGAAAAGGTGAAGTCTCCAAAATGACGGAAAATAATTGCCTAATAAAGAGCTATAATACTGCCCTAAGCCTCAAAATTTAACAACTGTTTTTATGTAGCTCTTTGCTTTTAGAATCTTAAATTCTTTTTTTTTTTCCCCTTGTCTTTCCCTCGATCTGTTTTGGTTTTTTTTCCTGTATGTGTAACCAGTATTTTTTGTTTATTTTCTCTCCCTCTTTTCTGCCCCAAGGCTTAACTATGATTCTTCTCTGTGGCTCACCTCTACAGTGTTGTCACCTTACTGCCTGTACCATCACATCAGGGAACAGATCATTACAACCATCTGTTACCCGGCACAGTTGACATGTTAACCTATAGATGCCCCCCTGCTGCTCCATTATCTTCGCAGGTCAGCATGGTTCATTGGTACCCTGTGATAGATAGTGCAATAGGAAAGGAGATTTGAGTACCAGTGGCAGGAGACTGACTCTGAACCTGATCGGTTTAGGCAGAAGGGATTTCTTGTGATCCTAAGATGCAGCTGCAGCATAAACGAAGAGATTCTTCTTGATGTCTGTCACAGTGAGTGCAAAATCCCAAATGAGCTGAGACACTGTGGGCCATAGCTCATTTAATTAGCCTGCCCTGACTTTATAATCTTCCTGGGTCTAATATCATTTGAGAGTTTTCACTCTGTTTATCAGATGAGATCAGCCATTTCAGAGAGAGTCTGCGAGGATGCACCTGTGCTGTACTTTGGGTACGCCCAAACGCTTTGCACCTCCAAGTCACCTGGATACTCACATGTACCCAGAGTGCAATGCTGGAGAAATCTTGAGGGGTTTTTTTGTTTTCTGTTTTTGTTTGTTTGTTTGCTTGCTTGTTTTGCAGTTTAACATGCCAAAGATTTCCAGCTGTGCCTCAAGATGTGGTGCAGGCACATGGGGGTGAGCATGGAGACTGGGTGCATGGCAAGGCACCGGAGGCACGACACCCATCCTGCAGCCAGCATGAGGTGCTCTGGGGTAATTGCAGGTTCAGATTCTCAGCCCTTTTTTGCAAGGATTTTTAAAATACAATACTTTATATAATTACACAATTCACATGCAGATACCTCTCCCTCTAATATTACATGGCAAGCTTCATATTTTGTCATGTTAACAGCCTCCGAGTTTAAACTCCCGCCTTGTGTTATGCAGTAAAGAGCAACATCCATCCTTCCCAATCACAACTGAAAAACATAAGCACTTCTGAGTGCAGGCAGCAACAGAGGACTTCCTACACCTCCAAACCTATAAAACTTTTAGTAATGCCACCAATGTATACTGTGCTCATGTTGTGTCCTTTAAAATTGATACCACTGCAAATAACAAAATCAGTAATATCTTAGTTTGCATGATCTCAATGAGAAAGCTTTTTGTCTTCTATTTTCCTGATTAGAAAAAGGAAAATGATGCAGCTGAACAATGAATACAAAATGGATAATTCAGCCTACAAATGTTACCCTAATTTCTTTGATCCTAATTTTAAGCTTTTAGAATCCTGGCAAGAAGATAATTATTTCCTGAGTATATTATCATCTCTCTCAATCATTTCTTAAGAGTATTTAAAATTCTCTATTCAAACTGTACGGCTTGGTAGAAACTGGTCACTCATATCATATGGCATCTGTCTGATCTCTGACTGGTAGATGAGCAAGCAGAGCAAAAAGTACGTAGAAATGCTGAAAATATGTTTCTGGTCATGTCAACATAGAAGGTACTTGTACCAGTATTTATGAAAATAAAGTTTTTATTGCAATTATAGTTGACAAAAGGAAAAAAAGAGACTAAAAATGGGAACCAAAATGCATGAGTTTTGCAAGAAATATCTACTACAAGTGATTTTCCATATTCCCTCAAATTAAATAACAAATAAATCATATTCAAAACAAAGGTTTGGCTCTGGCTAGTGATGTTCTATGATAAAGGTAATCACTGTACCAAAAACCAAATGTTCTCAGTGATTGATCAATGAACTAAATATGGATTTCAAAAGGTTGGAGGTGGAAATAGATTGTGCCCTTTGTTGCCACTCAAAAATACATTATGTAGATTACAACAGATGTTGGAAATTTTCCAGTAAGCTTTTTTGTGTCCTGCTACACTTTGGTGGAGACTAATGCTTTAACCACTGCAAACAGAAAATGTCAGTTACATGTACACAGGTTAGCATAAAGGAACAAGAAGGTCATATATTCAGAAAAGGTATGAGAAAATCTTTAGTCTAAAATCTGAATAATACAATTCCAGGCTCATAGATTTTAATGGCTTTGGATCAGGCCATTATTTCTGTTGAGATGACAATATCTATATAACATTCATTTTTACAATTATGACACTGAGTTATTGTTTGAAAAGTGTTACTAATTTTAAAGGAAAAAAAAAAAAAAAAGGCCATTAATTAAAGATTATTCCTCAGAATTAATTTTATTAAGTGTGCAGTAGAATCCTTCAAATTAAGAAGGAAGACCTATGCCAAGAGTGCCAGTGAAGAAATACTTATGAGTTAACAACCCTGACCAAAGATGAATATGAGACATCTCAACTTCCGGTTTAGTTTTGACTCAGCACTGATTAACTTTTTCTTAGTGCCATCCCAGCAGTGTGTTTCAGTGCAAGTCATATATTCTGGTTCTAAAAAATAATTCTTTTGTATCAGGCTTATGGTACAAAGGACTAGTCTAAAACTTTAAACTGTGAATAATAGGATGAGATTTTTTTTGTTCATTTATTTTTACCCGAATGTATAATGATTGGAATTTCAACTATCAGATTAATTTTTGACAAGCAAACAAAAAATATATATATATATAATTCCCTAACTCTTGTAAGTACCTGACAGTGCATCTTTCCTTCACCAGAGAACTTCCAAGTGAAATGCTTAATACAAGTAAAAATGAGACAAGAAAACAAGCAAGCAAACAAACAAAAACAGAACAAAGAACTTGAATATTTTACTCTTTGAAGTATTAATTCCAGAGCAAGAATGAGAAAAAAAAAAATGAAGTTTAAAACTGCTTTTAGTCTTAAACTTCTTTGGTAGAAGAAGCAAAGATACAGATCAGCAATTCTGTCACAACATCTCTCAAAAGTAGGATTCAGGTCAATTCCCTCCAGATTCATTAGTCCTGGTGATGGGATTGTATAAAGTAGGATTAGAAAGTTATACATTCAAATAGAATTAAGATTTATGTTGTTGTGAAAATTTCACTGGGATTTACATGTTATCCTGCTTATCAATGCAGAGGTTAGCCAAGTGATGAAGAAGCAGCTAGCTTTGCAATTGAGTGAGAGGGAATTTGGCTGGAGGGAACAGCGGTCTGGTAGAAAGAAGGGCAGGGTCCTTTTTTCATCAATTTAAAAATAACCATTTGAAGAATTAAATCTGAATAAATCCTAAATGCTAAGTTTTGTCTCTAAGAGGAAACGTAGGGCCCAAATCCAGATTTTTTTCCATTACTGAAACCCAACAATGTTCCCTGACACCTGCATCACAGTGAAAATAATCTTTTAATTTAAGCAATTGGGAATATGTTTTATTTTAAGTAATAGGAGTATATAATCCCCATCTTCCTTTCCATTTTGCCTGCTTTTTTCTAGAAAATTTGCAGTACTGGACCTTTATAAAGAGAAACAGTTTCTGCATTCAAATGAGCATTTTACATTATTTTTTATTGTATCATTACTTCTTTAGCCATGTTCTAAGGCTGATTTCAAAGGAACTGGTACACTGAATGCATCCTATTCCTTTGGATCTGGTGATCCTTCAGTTCAATTGGGAGAAGTAATTACACTGGCATCTTCCTAATAAATTTTGCCAGAGTATACAGAAGGATATATTTTCTTCTGAGGTGCACAGTCTATATGTTTGCAAGTAGTCAGAGCAGAATACAGTGTGGAAGAAGTATCTTTTGGTAACCAAGGTAAAGTTCCTGCAGCAGAGAGAAACCAAACTGTAGAGATGTTAAGGAGTTTTTCATCAGCTTAATAAAAATAATTAAAATAACTAAACAAGAAACAGAGAAAAATACACTCTGTAGAGGAAGACTGACACCATCTGGGAAAGTTGCTAAGAGTGCCAACAAGTTTCTTAGCTGGACAGAATAGTAACCTAAATGTAGAGAATGATGAGTATGGCAGGAGTCTGTGTGTTCACACTAATTTACTTGGGAATAGGAAGCAATTAGCAATTTGCTAATGTGACTTCTGCACATGAGGAAAGGGGCATGAATCTATGCACACGTATTCCTAACAGAGAAGTCTCAACAATGGATCTGAGAATGAAGTTGGTGTGTAGGTGTTAAATCAATTGCCAGATTTTCATATTCTCAGATATTGCACATTTTAATGGCTGCTGACTTCAACAACCTACAAAGTACCCAGAAAATTATTTGTTTTCTTTCTCAAACTTTAGAAATGAACATTTACAAATCCACTCTTTACCTCCATGGCAATTCATGTAGAAAATACACAGTCAAAAGATGAAGAAATGTAATGTACAGTACAAAGTACATGGGATGACATCTCTCAGCCTGATCAGATGTGGTAATTTTCTACCAGAACTAGTGAACTAGAAATTCTGATTTATCAATCATTGATATGATATTTTTTACTGGTTTGTTATTTTTTCGTTTTTAATTGTCCTTTTAAATTTATGGATGGTAAGACCAAGGAGTTAATGCATTAATTTAGACAGTGTTAACAAGCCCCTGTCATATCTTTCTGAGTATCCTTCAAAGCTGACATTCTGTTTAATATCTCTGAAGAAAAATGTCACACTGGAAATTTTAACTGCAGACAGATGTGGTGTTTTCTTTTGTTTTGTTTCCCTGAAAGAGAGAGAAATTTGTTTTCCTGGAAAAAAAAAAAAAAAAAAAAAAGTCCTTTACTAAAAACCCAAGCTTCAACAAATCTGATTGAAATAAATTTGAGAAGTGTGAATAACACTATTTTTATGGCTGGAGACAATTTCTAATTGAAAGGCAGGTAACAAGTATAACAGGATTATATCTGATATTCTGAATTTTTGCACACCAAGGACTTAATTCTCAAAAGATGTGCAAACCTAAGTTTCGTTTTCCTACAGTTTTAGTCTTTTCATGCCTAAATCACTGTCATTTCAGAACACTTGCATGGCATTCAGATTGTATTGTTTAGGTAAAAGCAATGTTAGTCCTGCTTTATGATTGGTAAAACAAAATTCTGTTCATATTTCCAAAATACTAATTTATCTTCAGTGCATGATTTGCAAAACTGTCCACAAAAAAAAAGAGGAAAACACAACTATAAACATCCCTTTTGACATGAGACTTTTCTTTCGGTAAAACTTAATTAAATGCAAGTACATCTTACTGTTGATATTTCACGTTTGTATATATACACACATTCATTTATATTTATACACATTGCATGTATTTATGTGTATACACATAATTTATAAATCAACAGTACTCAGACATTACTGTGCCTCTCAGACCACTGATTTAGAATGAATTGATATTTCGTAGGGTGAAATCCATCCTTGCACGATGGCCTACAAACTACTTGAGGCCCACTTATTTCAGAGTTTAAGTAGCACTTCAGTGATGCACAGCCTTGTGCAGATAGGATTTTACCTGTAAGGAGCATCCTACTTCTTCTCTTTTGATAGTTTTAACTGTGCAGTAGGACAATAAAAGTGTTTTGTAAAATAATACTGCAGAATTTATTGTTTCCCTCTTTCTGTTACATGTATTCATATTTCAAGTGGACTTTTTTTTTCTATTTGAACAAAGGAAAAAGGGGAGTATTAAAGTAAAATGTAGTCTTTTTTTCTTTAATTACCATTAGCAATGATAATAGAAATCACTTGCTGAGAAGTGTGGTGCAATCAGATGTATAAAACAGAAGACAATCAACGTCACGCCTCCTTAATCATACTATTGTGCACCCTTGACTAGTAAGAACACCTCATTTTTCAGGAAACAAGCAAATACAAGAACATTCTGAAAAATGGCTGGCGCACTGAGCACACGCTAGGTTTCCTTTCTTCAAAACAACAACAACAGCAACAAAAAGCCAACAACAAAAACAAAAACACACCAGGGCTTATCTACTTACTCTACAGTGGAATCAGTGGAAGTGCTTCCATCAGCTTCAATGTAAACTGAATAGAGCCTACAATGTGCAGGCTGAACGAAGATGAAATAAGATTAGAGAAATGTGTGTGAAAAGGCAGTAATTGAAGAACAGGGGCATTAAGAAGAAAGGATTAAACAGATTATAAATTTCATGTATAGGGAATTCCTTCATGCATGATCATGTGTTAGCTGAAACAAATTGCTGTGCTTTAGCTTCTGCTCCACGGTGCTGACTGGGGAGGACACTCCATAGAAAGTAAGCAAGCCTTTCTCCAAATTTCATGGCCCTGAGCACAGAATTGTTTCTGAACACTGTGCTCCAGACTGATATAAGGGAGATGAAGCGAATTTTAAGTAACATGTCAGAATTTATCCCCATAAACACACAGCAAACAGTATCAAATCCAGATGAGTAGTTTCATTACACATATAGATTTCCATTTAATGATTTTATATGTTCTATATTTTCTCACAACTGTGAATAGTTAGATAGCAATAAAATGTTTTGTCTTGGTTCCAAGGTTCTCAGGCATGCAAGATCTTTATGAAAATAAGTTTAGAAGCTGCCAATGACAGATATTTCTAGGAAACTATTCTGGACCCCTCGAAATTTTTAGGAATTACTGTAGGAAAAAAATGGCATGAAAGTTTAGATGAGTGCTATCCTAAAAAAGAGCATCTGCTAGAGCTAAGTAAATGACCTAGAAACTTAGTGAGATCTAAATACTATGCATGTACTCATGCACACACCCAAATTAGCTACCTATATATAAATTTTCAGTAAACTGAAAGAGATATCCCATGAAATTTACAGTTTTACAAACATTACAGTTCTTGATTAAGATGAATTCTTGTAAATCACACACTATAAGAACACAGAATCAGGCACAGAGAGAAACTAGTAGCACAAAATACCTATAGTGGAATTTATGTCAGCCCATTTTCAGTCAGCAGGTTAAGATAAAATTTAAGTTCATTTTTTTTCTTATGACTACAATGTTGCTGCTGGTATCTGGTTATCAGTAAAGCCATCAGAAAGTCAGGCTCTGATAATGCACACAAACACATAAAAAATCATGGCATACTAGTAATTTCTGTTCTGGGTAGAAAACAGGTATTTGCAATCTGTAACTATGAAAGTAACTTATTGTTCTTGTGGGACAATAATTTCACAATTTGGGCAAGCGTTTCACATTCTCACTCACATTCAAGGATTGGAGAAAAACGGAAAGCTACTGAAGTGATGCCCAGGAGCACTGTCAGTTTTGTTCATCCAAGATGCTTTGGTCAAAACTTTTTTTTTTTTGAGCAGAAAGACATTTTAAACATGATTTCTGCATGAATTTTTCTTCGGCTGCAGAACTCAACCAAGAAACACAAGGAGCAAGCATCCAGACTTTGGCTCAGGTTTAGGTCACTGTAGTAGATAACGATGGTTCAAATGAAAAAACAAACAAAAAAAAACCAAAACACTAGAATAATTAATTGTGCCATCAGAAAACAGACTCATGAATTTACCATCTGGAAGCTTTGTTAAATTGTGGGACTAAATTATCCCCCTATGCTTAGCACAAACCTTCAGAGTGGCAATTTAGTTACTCAGAGGGTAAAAACTAAATTCTACATATGATTGGAAAGCCTCCTCTCCAGCACTGTAGTGATGCATCTTAGCAGGAAGATGGTATTAAGCAAGGCTACTCCCCATGCCAGGAAAATGAAAGCAGGGGACTGCATCTAAGAAGCACCTGTTGTGCTGCTTTACCTGGAGAAGGAGAAACCTCCAACATCTCCCGTGCTTGGTTTTGCATGCTGTTAAATATCATCCTGTGGCAGGTGTAACCCAGCAGAGATAAAGATGATGACTTCAGTAGCCTCCCCTAAGCTATAAATGATGACTAGATAGCCAGGTCACTGCATGCAACAAGCATGCATCACTACATAAATTCATGCTGGCTGTAGGCCTTTGCTTCAGCATTTTACAAACAAGTTTCCGGAGTTTATTCTCTCAGTGTATGAAATTGATACCCCACAACATGAGGCAAGCTGATGTACAATTGTCAGAGAAAACACCCAAGAAACTAACATTGAAAAGAGCATAGATCACCAGCTAACACCAGCTTTCCAACACCCATAATGCATAGGTGAACTCACTGCGCACTTGGTAGTTATAAACATCTGAGTGACTGAATACTTCCACCACTGCACTTGTAAAAGGTGTTGATGGGTGATGTTGGAGGGAGGAAGGAAAAAGCAGGTGATAGTACCTCACTTTTTTGCACGTGCTTTAACTCCAAAAAGGGTGAGAGGGCCAAGTCCTCAGGCCTTCAAGACCCCAGTCAGCTCCAGCACAGCTCCAAACCTGCATGGTGTTTTAGAGTGCTACTCTGGATTTTGTTCTTTGTAAACATATTTGTAACTTTGCAGATTCTGGGAGAAGTCAGAAGAAGTGAAAGCAACACAAAAATGTGAGAAAGGTCAGCCTGCTGACAGCTCCAATATGATTTTAGACCAAAATCAAGGAGGGATAAACATTACAGAAAGTACCTGAGTATGTCAATGTTTCAGACCTTTACAGGTTTTTGTATTAGAAGCTGCAAAACTAAAGAAACCAAAGGCTAAACCTATTATGAAAAGACATGTAAATATGCATGCATCACTTCTGTAGAGGGACTGTGATCTGTTGTCTTGTTTTCATGAGTCTCATTTCAGCAGTGACTTGAAACAAAAACCCACAAGCTCAAAATCTTGGTCCCAAATGGCATTCCTCAACACATGATTTCCTTCAGGCATGTTTTTTGTTTTTTTTTTTCCTCAGGACAGGACTACAAGCGGCACTCTAACCCTTCCTGTCTTTCCTATTTATTACAGTGTGCATATGTGTACAAGAGAACAAAGAAGAAACTTCCTATCTCTCTTTACTCACACTCTTGCTGGCAAACATACTTGATTACATCCCTCCATTTACCACTTCTAATGATTCTGAAGAACCAATTAAATGCTGCAAATCAGTCAGAAGTAAGGAAGGCATTTCATTTGTGATGTACAATTTTAAATATCTTAAAGTTTGATTTTGCAGGTCTCAACTCTTTCTCACGCATATTATTAGTCATCTCTGAATAAGCGTAAAACAAAGAAGATTTAACTCAAATGAAAACCTGAACTGAAAATCAGCCAGTTAGTTAACTTCAGTACGCAACAAAGAATTTAATTCCACGAGCCATTATTTTTAGGGGGAAGTGAAAACTTTTCAAATTTCATGACAAACCTGAGCATTAAGTGAGCATGCTCTGGAAACAAAGTTACTGCCTTCAAAAAACGTGGGAGTTTTATCTTCATTTCCTACATAATACCTTTTCAAGGAGTTCTTTAAGAAACACCTACAATATAGAAGTGCTGAGAGGAGAAGAAAGCTCTGCTGAAATCCTGGCATACAAGAGAGTGAACGAAAGGTATGTGGGGAGACAGAAAACTGTTAGCCTTCCTACTCTTTCATGAACAGATTTTACTAACCTAAAAATGTCCAATTTAATTTGTGCCGTGCAAAAGCAGAACAAAACAAAAAGGATCCTGCTTCACAGAAGTGGGTTTGTGTATCTGCACCCTGTGATGGCTCCCTCCCAACTGTCCCTTGGAGTCAGTTCTCTTTGTTTATGTTTGCTGCTCAGTTTTTAGAAAGAGCAGTAAAAGACATAATCACAGCAGTGACATTAACCAGTGCCATTAACTGTGCTTTGTATACCGTCACTGGAGCTCTGACACTCAGTCTTACTAACTACATAGAAGAATTTAAGCTGGATCATTTAAATAATGATAAAGCTGTCAAGACTGTGATGTGATTTTCTTCTTGAGCAATTCACCTTCTATTACAGGTTTTATTATACTTTATAGTGGGCATCTGTAAATCTGTGGATCAGCTTAGTTCCCTAATTTACACTCATTGCACGTACTACATGGTTTTAACTGACTTACGTTAGAAGGATTCACAGTAGTTGCTAGGAAACCTTTCTGTGTTCTTTTCACTTCTTATATAGCATTAGCTTTTCAATTGATAAGGCTGTACCTTTAGGTACAGAGGGATTTAAGCAGAATCAAACAATGACAGTGGGACTGCAGCACAGATAAGCAGAAAAAGAAAAGGTGGGGGAGGCACAAATCCTTGTTCTTTGTACAGGTAATACAGAGGATTAGAGCGAAAGAAAGGACATAGCACATTTTCAATGAATATTTTTAGAAGATACTCTGCATCATATTAAGAAAAGCAGCAAAAACAAGACTTTTTACTACAGCTTAATTCTTTAAATTTGTAAATGACTGTAGCAGAGAAGCCATTTCATTGTGTTTCTTCTGATACATGGCATGTCTTCCTGGTAATAATTTCTGATAGCAATATTGTAACGTTTATTTTCTGTATGAAGTGAGGATATCCAGTAACTGCCATACAGCTTTGAGAAAGTAAATGTTTTGCCAAAAGTATCTCTTGCAAACACATTCCCACCAAGATCACACAGTTAAGAGTCATAATTTTCCTGTTGAAACATAGTCTGATTGATGTCCTTAGGTTAGCAGACATGCAGCATACAAGAGAGCAACACAGAGCCACAGAGAGAATGGGAGATAAAACAAAACTTTTCCCTTATCTACTGTAAACTGCACTGTCTTACTGCTTCTCATCTCTACTGACATAAAGGTCTCCTTTTTCCTGGGAAAGCAATATTTTCCCAACCAATTCAAGTATTCAAAAGTGTACCTGATGCATAATAGCAATTTTACTAATTTCAGAAGATTTTCTATTATGTTATTTTCAAAGAATCCTGAATCTTGTCAAAAGATCTTATTTGAGCAGGCAGACAGAGAACTGCCCACCAAAGCTCTGGCACCTGTAAACCTTCCTCTTCTCCTTTTCCCGTTTTCTTAGGAAAACTTTGTGGTGCACTCACAGCACTGCAACTCCTTGTCTTGAACATGACAACTGTCTTTTAATAGGCCTTATAGTACTCCATCACCCACACATAGTTGTAAATTATTTTTCTTTTCCTTCACAATAGAAAGAACAAAGTGTTATTTCTATGTCTTTTCAGTTTGGGAAAGCTACAGAACTGTAAATGTAGGTGGTCCTGTGGGTTTTTTTTTCCAAAGTTTCTGAAAGCCAAACCCAACAAAAATTGTTTCCTCGCTTTTCTCTATACTGTCCTGTAGAGATTAGCAAGTCTCCTAACATGTCAGGCTCACTTCAGAAAAGAATCAAGCACATTTTTTCCAATAGCCATAACCAAATCTCTTGGGTTAGCAAATCTGGGTTTGCATTAGCACTATCTTGGGTAGAGTGAGATTTCTTAAACACCTACTTTCTGCCAGTCAATATGAAAAAGAGAGAGAAGTATTCCCAAGGATCTTGCTTTTCAAGCCAGCCAAATCAGAGAACATAAAAGTATGCAAGTGCAGTGAAATAAGAAGGCTATAGTACCTTAATTCCTAATACGTCTTTGCAAAATAAATATTGCTGTTAATAAGACAAAAACGTGATCAACAATGGAAAACGCTAACTGGCTACAGAGAGTAGTTGTCTGTAGAGACAGACTGAGTTTAAAGTTCATGAAGTTTTAAGGCAAAGAGATCACAAAGAAATAGTGTGGCCTGACCCCACTGCAGATCATTAATTTTAACCGGTAAACTCTGTGCCAAATCCGTTATCAACCCCTTCTTTAAAACACCTAAAGCAAACATAATCCTGTTTAAGTTTTAAAACATCCTGAGATAAAAGAGAATCCACCACCTCATCTTAAAGAATATCCCTTTCCATTAAAGGACTTTCCCTTTCCATCTGACAAATTCTAATTGCAGGTTGTCTGGTTTAATCTTGTAGCTTCTTATTTATTATTTCTTTTCCAACTCTTGTTAAGAGTGTTTAGTACTCAATATTGTCTGAGCATCAAAGCATTTATTTATATACTGAAAGTATGTCATCCCTCAGTTCTGATACTTGAAACACATTGACTTGTTTAAGTCTTTCACTGAAAGGTATTTGATCCACTCTTTTTTTTTTTTTTTTTTTTTTTTTTTTGGTCACTATTTTCTACAGCATCTCCAGTCCTTTAACTACCTTTAACTACCTTTACTATAGGAGCAGCACCCTTATTTGCAAAATGGTAAAATCAGTCTCTCTGTGATGTATGCAAGGTCAAGTCCTGACCCCATTACCAAGAAAAAGCCTCCATTTGTGCATCACAGTGTTGCTTAAGCAACATGTCCTTCATGTAGCTGTTGTGAAGGGAAGGCTAATTTTTAACAGAACTTGCAGAAGTAGAGAGTTACTTAAGACATCTTTCATTATTATACAGCCAAATATAGGAAAGCTTTGGCCACTTTTTTTACACTGGCTATTTGCTCTCTTTGAGGCTTACCCTTCCACATGATCACATCCTTTGAAACAGGAGAAGCAAACGAAAAGATATCAAAGTAAAAGATATCAAAGTAAAAAAAAAAAAAAAAAGAAGAAGCTCCAAACCAACCAATCAAAAAACAAACAACCCATCAAGAAACCCAAATCTAAACCAAACAAAACCCCAGATCTTCAAAGAAGCAAAAGGGTAGATTCCTATACAGAATATGTGCTACTAACTCTCTTCAGAGTCATTCTGAAAGTGGCAGAAGACATATTTTAGCATGTAGACTGAAATTCTCCAATAACACAACTGACTTTGCATTGTATGGTTTCTACTGTTCTTTTGTGCATTTCCCAAAATGTCATCTGAATTAGATTACATATAATAGTTTTACATTACTGACAATGAGAGAAAAAGAGAGGAGGAGGAAGAGGAGAAGGAAGAGGAGGAGCAGGGACTAAAACATGCTTCAGAAGGATCAAAATAAGTTTTCATTTGTAAAAAAGAAAAAGAAAGAAGAAAATAGTGCTTTACCTAGCATCAACAGATAGAAATTCAGAGAAAGTAAATTTCCAAGGATAACTCCTTAAACTTATATAACTTACATTTGTCTTTTAGTTTAAATCATTTGGATCACATTGATCTGACCAGAACACTACTGAAATATACAGATAAATCTACACTTGAAATACTGCAAAGCCAGTAAAAAAAGACTAATGCAAAGCAAAATTGAAAGACCAGATTATAGCAAAATGAGATTTGCATTGGGAAAAAAACAAATTAATAAACCTACAGGAAAAATATCTGAGTCTTTCTCTTTTGAAAACATTCAACAATAATTAGCAAAACTCATATCAGCTAAGATTTTACAGAAAACACTGCTTTAACTCAGCAATGTTTACAAAGGCACTACAAAAAAGTATTCAGAACTAGAGCAAATGAGCTCTGATCTAATCCATTCCCATTTTCTTTAAGAGACACATGAAATTATGAACTACAGCTTTCTTCCATGGCAATTTGCCTGAAGAAAGGCAATGTATGTCTCTAACTAGGAACAACAACCAAAGTACTGAGCTTCTATATGGAAGAATGTTATATTATGTAAATCAAAAAATCCAGATTCCTTCCTATAGAACTGACTTTCTAATTTAGTCTTTGATTCAAATGCAACAGTGCTAGGGTTAAAATATGAATGACAAAGAACAAGTCTATTTACATTTTGTTTACCTTTTGTTTAAATCATTTGTTTCATATTGATATATTTTTTAGAAATGATGTGTAGAAAAGAATAGTTCTATTCATTTTTAAAATCACACTAGAGAAGAATATGACTATGAGACTATTCTCAGTTCTGCATTCTCTACTGCACTTAGCCCAGTGCTACACACCTAACGATGAAAACAATTTATAAGTCATATCCTTATGTACGATGTCTGCTTTTATTTCCAGAGGGAACCAAAAAAGCCCTCATTCAACCAGTCACATTTCTGTCTATTTCTATCAATATAAACACATAATAGCACATTAACTCTGCATGAGATATATCTGAAATGTCAAGAAGCAAGCAATCCTTCCATCACACCAACTACTTTCTAGCTGGGTTTATGAACTCATCAGTGGGATCAGTTTCCTTCAAAATGCCTATTCAGTATCCTCGAAGCACGAATTCTGTCTCCATGACTAAGATTAATTCACATTTTTTAAAATTACAGATGACTTGAGAACACCATACTTTTATGTACTGTAACTGTGAATTTTTCACATCTGTCAAATAGTAAGAGATATTCTCATTCTTCAGAGAAAGGCTACCCACACACAAAGGAGGAAGGCCTTCCTAAAAATCAGAGGCTAAAAGCACATAGAAACAGACCATTGGTATACATAGATAACACTGCAAAGGCAGTGTTCCTCATATGCCTCAGCTTCCTCCACTGCTTTCTCACAATTGCTGCTTCTCATTGCCCATTTATCAACTTCTAAGCATCACCAGTTCAAGACACCTCCCAAGGAGGATATTACTCCTGGCATTTTCTGCAGTTCCATATCAAGTGCAGTCATGGTCCTTCTTAAGTCTTAAGAGAAGCTGAGAGAATCAGACATGCATAGAAATATATATATATATATATAATGTATATATATAAATTTATATATATATATATAATTCTCAACCCTATACCATAATTCCTGTTTATGATCAAACTGGCCTTCAACTTGTGAGCTATTTTTCTTAACAGTTCATTCAACATATCAGTATTCCCAGTGTCAAACAATACCAATGACTTCATGAGCTTTTCTCTAACTTCAAACCACTGTTCCCTCATCCATCCTACTTCCACAATGTCTATTTAACTACAGCCTAGCTGAAGGCTTTCCCACCTTGAATAAAGTAACATGTCCAAGAAAGCTGCTAGACCATTTCTGTTCCTATACTATAAAAGGACTTCAAAATTAAAACTAAATGCTCTTCCTTGCCTTCTGTTCTTCTTTCTAAGAGCTTGCTAAGCTCCTTGGTAAGAGCTTCTTTCAAAACACCTTAGAGCATCATTTCAGTCACCAGTTCTGCAAGGGTTAGCAAGCAACAGCCTGCACAACAAGTCAGAATGTATCAAACAGCTGTGTTCATCATTCAAAGAAATTAAAAAACCTGTATGGCTTTTATAAAGCTGCAAATGTAAAATTATAAGAGTGTTGCTCCGTTTTTCTTCTTTTGACTGATGAGCAAATCACTGTACTTGAGCAAATACCTTAGTGTACTCAGTGAGGCAGCTTCTGAAATATGTGAGATTTTTGAGGTGAAGAAAATCTTGCAGAATGTAGATATATTTCCCCAGAAAGTATCATAATCATGAATCCTAACCATTATAGCAGACTGCACTGACATATATGGTAAGCATTTGAAAACTGATAATTAAACAAGTTTGTTTTCCTATGCCAAATGTAAACTTGAGAAGGACACAGCTTACATGAGTAGTGATGTTTGTTTTGGATCGATATGCAGCAGATTGCCCAGTGCTGATTATTTTGAACAAATGCACAGCTCTACACCATGTAATAAAAATCTGGCTGCCCTTTGTTACTCATGAAACTCATAAAGGTTAAACCTTTAGCCTGAAGGAAAAAAATATCCTTTTCATCCAATGAAAATTAATAGGACTGAGCATTCCTTCCCCTTGCAAACAGCTGTAATTTTTCAGCTAAGAGGCACAGGCATTTAAGAAGAATTGATGATGGAAAGTTTTTGTCACCAACATAAACACATTTTCGAAGTGGCTAGCAGTAGGCTCACACTGAGAATTGTGTGTCTGAGGCAATGCCAGTGGTACTTAGCACAGCTGTTCATGGCTGTGCGCCTAATTGAATGTTGTTTGTCTCAAGATTTTCCAGTGGACCATTTCAAGTAGCAGCACACAGCTGATGTGCTATATAACCCGCATTAACATCTCACCTGCAAAATACATAATTACATTCAAATCTGCTGATCAGATGCAAAATGCAAATACATGCCAGTGGTTGCATTTCAAAAGTAACCATGCCCATCCACAGCAAAGAAAAGGAGTAGATTGCTATCTAGAAATAGTTCTGAAACTTGTCTCTCCAAAACAGCGATGAGCACGTGCAGGAATTAAACTTTCATATGATCATTTTTTTTTAATAATGAAATGCCTCTTAAAGGCTAGATAAATCTAATTCTATTTGTTCCACATACTTTTATTTTGCATTTGAACTCTTACATAAAGTTTTGTAAAACATATTTTTGTGATGCTAAAAAAGGAAATCTTCTCATTAATTACTTCTGATATACAGAATGAGCTGTCGAATTCTGTGATTTATAAAAGTACAGGCTTTTAATTTAATATCTCCTAACGTAACTGCTACTCTTTTTTTTTTTTTTTTTTTTTTCCTTCCCAGTCTTTTTCTGGAGAATTTATTTGTTCTAGATTTATTTATTTGTTAGTAACTAGCATTTTTTACTTCACAGCAAAGTTTATATTTGTCTAAAACTAATTTACATACATTTGAAAAAGCTGCATCCAAGCCATTTCTTTTTTCCACTGGGAAAGCAGTCAAGTATAGCTGCTGCCTTATAACTACTTCAAAAATATGCTCTTCTTATTGTTGTGTCTTTAGGTGATAACTTGCAATGGCTGATCTGAGAGGTCTGCACAGTCACAGTCAAAGCTTAGTGGCCTAAGCTTTGTTCTACCAGAGAATATAACAGCTAAAAAAACCTCCAAAGAATACCTAAACCTTGAATTCTACTAATAATTTCTTCACAGTTACTTAAAATAATTCACCAATGTAGCATCACCAATTATATTCATATCTAAAATGGTACACAAAATGTCTTGTTGTTTTGTTTTCAATCTTAGAAAGTACAGTGAGATATTCTATTAGTAAGTAGTCCTGTTAAATTCCTCAGATTATAAAAACTGAAGTTATTTTGCAGTTATCTTGGTTATCTTCACAAAAACAACAAATTCTTACATTCAGAAATATTGTAATTCTTTCAGATATGCTACGCTCAAAAAAGAAAGAAACAACTCTGAAAACTGATGTAATATTAACTTGATACTTAGTGGATATAGCTGATATTTTGAAAGAGATTTATGACAGAAAGAAAAGCTTAGAGAAGCAGACTTACAATGAATGTGAGGACTTAAGTGTCTTCAGCCTTGATGTACTGTATGATGAAGTGTCCCTGTGAGAGGAGCAATGAATGTAGAGTGAATGAAAGGCTGTGTTCTATAGAATAGTAAGAATGAAGCTTGCATAGGTAATCTTAAAGCTGATGCTTCCTATTTTACGGGTTACATAATGTACTTCGTATCTAGCTTTTCATGTAGATGTCTAAGCACAATGTGATTGCTAGAGAAAAAAAGTACAAACAGAGTTTGCTACCTATGCAAATCTCACAGTGAATTAGTGAAAAACTTGAACCTTTTTCCTTCAGTTACTCTAAACCAGCTGCTGTCACTGGAATTACCTGCCTAGCAATACTTGTTGCTGGTAAGACCTCTCAGTAGCCTCTGCTCTGCCACCCATCAGTATCAGTGCTAAACTGACATTCCTGGCTGTGGAGTTGGAGTGCAATCTTCAGGTAGGATATTGCTGAAGGCCAGCAAAGCTGTTCTGAGACTGATAAGATTTGGAGATAAAAGCAAGCTTGTTCCACTGAATTTTGTCTTGCATACCTCTTACCCCAAACCTATAGTAACTTGGCATCCCCACTGTGAATATGATACTCATCATTACTTTGAGGTATGTTCTTTAGTCTGCAGACGTGGACTTTTTCACTCTTTTTTTTTTTTTTTTTTTTTCTCGATATTTATGAATCTCTTAGAGGTTTTTCACATTTAAATCTCTTCCTTTATCAAACTAATTAGTGTTGTTTTAATCATTTTCATATCTCGGAGCATTCTTATCCTGATAGGTGTTTATGAGAGAAGAATAAAAGGGCTGCTTCCCTGAAGACCTTGATGTCATTCTCATTGAAATAGTTCAAGAAAGCTGCTAGTTTTAAAACAGGCTTTATAAACTATACTTCAGGAACTTGTAAATGAAATCCCTATGTTGCACCCACTGTGATTTTTATACCAAAACTTTCTTTGTTAAACCAATCAACAACCAATTTTAATAAGCTTTCTTCATGAGAGTCTCTTTTCTTAATCAAATAGTTCACGTGTTCTACAGAACACAGCTGTTTTACTCTATTTGCATATTTTTACTAAGTATTATATCATAAGGAAAAAACAGATTGAATCAGAGATCTTTAATACACTATCAAGAGAAAGAACTTCTCAAAGAATTTGAGTTTACAAGTAAGAGCCATTTGTACATACACCAGGTTTCAATAAAATTAAACTTCAGTGAGGCAATGTGATAAAGACTTGATCACGTGCTGTGATAAAACCTTAGAGAACAAATGGCATAGGGGTTACTGTAATAAGATGCAATTAGAAGGAATTTTTAAATTTCTAGAACTGAATTTTAAGAGAGAATGTGACCAAGAATTACGACTCAGACCTTTGAGGGAACACTGTACTTGAACTCTCTATGAGCATATCTGAAGTCTTCATGTCATTCAAATTCCATTAACAAAGTAAATAAAATACATATTAAAAAAAAAAAAAATCTAATGTATTATTCTCAGCTCTCATCTCTGTCCTTTTTGTTTTGAAAATGAAATATTCTAGATATTAAGCTGCAAAGTAGTTTCTTTAAAAACTCATTTCAATGTATTAATAAGATAAGCTAATGATTATACTAGTGCAGGTGTTTGGAGCTGCCTAGATATCTCTATGGAGCACTGCTCTCTGCCATACCATCATATGCTGTCTTTTGTCTGGCTCATTTTGTTAGCAGAACATTTCAATAATGTACAAAAAAAAAAGAGGCTTCTATGTTTCACCTTCTTTCATTCACTGCTGTTCTTATCCAAACCAGAATTACAGTTTTTATGTGAAGGTGTTACGTGGGAGGTGGTGAAGAGCCCAATGAACCTGCTTGATTCCCTTTCTTCCCACTTGTGATAACAGGTCATATTGGGGTTTAGCTACAAGAAGAATTTGACTGGCCTCACTTCAACAGAATAATTACAGTGCCGTAGCTATGCTGATATAACTCCCCCATGTGGATACTCTATTCCAATGATTAAAAAATGTTTTATTCTAGAATAATTACTCTGCTTTTTAATTCTATCTGAACAAAGTTTCTTTCCCTCCGAAGGGAGAGAGCATGCAGGAAGCATCAGAGTTTCATTTCTTTTTGAATTCTAGCCGTCACAGGGGATCTTGAGACTCTGGAGCAGCACTGACTTCGACTCACCAAGTCTATTCTGTACTTCAGGAAAGGTAAGCATGATCAGCCATCTCATATACTCAAGGAGCCCTCTCCACAGAGAAGAAGGCAATTGAAAATGGGATACCATTTTAACAGTATCGGGTGAAGTAGATAATATAACATTTCGTATCAGCCTCAACTGGATAGATGAATATGCACTCTGTTAAATGTTTATATAAAAATCAAAACTTTCATATCATATTTGCTCTTTTGCATTTTTTGTTTGTTTTTTTGTTGATGTTGTTGTTTGTTTGTTTTCTAATGGACACCTAAAATTATACTTCTCTTTGGCAAAAATACTTTTAATAAGAAAAGCTTAGGCAATACCAATTCTAAAGCTAATTAAATTGAATCTTTCATTTAGAAACAGAAATAAGGTTATTAATTTCACAAAAGCTATTAACTTTAAAACATAAACATGTCCCTTTTCAAAATGCATCTAGGAAGCTGTTCAGACACAGAAGATCTGTTTGTACACGTTTCCCATTGTAGATAATTTTCTAGATTAGCCAATAAATTCCCAAGTTTTCTCTTCATGCTTCAAAAAGATTTTATGAATTAAAAACACCAAAGAAATATTAATACGAGTGATAAGAGATACATATCATGTTCTGTTCTGTACTCCAGCCATTCTGTTTCCTCTTATGAAGCTCCTCAGTGGTGCTAGTTAAAACACTCTAGCTGATCTAGAAATAGAACAAAAGGTTTTGTACAACAGCAATGATAAATGCTGAGCTGCCTGATAACAAGCAGCATCAAGCTGCTCAGCATGCACTCCATCAGCATGGAAAGAAATGTTCCTTGTTAAAAGAAGAGTCTCTATGACTGTCTGAAAGCAAACAGTTAAGTTTACAGCATCTGAACTTTCAAAATCATCAACACAGAACAATTTTTAGCTATAAAGCCATTTTGTTGCATTTCATTTTTCTTGAGTGCAATTTTTAAGAAGTGCTTTGGTTACTGCCTTGCAGTTTTACACCTCAGTTAGTAAAGTGTTACAGGTTTTAAAGACCATCTGAACTTCTCCTTGAAAGATATGAAAATACTGGATGACTTCTAAACAATAGACTAAAGGGCAGATACTTAGCTTGTGTAAATCGGTATCACTGTATTTAACTTAATGGAATGATGCCAAGACACCAACTTTCATCTGACATGGTTGGTTTTTCGCTTCTGAACTTTTCTTCCATGGAGCTAGCAAACAAGACTTTTAGAAGAGAACTTTCTGGACACAAAATGATCTCCTCAAACCTGACTGATAGTAGAAAATGTAACCATAGCCAATGAACCAAACATTTCCACAGTGATCAATAATCTGAAATAATGACCTAGATGCTTCCTGTTGCCAGCACTTTTTAAACATTTCCCCATGCCTCAACAGTTGAAATTCCAGGAAGTTAAATCAGCTTCAGCTGACTGAAACACCTGCTCATCCAAAATATTTTAACTACAGGAAGGAATTCTTCATTCTCATTTGAAGCAGCAAAAAAATTAAACAGAAATCATGTCCAAATGATTCAAGGCTCTACAGGAATACAGAATTACACCATATCATGTCTTCATGGTTCCATCCTGTTTTCCTCTATTTTCTGGACACAAACAAGCCTAGGCTAGAAGTACATTTGCCATGCTTCTGTTGAAAAATAGTCCAATACAGCCACACATTTTCTCTCATATGATGTGAAACTAATGAGAAACGGGAACTAAAATCATTGCACCGCTTACATTTTCTGCTTCCCTTTGTTTCTTACACACCTATATGCACATAATAGTGTGATACACTGAGCAAAAAACTGTGATATGCATCACATAAAATAGGTTTCTTCCAACTCTAGAAATTCTGTCAAAACTGCCTGTTTTTATCTTGCAATCACAAACATGTATATATTTTATATATTATATAACACACTTTATACCAGCAATAAAATTATTCTAGGGAGTTTAAAAATATTCATGTTTTATAGTTATGAATCTGAATATAGATAAGAAGAGAAATAAACTAAATCCTGACTAAAAAATCCAGAAAGCAGATTTCCTATTTGCTAGACAGCCCTAGCTGACAATACTTCATGTTTAAGATGATTCTTGAGCAGCTAGATTTGAAATGCCCAGGAAAAAAACATGTATGCAAAATATAGGTACAAGCATTTAAAGTGTATTATGTGTTTATTTGTAATGCAGCAGTATTATATATCATGTGTGTCGTCACTGCTGTAAATAAGTGCTTAAATGTGAACAATTTTGCCCCAGTACGCATACGTTCATTCTTTCACTATTCAGACTCAGTTCCCAAATGTCGGGAACACCTCCAGTGCTGGAACCTGGTCCTCAGAGCAACCAGCACACACCTAACTGGGGTCACACAAGCACCTCTGCTTGAAAAAAACACCTTCATTTACAAGTGATTCCCTGCTGTGAATACTGCTGTTAGTCTTAGTCGTTGTATCACCATCTCTAAAACAGTTAAAAAGAGAGATGACCCTCTCTAGAAATGAATGACAGGGAAGAATAAAATGCTCATGCACACAAAGAGTAAAATAAAAATAGGACATAAGAGGATCAAGGGGTCTTACCTGCAGTTAACTTCTAGTTATCGATAAGAAATATCTCAAGTTAACTGTACTGAAGTTGTGTCAAGGGAGTGACACATGCGTAATTATGCTGTGCGCATCCATAGCTTATTCAATACATTTTAATAGAAATTTTCCTGCTGCTTCTTTAATTTTATGCTAGCTCTTTATGGATTCCTGCACTAACTATTGTCAAGGGAACTGTTTGTACTTAGTTCCCTGTAGAACAGGGTGAGGATTACATTAAGACTTTAAGAAGAGGAGAGATAACAACGGAAAAAAAGCAATAAAGGAGAGACATGGGAAAAAAACACAACATCCTTACTCTTCTAGTTTTCAGCCTTTTAAATCACTCAACGAAGGATGAACAGTAATTTAATGTATCCTGAAACCAACAAGAAGTGAATTTTGGAAGGCAGTAACTGACAGAACTAGAGTAGTAACTTTTTGGGCAAGACTTTATAGTCCATGGCAATTTTCTGAAATAGTTTCATAAGCAATAAACAGAAGTTCAATAAGCAAAATACATTTCTGAGTTCTGAACTGTATCATAGCAGGCAATGTTACACTGGGTTCTATGACACTTGAAAAGCATAACTATGGAGCTACTGTAAAATCTCACTACAAAGAGGCAGTTCCCCTGAAAATAGGTGTGTGCTGACTATTAGTGTATGAAGTGGAGAATTACTAGCTGGAGTGAACAGTAAATGCTATGTATAGATGTAGAACACTGTAACAGTAGCAGAAATAACTCAGGGGAATCATACACATTTGCTGTTTCAGGCAATAATGGTGGACTAATACCACATTGCCCCAGACCACTGATGGCAGCATTACACAAGCACACTGCAAGTACTGAGACTCTCCATCACATGTATCAGAAATCAAGTTTATGGCAGCAGCTAATGTTTAACCTCGTACAATGAAACGTACTGCTTCTGCCCACAAAGCGGGCACAATCTTAAAACACTTAAAAAAAGCAAGTAATCACATTTTGCAGGGAAGCTGATCAAGTAATCCTGTAAGGGATCTCATTTCCCCTGCAATGGGCAATAATGTATGCTAACTCTCACCACTCATGAAGAGCACTCAACATGTATGGCCTTCTTGAAGGATTTACTGTATCTTCATGACAGATTAAGGCAACAGAGTGCCTCTGACTCAGCCCTCTGCTGCCAGTTCCCAGTTCCATAGTACAGCTTCCATGGAAGTTAATGGTAAAAGCTGTGGGAGAAAAAAAAAACTGATCACAGTGCAGGAATACAAGTCAGTGCCAGGGGGACAGGGGTTTCCTGGATACTTTTGAACAAACACACGGAATTCAAGCTGGCATTAGACTTTCAGTGCTTGAGGTAGAAGATGAAAACCTGAGCAACAGTTCCAGTCACAGAAATAGGAAAGGGAAGATGGAATCAGAAATAAAAAAGGAACATGATGGAGCAACAGCTTGTTCTGGAAAGAGAGGTGTCAAAACCGACAAGGAATTTGTAAGCCTGAATGACAGGGAAGATGATGAAACCTGTTGACGGACATGTAAGAGGAGACGTCACCAAAGAGTGAACCTTTGCACCTGCAAAGAAGAGGTAGTTCCAAAACAGCATAGTGAATACTGCTATAAGACCACACACAGGCATGAGAGAGGTAAGACTCAGTTAAGACCTATAGCAGGAAGGCCTTCAGCAGAGACCAAGGAAGTATGGGAGAGGAGTAAAAAGAGTCTAAAGAAACAGGCGTAAAATTTTGGTCCCTAAACAGGGCAGTAAAGTGCTGAAAAATAGAAGTTATACTTGGCTGTCCTGAATTGTTATATCCGTTGTAGATAATTGTACTCAGTAAGCACAAGTTTTGTCATTAACTGAATTATTGTGAAAATTACTCTCAAAATAGCCAGGTATCATGTAACTGACACTGAAATCCTACACAAAAACATGTTTGATGCATGGTAACGTATTAACGCCAAGAAAATATCTAGGCAGCAGTCCAAGTGAATTGACCTTCTATGGTTCTTAGCTGCTGCTCTGGGGCATTGGACATGACTCCAAGCTTGACCCTGGGAAGACTGAAGTCTATTAACACAGAATCATACTGTGGTGAATATAAGGGGAAAAAAAAATCCAGATGCTGAATCTATACTCTATTTTGGTAATATGACTTGAAATATAGAAGGTAATAATGGAACTTTAGTGGCATGGGATTCAGTGCTCATATCTCTCATTACAAATACAGGCCTTAAGGACAGAGAATTGCTCAGCTGTGGACCTAATGTCAGACAAACAAAAGAAGAGGAGATGGAATCCCAAGAAACATGAATCACTGTAGGGCTGAGGCCACACTGGGGGAAGAAACAGTTCATGAAAATTGTTCCTATACATGTACCTTTTCAGTGCAAATGAAATCCTTCCTAACTTGCATTCATTGCTCACCTGCCATCTGTTTAGTTTTACTTCTTGCTTTGCTCTTTCATAACAGTGTTAAAAGAAAGAGTCCAGTGAACATAAACCTCGATATGTGAGTCTGACACCTTAATTTCAAAGGCTAGATATGCAGAAGACAGATATGGGTTATCTGTGAAAGTTCTGAAAGGTTTAAGATAAGTGGATGCTGTATATTGGAACTGAGGTAGGCGCATCAAAACCCATCTAAAAATTCATTAGGATTTTTCTTCTTACTATCACTGAAATGACTACTCCAGAATCTTGGACTGCCAGAAATGTTCTTTGATCCCCACCCTAGAGTTCCTCAAGTCTATTAAGATCTCTGTTTCCTTTATGAGTCTAACACAGCTCAAACATTAACAGTTTTCACTTCATCCCTACAGTTCCTTACCTCCATGATGTGGCTGCCTTTACGTGTTAGCTTACATTTCCTCTTCAGGTGTTAACCCTAATTGTATATTCTAAGCTATTATTTATCTATTAAGGCTGAGAGTCCTTTTCATAGCTCTTCAGCTTATATGGAAATGATTTCTAGATACACAACCAGTCTGCATTTTCAGTTCACTTTGCCAACTGTTTTCATAGATTTCCTTCTCTTCCCTGGTATGTGTTTAAAAATGGAAAATATATATGAATAGATTAATATCTTAACCTTCCATTTAATTTTAAAATTAGGCCATCAAATTTGCTTGACAGTTCTTTGTGAACTGCATTTGTAAGAACAGATCTTTGGCAGCATGCTCATTACTTTCACAAATATTACTAATTATATAATGACCTGGTATGGAAACTTATACATAAGTATGTCTAGGTCCCACCACTAGTCATAGTATTTTTCTTACCATCAACATCTGGAAATTACATAGTAATATAATTCCTGGGAACATTTATCCTTCTAATAACATTACAGAGACCTTACATACCCTAAGTCTGATAGTTGAGATATGGTGACCGGAAAGGCAAAATGGGAGTGTTTTTATAGGGACCAAAAGGTGAAAAAGGACGAGAGAAAGAAAAGAGAATGTGAGAGTGAAGCAAAGATAAAGTCAGAACAACTGTTGAGAAAAGCAGGCAGAAGAATGAGGGAGGTAGCAAGTAAACAAACTGGTGATGAAATAAATGCTGAGCAAGACTTCTACCTGATCTCTGTTTCAGAGCTGGAGAAAAACAGGTTTCTCTGTAATTCTCTGTAATTCAAAGGCTTGCAGCATTGAAATTCGGGGGAAAAAAATGATACCACAGATGGTAAAATACTTTAAGTATTACGCAAAGTTTTAGCCTATTTAGCAAACAGATACTAAGTAAGGCATTGTCTTTAGGCAACTACAAAGTCAGACTTACTCAACATTGTAGCATGAGGCCAAGATCAAAGTCCTACAGGCTGAAAGAACACAGCTCCCTGCATGGCTGCTACTAGATATACAATCATCTGGCCTGGAGGAAACTTCATGAAACATTTTAGAGGGTTTAAGCACCTCTTTCTACAAGGACACCTAGAATTTTTAGGCAGCAAGTGAATACTAAACACAAGGATATCTGCATCTTACCAGCCTTAAGAATGCATTGGCCTGGACCAAGCAAGACGAGCTTTGACTTAAGCCCGTTACCTGACATAGCCACTAGAGTGAAAAGATGAGATTAGAAAAGAAAGTAAGAAAAAAAATGAGATATAGGATCTTATGGAGAAAAAAGTAGAGACTGTAGGTGTATGACAAGTGACAGCTCAGTAGGCAGGGGGATATAAGTAAAAAAAAAAAATAAAAAATGCTGAACAATAAAGAACAAGAATTTGCAGCTAATGGCCATGAAGAAAAGAAGGGTTATGTAAGTCCTACATCAAGAAAAGACAATGACCAAGACTGTAAGTGAGGGAACTGGTCCATAGCAACAAATAACAAAAGTAATGTCAATGAAAAGAAACAAAATGAGGGAAGGTGCAAAACTAAATAAAAGCTAAGTATTAAAAAAGTGAAAGGAAAAGACAAAGAAAGAAAAGCTCAAAGAGTCAAACACTTTGGAAAAAAAGAAAGGCAAAGACAGTTGAAACTACAATAGAATCCTGAAACCTAAGAGACATCATTACTTACTGGTATCTGAAAAAGGATAGGAAAAAAATAAAAATGATCGCTGATCTACTATGAAAAATAGAGACAGCATTAACTTTTAGATAAAAGAATCATTTGACTATAGATAGCCAGTGTACTAATAGGACTGGTACCATTTCTCTTATACATCCATCATGAAGGAGTTATGATGAAGAGTATCTAAACACAGGTACTATGGTATCTGCCAAGTATAGGCAACTTAATTTGACAATATAATTTTGTGTGAATACTGGAGACAATCTCAAATTCTATAGAAGGAAAAAAAAAAAACAAAAAAAAAACCAACAAAAAAAAACCTTTCAATGCTCTTGTTTATATATCTGTGCCTAGAAAAATTATTTATCAGATTAGTCTCAAATATTAATTCCTATACAAATGTCTTTAATAAAAATACAGATAACCAAAACACACTTGAGATGCATATGGATGATTTCTCCTTCTCTGTCCTAAATTAAAGTTCTTCTAGTTTTAAGAGACATAAAAAAAATAATAATAATAATAATCCAAATATTAGAATCTGAAAATAAAATTGGCTGCAGTAGACTTTTTACATTTCAAATGAGAAAATCAGTGGCTAACTGGAGCAAAATAGCAGCATAACATTTTTATTTAGTTTTTTAAAAATTTAATGTAATTTGCTAGTTCTAACACAGTCTAAGTAAAAGTTATTTACATTAAAAGTACTAAACTGAATTGGTAGTATAAATAGATGCAAGTCCTTAAAGTCATCTAAAAGCAGGTCTTTCGATAATACGCTATGAAACTAATGCTTCATTTCAACTGCACGGTGACTCTACATCAATATTCTGTGTGAAGATCACCGTTAGATCTTCAGTCACCCAATCTTCTCCCTTTAGGTGGGACAGAAAGATTTCTGACTACATTGTTCTTTTGTTATTTTTTCTCTCAAGCTGGATTGAAGGACTGAGGCCTATCTCAGTGAATGAATAAAACAAATGACAAATTAAGAAAGATTAGCTATGAGATTTACTCTCCCCCTTCTAAACTTCATGGTTCAGTCAGCATGCCTGTGTTGCTAACTTTTGCTCTACCACCAGACAGAAAGGTGGGTGAAAGTGTGAAGCAATGAACACAGTGAAATTACAATGAAGGTACAGAAATGTTCAGAATCCATTTTGTTAAGTGACTTTTGTGGATACACTGGCAACCACAGAATGACTTGGTAATGACCCTAAGATCATTTAGTTCCAATCCCCTGCCATGGTCAGGGCAGCCATCCACTAGATGAGGCTGCCCAGGTCCCCATCCAATCTGGTCTTGAACACTTCCAGAGAAGGGGCATCCACAGCTTCTCTGGGCAGCTGTGCCAGTGCCTCATCACCCTCTGCATAAAGAATTTCCTTAACAGATTTAAATTGCTTACTTCTAAAGCACAGAACATCCTTTCTTAAGGAAAAAGAAGCTTAAGGGAAGAGTGAAATTTATATAAATTTACATAAGTAAAATTTACCCTTTGTACAGATCTCTTTATGTCTCTTACTCTGTTCATGTATGACTCATATTCTTATGGCCTGCAAAATATATACATAACTTATGTATATTGCTGTGACTCATATCACAGCAGTGAAAATTTTAAAAATAATTATATTTTTTAAAGAGGCAGCAAATGTTACAGCGTATCTATGGCAGACTTATAGGTGTTTTTATATGCCTGTTTTGTGGGGCAGCAGAATGAGAATTTTCTGTGTGGCTGCAATAGCCCCAAGGAGTTACAGGCACAGCCAGGACCAGAATGAGGTCAGGCTACTCCACATCCCTCTTCCCTCATATGGAAGCAGCAGGATAAACATATGGCACAACAGACATTAAGTCATACTGCTTGATCTAAACTTAGTCATCTACTTCTGCCACATGTGGAAAGTTCCATGCGTAATAAATGTCAAGAACCCTTGTGTTGCCCCAGTTTTTTTTTTGTTGGGTTTTTTTTTAGGTTGTTTTTTTGTTTGTTTTTTTTTTTTAATCCTTCCATTTGTTCAGGAAGCTGAAGCATGAAGGACACAGACTAAAGCCTTTGCACTCTGACACAAAAACACTCAAAGACTTGCACTTTTCTTCAGGCTGCAAAGAAATGAATTTACTTTCTACAGCATCCCAGAGAATAGAACTATAGTCAGATGTGACATGCCCCCAGCTTTTTATGGACACCATTAATCACATAGCCATAATAAGCAAAGACACCTTAGTCTCCTTTTCTCACTACGCATTATGAACTACCCCTGAAGTCATTCTGAAGAACACACTTGTTGCCAGAAGGGACAGGAAGCATCCTAAGCCATGACCAGAGCAGTCAGCATTTCTGCAGTGTTCCCAGCACAGTCATAATGCCAGGACAACAGCTTACTGACATGCATGCTCAGGTACCCTCATCACAAGCCATGGTACTCATAAACTGCATGGATCGCTAGCAGGCAGGCAGCTGACAGATTATTCTCTAGGATTATTCTGCATGCAGAGATCATTCAGACACATGCAAAGAGAGTGAGCTCTGAAGTAAATTATGCAAATGCTGTATGGATTGGGAAGAGAGATGGTGCAAGAATCTTCTCCAGCATTCAAGTACTGAACTTAGAAGGAATGTTTAAGCTTCAACTAAGAACTGCTTATAGATAGCTGGGATCACATGCCCATTTATCATTATACTGGCAAGTGCTCCCTCTGCATTCCAAAGGAATGGTGGAGTTTCATCAGAAAATGTGCTGTGCCTTCTGCAGTGTCCTCTGGGGCAGCATGGCCCTTTTACTCAGAAAAATGCCTTAAAACCTTTTCATGTTATGTAGGCTTCACTGAGAGTGTTACACAGCCATTCACAGGGAAAGAAAAGAAAAAAGGATAATTAAAAGGACAGCTGCATGTAACTTCAAAAAAAATTCAAATATATACATACGTCTTTAGAGTATTTTTATTAGAAGTATCATTAATAAAATCATCTACTGCTATAACTCCACCCTAAGGTAAAATTGACATTGACTTCAATGGAGTATTTGCCTGAGTGAGGCCATAAGAATTGGATTCAATACAATTAAAGCTATAAATTATTCCCTCATCAAAATAAAACTGTAAAAAAGCTGCTTCCACTATCACAACATTGTATGATTACGAGTGTGTGCTACTGGACTGCTATTATGTCTGGGTAGGTGGCTGCATGGGAAATAGCACTCTACATTCCCTTCTACTAAAGCAGTTCTCTGCAGGTAATTTTAATGGGGCTGTTAATAACCTGGCAGCAGTCCCAGCCAGATGTAGCACATTTAAACACTGTCCTTATAGCTTTGTCAGAACTGTTGACATTGCATGTCAGCAATGGAAAATTGCCACTGCACCAAACAACCATCTTCATTATATGGAATCACATTGTTAATCTACAGCCAAATGCAACTTGAGGTGGAAAGAGAGTTTAGATTGCACCCATCTGTATACTATCACTCCAGGTGGCAGGTCGTTCTTCAGGATTAGAGATTGAATCAGTCTTTCCATCATCAATAAGCTCTCCTCCACAACGAGTGCCTGTCAATCCAATATTTTACTTTCAGCACCATGAGGACCACACAGCATGGTAATGAAATTTCTCTGTAAGTAGACCACGGGGATCTATACCAGAGAGATACATCTCTCTAAAAAGCTCAGAGAAATCAGACAGCATGCTGCACAATCTGGACAGTAACTTGGTTTCAAGCATCACCTTAACTGTTTTATCTGTTTAGGGACAAGAACTACTAGCAAAAACAGCATTTCAACACCGAGTTATTTTGGCTTTTTTTGTAATTAGTGTTGGGTGTTTATTTCCCATTTGGAAGGCTTTGACGACCTTATAAAAGAAAATCATTTCTGAAACAAAATAAGCTTGGTGCCATAAAGCTTTTGCATTTAACATTTTTCATCACTTATAGCAAGCATGACCTTGGCTAAGCAAACCCTTGTAAATAGTCCATGATAAAAAACTCACTGAAGGATGGATATTATTTATTATTAATATCTTTTCAAGATGCAACTTTGGCCTCTCCCAGCAGCAACTGGAATTTCTTCAAAACACTCTTGCCACCTACAGTAGGCATTTTGTCACACTGAAAAGTCTTCTGCGTCCTTACACTACCCACCATGTTTTTACACATTTATAATATGGCTATAGCCATCAAACCTAGTCACCATCAGCTGACTTTCTCAGATCAGCTAGAATGATTATTTCAATACTTTACGCAATTTGACTTTCTAAGGATAAGGTGTTTCTTGTAGAAAAAAAAAAAAATTATATATATATGTATATGTACTATAAAAATGTATAGATATACTGCATGCAGCTCATGTATTTGAATTACTAGAAACGAAGCCACTTTTGTAACAAAAACACAGTAAGTGCAAAATACTGATACCGTAGCAGGCATCTAGCTTTATAAATGTAGATGTATTGCATTCATTCCTACTTGGTTATATTATGGTTATTTAATTCATTTAATCCCTCCCCCCTCCCCCCCCTTATTCATTTTAACTGTAAATTGATAGTTACAGCACATTTTTTTCAAAGCATACAGAAATAAGAATACACACATTGTTCCATTCTTCACAATCTATTGTTAATCTTACCAGGTTTTACATTTCTTAAACACCTAGCAAGCTCAAGCTAACAATTACGATTATTTAACAGAAACAACTATGTGACACTGCCACAGAAACCGCTGAAAATAGGAAAGCAAATGAAATAAAAGAGTTTTTAACTATGGAGAAATAGAAACAAAAGACAGTATCTAAAAAAAGAATTTCTGGAGCAGTGGGACTACTAGAAATACATCCTAGAATATGTCTCCTACCTCAGTACAACATTTAGTTTCGGGTTATCACATCTGTGAAGACAATAAATGTATTTGCAAATTCTTAGGAGATAGATATTTGATTCTTATCAATCTGTTACTGTTATATTGTTGAGGAGTAAAAAAGAAATAATCTGCCAGTTATCAGCTGAGATTTTTTTTTCCCTGATGAATCTCCTTTCTGTCATTACAATGACAGTAGATCTGACTGATGATGCTACTGTCTTTCCAACTCCATGGGATATAACCCAATATCTATGGAGTGAAGAAAGTTAGAAATTCCTACTTAGGCTACATGGTAGGACACAGAATTGAATTTTATTAAATATCCTATCAATTGCACCTCTTAATTCCATCCTACACTAAGAGGAATATAATGATCCACTCGTTATACGGTGCTGTGATCTTTTTATCAGAAACATCCAATTCAGTAAATTATCAGTATGGATTTGAACTTTAGCTGAAGTACTAAGTCCAAAATATGGAACTTATCTCATAACTTTATGACATTTTATCATTCTTAAAAAACAAGGTCATGCCCTTTTCTATATCTTACTAAATTTTCTCAAAGGTAAGTTAAACATATGCCATGAAATAAAACACTGCATGAAAGGAAAGTGCTCCATCTCAGAAAAACAATCATTTTTATGGCTAGAACTCGGAAACTCCTCAATATATTGTCAGCCCCAAGACAGACCTTTTTGATGACCCTAGCCTTGTTTGGCAACGCTTACAGGAAGATAAAGCTATACCTACACCATAAAAAACACTAACTGACTTTACACCACCTGGAAGGGCAAGCTTACATCTACATTTCCTTGGGGTTCAGCTCCATCAGTACAATCTTAATGTTCAAAGTGCATTGCGGTCCACAGTACGCTGTACTTGACCTTAATCCTTCTGGCTCCACTTGCTGCTTCAATAGCCACCCCTAAAGAGAAGGGTTTTGTTTTTCCTGTTCAAAATACACAAAATAATGACCTTATCACAACCTTCCAGAAAAGTATTTTTCAACAGGATACCAAGAGCCTGTATTATGTGTCTTGAGTACAGCTTGAGACAGACTAAGGTATTTCAGGGTGCAAAGTTTGCTGAGATAGTGTGGGAAGATTGTGTAAACAAAGATCCCAAGGTCTTTCTTACATGCAAAAACAAGCTGTCCCTGGAGTGAGCTACCCACAGAAGCACATCTAGGTTTTATTTTGAAAGGAGTTTGCTGGTGTGCTCCCTCTGAACTACCATGTATGACTGTGAATGACTAGGGAAGCACTGCAAGGGCTGTCGACAGAGCTTAGTTAACCAATGGTGTACAAAAATCTCCAATACTTCCAATTTTTTTGGTTTTACACTGAATTATAGAATGGTAGAATGGGTTGAGTTGGAAAGGACCTTAAAGAATCTCCAGTTCCGACCTCTGGTCATGGGAAGGAAAACGTTCCAATAGACCAGGTTGCTCAAAGACCCATCCAGCCTAGCCTTAAATATCTCCAGAGAAGTCTCCTTTCTCTCTCTTCTTGGTGGTCTGTGGAAAGGCAGCATTATGCAACACTTCATCCATATGCTTTGGATGCATGCTAATTTTAATACCATTCTTTGTGCAAATTGGATGTTCTGTTGTAGATGAAGAAACAGCAGCAGAAATTACATTTACAAAATATGAAATTGAAATAAGCAGGCCATGTGTCATATCCCCAAGGTTTTTGGCTCAGTGCTACAAGCAACTTCCAGAAGGATTAAACACCCAGCATTGAGTCTGGCCTCCCACTATGCCACCCTCAAGCTCAGTGTGAATTCTCTGTCTGAGTTCCAGGGGATTGTTATTTATCACCACACATTCTGAATTACTGTTGTATTCCCTGTATTTTCAAGTTGCCTGGGAACCTGTTGAACTCCTGGCATCAATTAGAGAAAGTTTAGAGCTACTCTAATTCATATTCTGGCTGCTAGTGTCTGTTATGAGCCATATACCTGTACAGAAAAGCCAGATGATTGACCATTCTGGGCCTGTCTGTAACCCCAGAACACTTCCAAAATGGGGAGTATTTCCAAAGGCTGTTTTACCGTTATGACCTTTTTATATTGCCAAAGTGATGTAATTTGTATGAGTCCAATGGAAATTCAACTCATCCATATGCACATTAAAACTGTGGAACGCAGAAATGCACCACATCATGGCCTGCAATGGATTCCCCACTCGTTCTCTGACCTGATGAATGACTCTTTAATCATTGCAGAACTTTACAGCAAAATTTTCTAACTATGTGACTAAAAAAGAACACTTTACAATGGAAGATGCCCAGTGACAGTACTTTAGTGAGAATACCCATTCAAGAGAAAAATAAAGGAATGGTGGATGATTTGCATATAAAGGCGAAAAATTAGAGAAATAATTTTAAAAGCATAACTATAGTCATGGTATGTGTAGAGGTGGAAAGAGGCATAACAAAAAAAGTTGTCTTACGTGGTCAGTTACGATGTTGCTCATATAATAGAGAAAAGAGCTGAGTCAATGAACAATTTTGTATCACTGCTACTGTGAAACAATTACAGTCCCCTTTACCCCAGCTGTACAATATGCTGACTGAACAGTAAAACACGCAGTACACACAGTGTAGCGATTTCTACCACTGTAGAAGTAAATGTCAAACTTGTTCCATGTATTCAGTGATTTTCTTAATGAAAACGTCAGCATAACACTGGCATTTTCCTCCTTTCATTTAATTCTTGCTCTCTGCTTTCATTCACCAGCTGACCTTTGCCTGCACTTGGTAGCTTGCCCAAAGTGCTGTCACACCATCCTTCGTGCTCTCTAATGACAGTCTTTTGCTGCCAGATTCAAATAAGATACCTGGTGAGGAACTGCAGAGCCCTGTTCCCAGGACACTAGTGATATAAATTCGAAAACTTCACTACTTCATGCAACTTTTAAATTCTTCTCTGGAAATAATAATCAACAATTGTACACTTGAATACTTAATCTGTTCCAATACCAGCACACTATAGCATTCTAGAACTCAAAAGAAGTAGTCACTAAAGAAACAGCTACTGCATCAGCACCATAGAAACACTGAAAACTAATAACCGTTGAATGATTCAGACAGTTAATGGAGTACATTTTCTCAGTACAAAAATAGAGGGATGACATGCAATCAGAATAAGGGGAGTTTAGCAAGAGACAATGGCAAACAGAACAAATAACTTGTATTTTATAAAATAGGAACAATTATATAAAATCAGGTCATGTCTGTAGTACTATTTTGCAGAGAAAAGACTTAATAATACTGTTGACCAAGCAGTTACACAAAAAGATCAACACTTCATCTGTATATATATTATTTTGAGTATAAATACAAACAAATCACAATCCAAGTTGCTGAAATAGAAAGAAAAAAAAAAAAAAAATCCTGAATGTGCACCACTTCCACTGCAGGCTTCAGAAGGTCTGTCTCTGTTTTGCTGTGTTCAATGAATGTGGGTCAACCACTGACCCCATGGCAGCATCAGTACAAAAGGGCAATGTGTAAAACAAGTTCTGCAGGGATTGAAGAGGGAAGTGGCATAAAGTAGAATACCCAGTACCAGATGGTTCAAAAGAAGACTAAAATCCAAGTTCCTTCCTTAAGAATGACCTTTTAAGGTTTTGCTAGATCTCTCTACGACTCTACATTTTCAAAAACTTTCAATCACAGAAGCTCTTGTTCCTACCTTCTGAGCCCCTGTGAATGAGCAAAGCAAATGCAGTTACCTTCTCTATACCCTCCTCCTCCCATTGCTTATTATTCTTCTACTTAGCCTGTGAGTTAAGAAAGTGAGACAAAATATTTCCTGACTAGTGGATTTTGTAAGGTTCAACACAAGCCAAGCCTAGCTTGGTTACATAAGCTCAACCAGCTTTTCTGATATTGTGCTAGGTCAACACATGGATCTATCTCCAACAACTACCACTTACCGCATACAGAAATGCAAGGAAGTTCTTTCAGCTGAATTCCTGTCCCAGTCATAAAGCAGTTCTAAAGTATGTCATAAAGCAGTTCTGAAGTACGACTACCAGCCGTAGTTAACTCAAAGAAAGGTGACCTATTTGAGGAAAATAATGATCAGTTATTTAAATCCCTTTCTACACAGCATAGCAAAACATACACTCACAAAACAACTAGGTTATGGATTTGACAGGTTTTCTACTCTGCCACAAGTCTCTCACTGTTCATCAGTTCTCTACCTGTAATACCTATAACCAGCTTTTCTCATGAAAATGTGGATCAAAAGAAGTTGAAATGAGGCATGAAGCACGATGTTGAACATAATAAGTAGGCTAAAGTAATTAAAGCCTTAGCTAAATACTTGTTCACTTTTATCAGTTCACTGCATGCTGAGAAAAATAACTTACAAAAGAAGGAAAGATTTTTCAAATGCCATAGGAGAATGCTCATAACCTGAAAAATGACAAAGCAATGGGATCGGATGCCTTGATGGACTCTCCACCACTACAGGAGCTCATGCTCAGGCACATCAGCACAGGATCAGCATCTGGAGTTTTGAACAGCAACAACTTCTTTAACCAACTTCAGACATTCATGATTGAGATTTTTGGCCATGCACTCTGTATAAGAGCATAATTGAATGACAAAGTTCCATCATAATAAATGACTGCTTGTAATGGTGAATGCTAGGGAGTAGATAGCTTATTTCCAGGAGCAAAATGTATAGCGCTCTCTCAAGGATAATCTGGTAATAGATCACAAGGATCTTCAATGCCACAAGAGACTAAGCAGAACCTTGGGCTTTTAGTGAGAAGGTGAACATAACTAACCTACCATAATCTGTTGATGAAGAATTAGCAATTCTCTGCAAGCTGATGTGCTCTATTATACAACTTTCTGTTGTCTCACGGAATCTAAATGACCTGCAGCATCTTCCATAATTGGACATAAAGCCTATGTTGTCATCTCCAGCAAAAGCCAACAGGTTCTATTTGTAGGAAAAAAATCTACACAAGCATGCTCAGGCTAAGAAAATACACCATGTGTTTAAGGTAATAATTATTGCACAAATACAAATTTGCTATGTCCTACACAGGTGAATATTATCAAACTCTGCAGTAAGTTTATAACCTGAGAAGATGACATGGCTGTAACTAGTAACAGTTTTATTCTGTTATTTTATTAGGTGGCATTTGTTTGAAGGGGTAGAGGGCAGATCTGATGGGAAGGCTAGGCTTCTATGGCAGCAAATTACACATAACAGAAATTTCTCATATGAAATGTTTCAGAACAGAATATCCCAAGTTGGAAGGGACCTCTTGTTACATTAGCAAAACTGAGTTAATGGTTGATGGATCTGGGTCAATAATACTGGTTGTACTAAATGAATTGCTCTCTTTCTGAAGTGATTTGCAATGTTATGAGAAACATATTCATAGAATCATAGAATGTCTTGGGTTGGAAGGGACCTCAAAAATCATCCACCACAGGCAGGGCTGCCAATCACTAGATTAAGTACTAGATCAGATCACCGAGGGCCCCATCCAAACTGGCCTTAAACACCTCCAGGGACAGGGCATCCACAGTCTTTCCAGGCAAACTCTTCCAACATCTCACCACTCACTCATTAAAAAACTTCCCCTTGACATCCAATTTAAATCTCCATCTAGTTTAGAATCATTCCCTCTTGTCCAATCACTACCTGCTCATGTAAAAATTTGACTTCCCTCATGTTTATAATCTCCCTTTAAATACTGGAAGGCTGCAATGAGGTCTCCCCACAGCCTTCTCTTCTCCAGGCTGAACAATCCCAGTTTCCTCAACCTTTCTTCGCAGGAGAAGTGCTCCAGCCCTTAGATCACCCTCATGGCTCTCCTCTGGAGTCTCTCCAAAAGCTGCACATATTTGCTGTATTGGAGGCCCCAGACTTGGATGCAGTACCCCAGAGTGGAGAGAGACAATCAACTCCCTGTCCCTGCTGGCCACTCCTCTTCTGATGCAGCCCACAATAACATTGGTCTTCTGGGCTCCAAATGCACACTGCTGGCTTGCGTTAAGTTTTTCATCAACCAGAACCCCTATGTCCTTCTCCAAAGGGCTACTCTCAAGGAGTTCTTTTCTCAGTTTGTATGCATATCTGGGATTACTCTGACCCAAGTGCAAAACCTTGCACTTCGCTGCGTTGAACCTCATTAGATTCACATGGGCCCAACTTTCAAGTTTATAAAGGTTCTTCTGGATGGCATCCCTTCCTCCTGGTTATCAACTACACTGCTCAGCTTGGTGTCATCAGCAAACATGCTGAGGGTGCACCCAATCCCATCATGTACGTTATTGATCATTATGTTAAAGAGTACTTGGCCCAAAACAGACCTCTGGGGGACCCTGCTCAACTTAAGTGAGCTTAAGGCAACTTCCTGAATGTTCCAAAATACTAAATGTATCAACAGTTCATAGAGATACAATATGATTTTAAACAAGAGAACAAGCAAAGATAAAAAATCCCTACTAAACATTGAGAAAAGCTGAATTCTTTCCACAAAAGCTATATGTATATATAGGAAGAAGTTCTCAAAGGAAAAAAGCAGAGAGATTTGTACACATATTACTTTTCCCCCTCATTCTGCAGACTCTGGCAACATCATTCCATAATAAGCAATGGAGAAGCAGAAAGCTCAAATGGCAATAAAACAATGAGCATCATCATACACCACTTTTTTTTTTTTTTCTCGCATGCAAGAATTCAGTGACACCCCTTTGCTTCTCA
Organism: Alectoris magna; assembly: GCA_030625065.1. Taxonomy (NCBI): domain Eukaryota; kingdom Metazoa; phylum Chordata; class Aves; order Galliformes; family Phasianidae; genus Alectoris; species Alectoris magna. The sequence goes on along the minus strand of CM060563.1, from coordinate 29,412,195 downwards.
TGCACTTCCATGTCAGACCCCATTTTGTCAGACTGCCCCTCTGTTGTTATCTTCTAAATGGCAACAAAATGTAACAGAATACCAGTGGGAATATTCAGTCCCTGCTACCATACCACCCACATTCATCTCTGAAATTGTGGGACAACACAATAAAATAAGAGGCATTACTTTCATAGCAGCCCTCATATGTGTTTTCCAATGGGATCTTAAATAGAAAAAATAATTGTATCTATTATTTATATCCACATAGTTTCAGCCAATGGAATTATGGTTTTACATTCTTCCCCTCTTCCTTGATCCTATACAACTTAACATGATTTTACAGGCTAAGAGAGAAGGAAGAATTCTGAGTTTTAATGATAGAGAAATTGTATAAGTGGCTGTGCCTACTGCAACACATTGATGAAGTTTGCCTATGATATTTCCTTCACTACATTAATTGTTCATCTGACTAGCAGCTCACTTGTTAATTTAAATAACTAATTCTGCTTTGTAACGCTTAAGAGTTCCAAATTCTCTTTTAATATGTTCTTCTAGAATTACCTACCAGCAATCCCGTAAAGCTTCAAACATAAAGCTCATTACTATTTAAAGCAGATAACCTTAGGTAGTTAGAAAAAGTGATTTATGACATAAGTCATGTCATTTTAGCAAAGATTAAGAGAATTTTTGAAGCACTATAATTTTCATGAAAATTCCCCATATTTGAAAGAGTTACAGTATGTGACTGAAATCTACTCTTCATACAATCTTCTTCACTTGCTTGCAAGGTTGTGCCTTATTCATTTATGATAATAGGCCTCTTTATATAAAGAGTTTTATTATTCTGAGTAATTTTGAAGAAGAGCATTTTCAGTGACCTAGCAAACCATGAGTTCAGAGTTTGAGAATTAGAAAAGAAATTTTAGTTGAAAATATTACTTAACCAAAATAAAAGTCTTAAGTGCTACTTTTAGAACTTCTTTGATTACTAAGTTCTCAGCAGCAGATTTAGCTTCATAACTACTTCTAAGCCTAAACAGTGTGACTGACGACTCGTGCTTAACATTAAAACAGCACTGACGTGCTTTAAACTAGGACCTAAATATTTCATACAGACATGATCTGAAACATGTATTCATCTTGGACAGGGAATCAGCTACATTTACAAATTTCCTTGTCCTTGAGAATGTGGTCTGAAATTCAGAGCCTTAAAATATCACATTGATTTCAAAGGGCACTGGATTTGGCATTAGTTAGTAACTCCAGCTGCAAGAATATGCTATTTGAAAATATTCTATTAATCTCTTAAAACTCCATGGGATGCTAAAGCAATTTTCAGTCCAGTTTGACTTAATTCAATGGCAAAACTTTGTAAAAGTGATGGAACAAGCCCTAAAAGAGCTGAAAGAAGACTTTTTCTTGCAGTAAAGACAACCTTTACTGCAAGAAAATTAAGTACCGGCCTGTATCCACTCCTTCTCTGCAAAGACACTGCTTTCATTCCAGACTTATGACTTATCTTGAACACATTCAATGAATTTGCTGCCTGGGAAGCAAATAACAGCAATAAGCAACACTGGCACACTACTGCAAGTTTTCAAAGCTAATTGAATCAGCATATAAAAATGTTTTCCCTGTGTAATAAATCTCATTATAATCAACCTCTCTATGGCAGACACTTCCCTACAATATGCAAATTCCAATTACTTATTTAGGATATATTTAGCATTTCCATGCAACTCCAATTTCTGTTTAAAAAGCCTTAGAATTGTATTAAATGCCCAGCTCTCCTTCAGAAGCTGTTATTAGCAACAATGTATGCCAACATAATAACAGAGCTTTTCAATATTTGGCCTACAAATACAATTTAGAATGTGAAGAAAGGGTTTCACTGAAATTCATTTTAGGAGCTTTCTGACCAAATTAACTGTGCTGACTTCCTTGTGGAAAATGAAAGGGATCAAGTATCTCAATAGGTCTAAGTATTTACATACAACTTACCTATCTTCCCTCAAACATGATAGCATAAGCTTCACAACATAGCCATCCTATTTTCCCACAGTGAAGTTCAGTTCAGTCTCAATAAACTCATGCTTGATTCTCAAGTCTAAAAAATATCCTACAGCAACACCTATTGAGGGAGAAATAAAGACTGCTGACAAACTATATACTAAAGTAATCTAATGATGCTATGAATCTCTGCTTCAGACTGTGATATTTAACATTTTTGAGAACAGCTAAATGCTAAATGTAGTCTGGCATTTTTAAAATCTTAGCACATACAAAACATAATAATAATAATAATAAAAAATTAAAAAGAGTCCTCATTGAAGAAAAAATGTCCATTGCTTGAGAAAGTGCTAAAATAATGACCTGAGTACGGAAAATACACGTAGGCAGCATCTCATGACATTTGTAAGCCTTCTGGCCTAAACATACCCTGTTATTTTGCTCTTCTGGGAGTATGAAGAAGTGCAAACATAAGAAAACAGGTATTGTCTAGTGCAAACCCATCTCTGTATTTCTTGTTTGATTCCAGTAAGACATGAAGAACATGGCAAAAAAGCTACATATAAACTGTACTCTGAGATTAAAAGCTGAAGAGATGCGGAGATGCTCTCTCAGTAGCGAATGCTTCCCTTACATCGTGGTTACAGTAAACACAAAACAATAAGATGAGAATATAATTTGTCCCATGGATAACTACTACTTTATTCTGTACTAAGCATATTCTCTGCTGTGATTCTAATAATGTAATTTGCCATATGCACTGGGAAATAAAATGGCCATCTCAAAAGGAGGCAAAATTCAACTTACACAAATAAGAGAATTTCTGTTCTTCCTTTTAATTGCCTTTGCAGATAATTTTGGAGAATAATACATTACTTCAACACAGACCAGACTGTCATTAATAATCATTTCCAAAGAAGCATTAATATTTAATAAATACTTAGTGCTTGTTTGTTTTTGGTGATTCAAATGGAAAAGTTAAATTCATATGAAATAAAGAACTGAAATGCATTACAGAGTCAAAGAACTGATCTGTAAAACATACAGTATAACAATGTCAGCAGAGAAACAAGTATTCATAATTATATCAAACCAAATGTTTCATTGAAAGGAGGCCAGGAATTGAAAACTTACCAAGAAAGATTGTCTATAGCATCTGCTAGATAAAGCATCTCTAGGTATCACAGGAAGCTTTGATGATAATATGAATTTTTAACTGTGATAGAAAGATATCATAAAAAGATATCTAAAGGTGCCCACAGAAACCCAGTCTAATAACTGTTTGATGCTAGATTCAAGTATCAGACTGTGAATAAACTAAGGCTGTATCCACTCCAGATAAATTCCCATACCAGATACTTCCATTTTTCTTCTTTTTTTTTTCCCCTCCTTTTTGTCTCGTTGAATATTTAATTACTCTGAGCAAAATGAACAAATTCAAAAGGAGTGACAGAGGCAATACAATCATAGAAAACCCTTAGGACAAATATAGCAGAGACACAGAGGATATGGATTTAAACCTCCTCCAATCCCACATCTCTGGCTATGTTTTCTATGACAAACTGAGGTTAAGTAGGCAAGTGCAGAAAAGGAGGTAGTCTAGTAACAGGATAAAAGAGCTTCTGAAGTTGTTTAAGTATATTCACGTCTTTCTCATTTTATATTAACTGTATACAATTACATCTGGATCCAATTCTCAGGCACCTAACTCTTCACTCTTCCTGTATATTATATAAGGAAAATAAAAGGAGCTGAAGATCTCAGGCATAATGACTTATTTTGAGCATAGCCACTACTATGTTTAATATCATGCTGTTCAAACAATTATTGGACAAAGGCCAGTGTGCCTCCCTTGGAAATGCATATGCTACTGAACTGGAACCATGCTGCAGCTGTAAACATGATGATATTGCAACCCATCCCTGGATCAAGCCCTAGCAAACTAATTCCAGGAAAACAAAAATGTACAAATCTAACCACTACGTTCTGGAAAAGTATTAATGGGTACATGATGTCAGCAGGTTACTTCATTCTTAATGGAGGGATGCTGAGAGGAACTTCTGATTGTTGCTAAAATATTCTGACAATATTGACTGGGCTCTTAAGTATTGTGAAATATCTTATCAACTACTTCTGAACACAATCTCTATCTACAATTTGAGAAATACAACAATACACTAAGGATTATAGCTTAGGCTTATTATCTCTCTCTTTGCAGATCAAAGTGTTGTCTGTGATTTTTGCTTTTGTACAGCAAGGGAAGCAATCGGTTACTCTTGCTGTGCAGCTCTGGGGTCTGCCTACTTTCTTTCCAAACTAACAAAATAAAACAGAATAAAAAGTTCTCTGGATAGACTCCTAAGAGACATATTCTGATTTAGAAGAGAAAAAAAAAAAAACAAAAAAAACTTTGAATTAGGATGATAAATGATGGCCTGTAATTAATTAATCAATTAACTGTTTTTACAATAAAACTCAGTATTGGAAGTAGATGCCTTAAATGTTTCATGACCCACAGTTTTATCTGACAAATTATATTCCAACAAAATCCACAGTCAGCAGTTATTTATTGCAGAAAGTTCAAAATAGGATTTTCTACTTCTGAATTAATTTGGATCGTAAGTATTTTGCATTTGTATTGCTACCCAAAAGGGTTCCTGTACAAAATCATGTTTAAAAAAGAGATATACAGTATTTACAGTAGGAACATACTTGACTTTCTATGATATTAAAAAAGCTTAGTGAAAGGGAACAATGCTCATCATCTAAATGTCTGGTCTAGAAAAATTACTCCTGGGGTAATTTTAGGATGCTGCTCTCTCTGGATTCAATTTATGTTCTGCATCTACAATAAAGGGCAAATGTCTCTGCAGTTCCCTGCTGAAATCAGTGTTGAGCTTGTACTGACTCCTCAGTCTCACAGCTTGGAAGAAGGCCATTACAAAGAAGCACAGAAAAGGGAAATGAGCTACTGCAGAGAAAGTCAAGATTGAAGATATACTTCAAATCCATTTTTGAGCTCTTGGTATTCCTGGTAGGGATGGATTTTAACAGACAGGCGAAAATAACCTTAGGGCTACTCTCCTCCTAATCATAAAGACTTTTATTTTTTATTTTTTACTTTGTTAAGAAGATCAATCTACTATAGATTTTTTTTTTTAAATATTCATTTTAAGGGTGCTAAATATCTAATGAAATCTCAGAAAAATGGTTCTGTCATGCCAAAAGACATTATTTACCCTATGAAGCACACTGAAAAGATTTGTAAAGTGGGCCTTTGTTATTCAGTTATGCTGTGGTGTTCTTACAAAAGCTCTTTCCCAAAGATGATGGAGAAAGTCTGATGATATACTATTAAGAATTTTGAAACACTATTTGGCAACGTATCAGATAAAGGGCAAAATTCAAACATTCAGACCAAACAACTTTAAATCCCTATAAATATACACTTATAAATGCTATCCTAATGCACAGAAAAGAAATTGAAGAATAAGGTTTCAAAATAGCTGAAAAATCAGAGGGTGCTCATAAACACTCAAAGGCTTTACCACTACTTACTGAAATGTAAAAGTTTTAGGTGTCAAAAAATACAGTTTCATACACTGACCGTAAATCCATCACTACAAGTGCAGACAACAGCATTCCTGAGCTTAACTCAGCAGCATACATTTAGAGTGACATATAGCTGGCAGAAAGGAAAAGCTATGTTTGTTACTACATGTTCTTGATTTATCTCTAAACTGCCCTGGTCTGTAGGACATCTTTGAGCAGCTTCCTAGTCAGTTACGTATTTGGAGGTCTGTTATTGTTTGAATAAGAGTGAATAGGTAAGATCTTAAATGCTGTCTACCAAATATACACAAGTTTGTTAACACTAGGTACACTGCTGTACTGATATTTCAGTGATATTCTTCTTGGTTAATTTGCTAGCAAAATGAGCACAATAAACATCAATGAAGAGAATAAGTCCATAGGAATTCAGACACTATCCATTCAAAATAGTATTTTTATTACCCATTGCAATGACCTGAAAGGAACTTGTGGCGAGGGCAGAGGTCGGCCTCTTCTCTCAGGTAACTAGAAATAAAACAACAGGGAATGGCCTCAAGTTGCACCACAAAAGGTTCAAGTTGGGTATTAGGAAAAAATTCTTCTCCAAAGGAGCAGTCAGGCACTGGAATGGGCTGCTCAGGGAGGTTGCTGAGTCAGCATCCCTGGAGGTGTTCATGAAACGTTTAAATACAGTACTAAGCAACAAGGTTAAGCAAGCAACGAGGTTTAGGGGTGGTAGGTGGATGGTTGGACTACATGATCTTAGAGGTCTTTCCCAACCTTAATGATTCTGCAAGTCTATTTTATGTTTCTATAACAGAAAACTGTGTGGAGTTGTTTGTGGCTTAGGTACATAGTCATACAAAGTGTTTTCAGTCTATTGTCACTTACTTTAGGACAGTTCTCAAATTCACTTTATCTATTTGAAGAGATAACATTTGTGCTTTCAAAATAAATAATATAGGACCATTGAAATATTTCAGAAGTTTTGCTTTTTCAAATGACATCAGATCCAGCCAGGGAAGCACTCTCAGCAGTAGCCACACACCAGCTTTCAGCCATTTACTCTTGGCATAAATAAAAATGTCTTTACTCCAAGAATATGGCTTCTCTTCCTCTCTTATGTCAGTTTTCAAGCCATAGAGTGCAAAAGATGCAAGAGCCTGTTCAGAATGAGAGAGACAGCACCTTAGATTTTTGCTGTTGGTTTGGTTTGGTTTTTTTAAGTCTTTAACATCTCCCAAGTAGCGGATTTAGTGCTCTTGAAAGTTAATGCTGGAAGTTTGGTCTAGTACTTTGCCAGAGACAGGGACCGCTGAGACAGGACATGGAATTTTTGCTTGTCCTACCTTTAAATACTAAAGAGATAGGGTAAACGATGTTTTTCAAAAAACATCCCACATCAGGCAGAGCCATTGCGACTCACACACTGCTGCTTACTAGACATGTCTCCATAACTGCAGCTGCTCACATACATCCTTTTGTGCAGACTCAGCTTGCATGGTGAAAGTCTGAAAATGAAGAGGTAAAACCAAATGGATTACAGGTGATCCAACTGGATTCAGCCTGAAGAATATGAGGAGGCAGCTGCTTAAAGCTTCTGTAAGTGCTGTCTTACTCAACCTAAGGGATTAAGGCATGGCTATTGCTAGATAACCTATCACTGAGAGTATTAAGCGGGAGTTTGTAACCTGAGGAAAAGCATTCAACACTTTTACTCCAACAGCTGTTAAGATTGCACCCAGGCACCATTTGAACACATACTGACGTCAGATTGGTCCTTTCTAAAGATCTATTACAGAACTGTATTGTTTCCTGCAAATCAGCAGTTTTAGGCCAAGTTCTATAAACCCCAGTGACCACGTCTTTCATCAAATAAAACGTGAACTACTGGTGAATTGAAAGGAGATTTTAACTAAGCTGACTAATAGGTTAAGCATTCCATGCTGGGATACGCAAAAGGACAACCTATTTTGTAAAAGTTCAAACAGCCATATTGTAGATTAGATTGTCTACACCAGCATCTCTGAAATTCAGTCCTTTCTGATATCATTTTAAAGGCAGATGGACAACATTTTGCCAAGTCTGCAGTTTGATGGTGATAGAATTGCCTCATGAATGTGATGAGAGTTAGATGACTACTTAGAATTTCACATACTTGCGAGAGAACAGGGGAAGAATTATCTGAGGTCTTCTAAACTACAAGAAAAGAGAGGAAATTGGCTACAAGCTGAAGCATCCGCAAAAGGACAAGCTGAATCTGTTTATAAGTATGCTGGCAAAAGATTAAGTGCCTTACAGTTTCAAATCAAAGGACTGACAGCAGAGAAAAGCAGGAATAAAAAGAGAAATCTGCAAATACATGTATGCTTTGCTTCTGATATGGGTTTGGAAACAGATAAATTAATGGAGAGGAAATTAAAGTGTTGTTTTGGTTTTTTTTTTCATATAGGTTAAGCTCTAAGTTTGAAGAAAAAGGTAAGAGATACTAGGAAAAATATATTGTAAATACTTGTATACAAAAGACTCAACTCACAAAGAAATTGTATAACTATTTACTTTTGCATGATAGCAAGAATATTCGAATCTTTAGTAGCTATATTCTGTTTAATGTGTTTGTTAGAATATACACGAAGTAACCTATGCACACTGCTTGCAGCTTCCTTTGCCATGGTACTTTTCACATATTTCCCATGTTATATTTAAAAGGAAGTGTTTATATCTTATTTCCCTATACTTGTTTTCCTTGACAGACAGTATACATGTATAAAATAAAGCAATATTGGTAAACAATATATTTAAAATTACTCCTATATTACGTAGTAATATGGAAGCATTGTCCACTCATGTCATGTAATACCAGATACCATTCTACAATGAAGACAGAAAAGAAAGGGCATCTTCAGCTATCTCCTTGTTCAGAACATCCCTTTAGTCATTAAAAATTAGTTAGACAACACAATACAAATAACAGCAGATCTACTCTGCAGGGAATGAAAAGACTTAAGCCTGTCTATAAAAACTTAGAAGTTTGTTGAACTAGACAATGACTTTAGACACTGAACTGTGTGATCCAAGTAATTTCTACACTGAACACCACCCCAAACACAAAAGTTCTGCAAACTCCATATCTGGTTTTTTCTTGAGACTTAGTTTTTACACTTACTTCTCCCAGTCTTGCCTTTTTAAGCCCCAGCAGAACACAGAAAGTGGACAGGATAGTGCTAAGGTTTTTAGATTTTTATTCCAGTTATTTTTATTCCAGATCAGGGCACATTCAAACACATGTTCAAGGTGTGTTCAATCCACCAATAATTCTCTTTAAAAAGTAGTCTCAGCTGGCTTAGTGGACACCCATCCTGTAGAATAGCCTTACCTACAAGACGTGTAGGTTCAGATCCACTTGAAATTCATTGTAAGGAATTAAACCTCCAAAACACTTTCTCATACCTTAACTAGAAAACAAGGCAGCATGGATCAGGGCAGTATGGATGAGCCAAGGGGAAGCCATGATTCTGTTTGTCTTTCAGTGCCTGGACCTGACTACTTTTATCATTCTCAGGAGACAGAAAGATCACCATGTTTATTCAAGAAAGATCCATGACTTTTTATAACTTATTTCAGTATTCTCCATTTGCTTTAATTGCAAACTTTTGTCTTTCCTCCCTGATACTTACTTTATTTTTCCCTATCACGAATCTGGAACAATAACGTCAGATTTCACCAGTGTCTGTTCTTATTCCTTCTTTTAATCTTTGCCTTACTTTCACATCCTTTCACGTCACAGTACAAACATGTTTGCTTCCCCCTTTTGCCTCTTTAACTACCATTTCTCCTATCTCTTTAATCTCTTTACACTCAGAAACAGCACTCTATATCCTGCCTTGAACTGTCAACTCCCTTCAACACAACTAAGTTCCTTTTGAAAATATGTCTCTCCTTGGTATCTCTCTGTACATTATAGTCAGGTTTTTTGTTTGTTTGTTTAACTGAAGGTCTCCATCCTCTCCCCAGAATCCTCCAGATTTTGTTGCAGTTCCTGGTGGGAAATCCACAATACTCTGTACTTCGTTCCCTTCTGTTCTGGTTTAGCCCAACCAGCAGCTAAGTACCACATACTCCTCTGCAGTGGGATGGGGGAAAAGAATCAAAACAGGTGAAAGTGTAAGAACACATCGGTTGGGATAACGGCAGTTTAATAAGAAAGATACAAAAGGAGAAAAAAGAAAGAATGATGCACAGTGACATTGCTCACCACCTGCTGATTGGTGCCAAGCCAGTCCCCAGGTAGCAGCAGCCAACTCCTCCCAGTCTTATCATTCCGCATGACACCATATGGTATGGGATATCCTTTTGGCCAGTTACGTCAACTGTCCTGGTTCTGTCCCCTCCCAGCCTCTTGTGTACCCACAGATTCCTCACTAGCAGAGCAGTGTGAGGAGCTGAACATCACTGGCTTTGTGCCACACTGCTCTGAAACAACAAAAACACCTACATTTTTCAACATTGTTCTCATTCTAAATCCAAAACACAGCACCATACCAGCTACTGGGAAGAAAGTTAACTCTATCCCAGACAAGATCAGGACATCTCCTCTCCCACCATTGAATTATCTAAGGGTACTCCTACCTAGAAACTAAAATTTAACTACTTTACAGGCCCACTAGCTAGAATTCACTTTGTTTCTCCTTTTTGCTCTTCTCCCTGACCTGGGCTTGCAAAGGTGAGTCATTCCTAAGCAGAGCTTACATTCATGCTCACATGGTCAAAATGGTGAAAACAAAGAATTTTCTAAAATATGAAATGAAGTCTCCATTATATATAAACAGCAAGGAGAAGAATAAGGGGCTAACAATTCCATTTCTGTTCTACACATTTGGTCATGTAAATTAACACATATTAATGATTTTATTCTAAACTGATGCCTGTAATCATACTGCTATTGACATGGCAAGCAGTTACAGAATCACTTCTATTCTCTTCAGCATCGATTCTTATGATTCCTTTCAGCTGCATGTACTAGATCGATTTTACCTCCCATTGCTGTCCATTTTGAACTAGAAGTTTATAATTTTTTTTTTATTATTCTTCATGAAACAGTATTTGCAGTGAATTGGTACATGGAAAAATTGAAGGAATAACTCACATAAAAAGCAAGTTCATTTAAACTGAATTACCTGATTTCTCTCTTTTGCAATTCTGCATACTTAGCATCATTTTGTTTAGGATTAGAGACCAGCAGTAATGACTGATTAAGATTTACAAGTATACTTAATCCTATTTTATGCTAAAGTCTATATTGAATTATGTATTTTAAGTTACACTCATATGAAGTGCAGGGAAAGGCACACTGAACCAGTCTTATATAGCAATTAAAAGCCTTTTCAAATGCTAATCATTTATAATTAGTCTACTTCAATTAGTAATGAAACCACAAATTGCCCTCTCCAAGAAAACAGAATATATTCCATGCTCTGATTAAAAGGGAACAGGCATCTTCAAATTGTGAAGCAAATGATTGATGTGAAGCAAAACTCTTTCACAATGTTGATCTTTTAACTCTTCGATGAACTGATCAACAAAGACACAGGTTTCCAAAAAGTCTCAAAAGTATTATTATCAATTCACATGAAGAAAAGCACATCTGTGTTCATATGTTCACAAATTAAATACATCTTTATTTTAGAATCATTTCATGCCATTTACTAAGCAGGCACTATCCTCCCTCCATTTCTTTATGGGAATTGGATTTTAATTTGCTTCTTCCTAGAATGCAATAAAATCATGAAACAACTGGCCAGTTGTCAGTTCTTAAAAGTTTGTTAGGCAAGAGTCCCAAAAAATCTTCAAATGGGAATAAACGTGTCTTATTAATTTAGAACCCGCTTGAAAGCTGGTAATCAGTGTCACAGCAGACAACGGCGTTTCTGAGAAAACACCTAAGTGGTATTTTGATTCAAGACATACCTAAATTCCATCCTGGATATTCATTTACTCAGTGTCAGTATGCTAAATGGCCAAACACTATGTTTAGTGGAAGAGTGCTTTTGCTAAGTCTTAATGTAGATGTTCTCTAGGCAATGTTCTACTTCATGGTCAAGCGCATGCACATAAACAGTACTGAATCAGCTATAATGAAATGGGGCAGGGATAAGGAAAAGAAAATTAGATAATTAATTCAGAAAGTAAGTTTCTGCTTTCTATTGATATCCCAGCCAGTGGATTACAGAAAATCAATTTTCTGTTCTTTATGTTCTGTTATTAGATGTTCTGTTTTCAGACATTTGGAGGGGCTTTGTATAGCTAGTGTTTTGTTCATGGTTTTTGGTGACATTTTTACTTTTACAGAAGAATGTGTGGATTATTAACTGAAAATATACAGAACGTTATATCTGTTCCATTATGAAAAATAGAGAAAAGCCACATAATTCACATGAGTGTGTAGGCTGCTGCTGTAAGAGCAGTAAGAAATATATTAACGAAAAGATTGCAAATGGAAAAATATGGACTTGACAAAATGAGATAAAATTTTGTCAACAACAAATCTGTCTCAACAAAAGCAGCTGACCTAGGAAGAGTGCTTCGCTAATAAAATTAACGGAATTTAACAGTGATTCCCAGTAGCTCATTTCAGCTTTATACTTTTTTCAGGAACGAAAACTTTCAAGTAATTCTTCCTTTAAGGTCTCTGAGGTCCTCCATAGGCACAAACTGCCCTGCTTATGGAGAGACAGATGAAGGCACAGAAACATAGGTCAGAAATAAATATTACTATACATCATTCCAATACTGTATCGTTTGTGAATAAGGAGAAGGACCATCTACTTAGATTGCATAAATAAGTGATAGTATTGATTAATTTCCTAAGTCTATAGGGTTGTGAAATAATTAGAAATAGCTGAATAAATCATTTATCAATTATCTAGAATCTATACAGAAAATCACAGTTTTCTAAGAAAATGGCTGCTTCCCCTGTTAGTCTGTTTATTCATTCACTGTCAACCACATTAATAACATTATGGTGAGCTTACAGCAATTCCATAAATGTTCAATCAGATATGATGAATCATTAAAATTCCATAAAACATCAGTGAAATCTGTTCGATTTCATATACTTAACCCTTTGACTGAGCTTAGCTGACAACCTGCTGGTTCTGGAAGTTATTTCATGTGTATAACAAGAAAAAATGTTCAAAGAAGTTGTCATTTGATTGTAAATGATCTTATGACCCTATTAAGATGATATGAGTACTATGATCAGAACCATCTGCGTTTTGCTTTTTTCCTGTTTCCAGTCAAACTGTTGCAATAAAATGCCGATAAAACATTATACACAACACACGTAAATTGGGTAAGAGGGGAAAAAAAAAGTAACTTGTCTGGTTTTACTTTGTTATGTGGCATTATGTTACAGAGCCACCGCATATTAAGGGATTATTCAGGAAATTAGTTAGAGATAATTTATGGGTTAACGCCCTTAGTTTTCTTACAGTTGCTGTTAACATCACCCCTAGAAGTACATCCAAGTTTTCTGAAGAAGTTTAAGAATTTATGCCGTTAGAAAAATATGATGAGTATGCGACACTATTACCTTTTTTTTTTTTTTTTTTTTAAATCAACAGTGAAACGAGGAACTGAAGATATAACGTACTTAAAGAAAAAAGTCTACATTGTTCTAAAGACTTGCCTTCTCTCTGGCCTTGAGATGTGTATACTGTTTTGTTTGACAGAAAACACAGCGTTATCACCAGACTACTGATGGTCTTTCAAAGTTATCAATATTACTAATTCTGCAGAAATGAGAAATAATTTCCCAGGAGTCACTCAATTTACCATTTGTAATGGACAAAGGCCTCTGAAGAGAAACAGGAAAAATTGCCTTACAAAAATTAAATATTGTCCTGAATCGAGAATTTTTCATATACAATCATTTAGCACCATTTAGTTAAGAATCTATGTAAAAGCTAACTGTACATAACAACACTATACAATCCTCCAATCCTCCTTTATACAGAGATAAGCACTCCTAGAGCACAAATCTTTTTATACTGCCCAACAGCTTATTTATGAGTTAGCTCCGGGGAAGTCAACAGAACAGCTCACAGGCAGAGATTAACTAAATGTTGTTCAGGCTAGCATACAGACCATAAGGTTGTTAGGAGGTAATTGGACACTAAGATGTAATGAAGCAAACATCAGTTGCTTAGCTTCTGCGGGAACAAGGTGCTTTGTTATTGGTTGTTTAGCGGTTGGAGATTTTGGGGTTTTTTAGGAGTGAGGCAAATGGATAAAGCTGGACATAATGACTAATAGCTGGCTGGAGGATCTGAAATTATCCTTCTTTCTTCCCATAAACCATCACCAACACTAGCAGCAGCAGAGATCTCTAGAGAAGTTCAGACTGGAGAGCTTCTTTTAGAAGACACAGGAGCTGTCTTTAAGAACTGTGCTTCTCAGACGAAGGTACTTTGTACCTCCTCTTGTTAATAATCTGTGATTTGAAGCATATTTCCAGTTACTTCAAGAATCAAACTTCCTAATTTGTCTCCTACTTGTTCTTCAGCTATACCCAGCTGTGTAACAGACAAGCAAGCAGGCTCCATCATAAAGGAACTGTCTGTTCTCTGCTGGGATTGATGATTCCTAATAAACCTGTTTTTTGAATTGTACACATTCAGATTCAAAAATGCATACGCAGTGAAGACTGCTGACTATTAGCCCATCATACAGCAGTATGCTTGTGTTCTGCTAGCAAGACATTTTGTGTAGTTATCTCTTCTTGTCACAAGAAAAACCGAATATGTAAAGTAAGCAAATGCAAGACACAGAAGCTTTACTGGGTTTTTTTTTTTCAACACTCAAAGCTCTTGATTACATAGCTGTGAATTTAGGTACCTTATGAAATACATGAGGATAAATATGGCCTGTCCATGAGGCAGGTAGGGCATGACTGATTTGCCCCCTGACCTGGCATGCCTTAAGCTTACTGGTATCTATTCTGATAGCTGGATATTCTTAGGATAAATTTTGTAGCTCCAGAATAAAAAAAATCAAGCTCTTTTTCCCATATTTTTTCATCTCTTTCCTTTATATAAGACAATTTTTCACCTGATGTTCAGATTTAATTGAATTATCAGATGTCAGCTAAGGTACATATGGCTCTCTAAATAAAAATAAACGTATTTCTTTCTTTATAAAAATCTGTAACTTAAAAATGGGTATCATCTTTAGGGAAAACAACAAAAACCTACTTCCAGCTACGCACTTTAAGTCAATATTATTAAGCTTAAGATGCAAAAAAATTTCCTAATTTACCTCTGTGAACCAAAGGATTTTCTCACTGCAAAGGCCAAACGCATTGGCTCTGCTTCAGATCACCTCAGACCTCAAAATGTCTCTTACTTTGTACTGCCTCTCAGCCTTCATCAAAAGGAATGAGGCTGAGCCAAACAAGGCAAACACCCAAGACCCTGGACACCCTGTGACTCCTGCAGAATTAGGTGCAGCCTAATACATGCTGGAGTAGGCCTCATGAGCCCTGCTTCCATCTCAAGCTAGGGACAGGTCTGGACTCTGGTCTGCATTAGGGCTGAGATGGCAAAAAGCTATTTTTGTTTTCAGTCCCTTTGGTTTTCTGGTCAAACAAAACTTGTACAAACCAGCAGATCAGTTTTTCTATTTGCATCCCTGTTCGGACATGCATTTCTCAGCAGGCACTTTGCTGAAGTGGGGAAAGTGAAGCTCCCTCCATAGGGAGGTGAAGCTTGGCAGTTCTTCTCACATCCCTGTTCCTTCCAGCCTGCACATCAGGCCTGCCCAGCCAAGGAACCACCTTTCCTACACACAAAAACTGAGCAGGGCAGTTGGGAGCAGAAGCAATGGGTTCAGGGCTTAAGTACTCCTGGAGGCTCTACATGAAGCAGAGCGCAGACACAGCCCTTCTAACGCAGTGTGCTGCAGCAGAGATGTAGCAGTAGAGATCCGACTTTGTAAAGTTAGATGAATAGGGAACGCATTTTACCTTTGAAAACACAGTTTCCAGAAGTAGAAATAATAAAACAACAGCAATCAAATAGCAGGAAAAGAAACCACACTTAAGGTACCATTTTTTCACTACTAATGGGTAGGTACTTATAATTTACTAACCCTGCAATGATAATGAGGATAACCTGACAAAGAAAAGTAATCTCTCTCTGACTTCCCAGCTTAGCCTTCTGTTTGCTCAGGTAAGCAAGCAGGTTTTCCTTTCTACATGAATATATAAGTCTATTACAAGTTGCTCAGAAGGTGCTTGGTCTGCAGGAGTTTATTGGTGGTGCACCAAGGCAGGCTCCAGGAGACAGGCAGAGGGTGGAAAGCAACAGACAAAGCCTTGGGAACAGGGGCACTCTGCCCTGAGGTTGCACAGTGCTCATGGTCCTAAATCTTTAAGTAAGAAATAGCCCAAACAGTGCCACAAAATGCAGCACTTAAAGACCAGGGGGTTATTTTTTTCTGGAGGGTTGGCATTTCACCCCCTGTCTTTATGCTGTAACACAGCATAATTCGACTTATCACACAGATATATGAGAATTGCTCAAGGAAAAAAAAAAAAAAAAAAAGTCACTCTCTGTCTTGATGTGCATACTGTTTTCCTGGTATTTTAAAAAGAAAATAAGCCTTCAGTCTTATTTGGACAATACTTCTAAGATTTCCTTCCCACTGTGTCCAAACAACGAATGTTCCTGTTACAATTAGTGCCTCGACATTAACAAAATCTCTAAGGTATCTATTCATGGAGCTTTTTGAAATAGGCTGATTTATTTAATTGACGAATAGCTTTGTATGTGCTTATTTTTAATCCTACCCATTTATCTAATGAATAATTGCTATTTTGTAATTATTCCTAAGAAATAATACCAATATTTTTAATGATAATAATGAATGACAAGGCTATAGCAAGTTGTTTTTTTTTCTAATGTTTGTAAAACAATACTGATTAGTCAGAATGAAATACTTGCTCATTTAATATGTGAGCTTGATTTTTTATTTGATCTGAAGTCAATACAATGTGTCCAACAAGCTGAGTTAGTCTTTGAAATCCATAACCAGATTTTTTATCACAATCATGTACTTCAAAATCTGCAGAATACTCTTGAAGATCTGTATGTTACTGGTTGAAGAACATGAAATAGAACCAAAAAAAGAACTCGTATTGCATTTTACCTTCTCTCTCATCTTCTGTATCAGCCTGTAGCATCACGTTGAGAATTTAAATGGTCTTTGTGCCGAGGTGGAGGTTTGTTCCACTGAGCGGAATGGCTCCATTGTCCATCACTGAAGTTCCTCATGGCAAGGCACTACAAAGAATGATTATTTTTTAATGAACGCCTACCATCTCTAGGGTGGTTTAATCAGGTTTTCACTGTAAGTTACATTTTCCAAGGTCATATTAAAAGTTGGAGAATAACTATCCCCTTGTTAACTAAAGATAAGTTTTTACCACTTAAGCAAAAAAAAGTGCATAAATATGGTCCGCAGCCACAGTCTGAAGAGTTCTTAAAAATAGCAGGGAATCCATCATTGGATGCCTGGCCCTGAATCTCTGCCTATGATCCAAAATCCATTTTAGGCCCTTAAATAGGCAAAGGAGCTTATAAAACTGCTCATTATCGAGTCACGTCTCGCCAGTCACTGGCTGCCAGCAAAATCCATCAGCCCCATGTCATCAGAGACCAGTCATCTTGCTTCTGCCAAGTTCAGAGACTACAGAGCTACATTTTGATAACAGGAGGCCTTCAAGTGTTTCTGATTTGACATCTAAACCTTTTCCAGAAAACTTCCGAAGGCTGTTAGGGTATATTCAATCTTAAATACAGCCGGACCCTCACACACTGCCTCCCATTCTCCCTTTTGTTTGTTTGTTTGTTTTTGTTTTGCTTTTACTTCTTCTAAAAACATCTTTGAATGTGATTTGCATTTTCATATTCTGTTAGGAAAGTGCCTTATTGATTTAATAGAGATTATAATGCCCAGTTTTAATGACTTCATTTTGAATTAGTCTAATTAATATTTGCAGTATTTTAGCATATGAAATGAACCTTTTTCTACATTCAGTGGTTCTCAGAAAATATTAAGAAAAAAAAACCCCACATCACTCATGTTCATGATTTTCAACAGACTTTTTGAAAGCTTTTTCCAAGTTTGAAAGGTTCATCTGCTTCACTATTCGCACCCCCCCTTCCTAGACAAATGCAAATGCTTTGCTGGTCATTAAGGAAATGATCGTTAACTCTGCAGCTGATATTTTTTAATTAATCTCACAACCAAAACTTCTGAACAAGCCATACACTTTGTATCAGTTTTTTCTTTAAAAAGGCAAACAAGGACTAAGCACATTTACAGTTAGAATTTTATCTCTCTGTTGCATGCATGTCATGTACAAACTCAGAGCAAGAACTAAGGTCTTCTCAATATTACCATGGAGTAAAAACCGATAAAACCAGAATGAACATTCTTTCAGACTGCGGAAAAGCATTAACCATATACCTCTTTGTAAAAAAGCACTGTAAATTTTGCCTCAAACTTTCAAAGACCTTGCATGCTTGGGAGATTTGCTTTCTTGTCTTGATTTTATTGTGTACATATCCATGAGCAGAGAACAGAAAGCATGTTTGTTTTAAACAGAACAGCAACTTTAAGCAAGTTATTTCAGTTTAACCATTATTCGGTTTCAGATTACTGTGTCTATTAAATTAAACCCCACTTAAGTTTCACTCACATTAATCTTTGTATCTAACTTTGCCTTTCCATAAAAGCTCTTAGGTGGAAATACCACTACTTTATCTTCTAGGTTATATGAACTTCTTCCTGCTTCTCCCATTAAAAAAGAAAAGACTGAAAAGCGATAACTATTCATCAAATTCATCGTGCTGATAATCCCCTAAATTCCAATCTCAGTGCAGTTTTTATTGGTTAAAAACTTACTTGAGCTCTACTCATGAATTATTTATTCAAGAATTGAGGACAGACAGTATCTTATGATCCATAATTACAAATCAAGTCTCATAGAAGAGTCTCTTCATCACTCTGGTACTCTCTCGGCAATATAAGGAGAGCTTTGTTCAAGCTTTGTATCTCTAATATTAGTTCTTTATTTCCCTGGGGACTTCATATCACTAACCAAAAATCATTCCAAATATTCTCACAACAAACTTACATTGACACAGCTGTGGAGTCATTGCTGTAGATACAATGCCATGGCTTCATTAGGCTAGCAAGTGTCCTTATTATCATTCCCATACAGGCTATACTCCGACCCTTTTAAAGGCTAGCATTTCACTGCCTCCTAGTCTCGGGTGTTTGTGCAAGCTGTAATATGGCAGCTTTCAAAACTTAATGTTGCACCTAAACACAACATCACATGCATATAAGCAAGGAGGTTGTAAAAGCTGGAGAAAAATAACAGTCTACCTAGCTCTAGGATTGCTGGAAGAACAATTTTCTGAACACAATTCAACTCAGTCACCTCAGTTTAAACCTGAGGTTGGACTTGCTCTGCTTCCTGGAGGAACATCCCAGTCTCTGCAGGCTGCATAAAAAGTCTGAAAAGGTAAACTTCTCAATGCAGGTGCTGGAGCTTGAACCTAGGAGCAAACACTGTGAGTGCTCCGACCTTACAGCAAGGGTGGTAAGGCACTAAAACAGGTTGCCCAGAAAGGTGGTAGAAGCCCCATCCCTGAAGACATTCAAGGTCAGGCTGGACCAAACTCTGAGCAGCCTTATCTAGCTCTAGGTGTTCCAGTTCATTGCAGAGGAGTTGAACTAGACAGCCTTTAAGGGTCCCTTACAGCACAAACAGTTCTGTGATTGTATGACCTAGCAGAGAATTGGGAAGCTCCAGGATCTTGCTGTGTTAGAGGGGGAGTTTGACATGCTGAGCATCCCAAGCAAAGGAGAAGCTCAGAAGAGATCTATGAACGGGTGAAGTGACAGAGGAACCTTCAAACACATCATGTTTCAGTCTGTACTGTTCAGAATTAGTCTGCCTTTTCAAAATGCACGAAATGAGACTGTACTCCTGCATTCTAGTCCACATCTGCCAGTGACAGAATATAGAAGTTTGCTACATTTGAAATTTATGTTCCAGCTGAAAAAGTACATGTGGAGAACATCTTAAAGCCTGAAGTTAGAAAAACATACCCTGGATGTTATGTGCAAGTAATCTAATACACAATAATACATTCTTTATAAGAGTCTAACATGCTTCTCTTTACACTTGCAGTGATTTCTTCAAGAACACAGCAGTTCCTGCTCAAAAACTAATTACACTAGCTTGAGAAATAACTAAAACACCTGAATGCATATTTCCATTATCCTTAAATGTCATTTACTTTAGAATCCTAAAGCCCCTGGATGTGTAGAGAGAAAATAAATGCAAGCTTGCTGTTTTATATATACGCACACACACACACATTTTATTTATTTAATGATTGAGGGCATTTATGACTGTTTCAAACTAGAACCCTCATCTCAACTCTCCAAATCTGTGAATAGTCACAAAAGGATGTCTGACAATGTGAGATGCAAATCTATTTTTTTTTAAAGCTCTGAATATTAATGAAAATTTTCTAAAAATACATTTAAAACCTTATGAAATGGTAATTCTAATCATAACATTAAAAAATTTGTTTGAGTTCTCAGTAATGATAAAGATGTAGTAATTCTGTCACAGGCGTTCATATACTTTCACAAGAAAAGAAACAGAAACTTGCTCTAACCCAAAACTACTGTGATGCCACTCAGGATCAGTGTACTCTCAGATAACAAAATACCAGCTAAGCGTGAGATTTGCATCTTCACTTCAGATTTCTCACACTTGAACTTCTCTCTGCCTTATCAATGCAGCTACCACAAAGCTTAGCAAATGCAGCCTGAGTGAAAGTGCTCACTGGAGTTCTGACTGAAATCTTAATTGTTCCTGCCCACTCTGAGCAGCAAGGCATGCCTGCAGGCTTCTGATAAATTCAACCGAATAGCAGGAAAAAACTGGGGGATATATGCAAATAAAATATTAACCTACATCTGTAAGAGTTAACTTGCCAAATTATATTATACATATTATGCACATAACTTAATTTCATTTATACTTTAAATCAAATGGCCTGATCAAAAGGAGGAATACTCTACCTGCACTTCAAGCAATATGGGTCAGTTTAAATATGCTTAATGTTACCATGTCCCTAGCAAATTTATTTCTGTCATTTAGATCAAAGGCATGTATTTGCAGCATTTTCCATGCCTGCTCTATAGATACAGATACATTACTTTCATAAGAACCTGGTACTAATTCTATTGTAATTGTTCAGAAAATACTAAAAATCACAGAATTTAGTTCTGTGAAAGTCTCTTTAATAAAATATTGCTGTTTTTTTTTTCCTACAACTATGTCATTATCTTCTTCTCATGCAGTTCATTTCTGAAGTTTCAAAGTGTTTGACAACAACAAAAAAATCAATTAAAAGCCCAAAGACAACACTGCAGAAACATGAAAAGAAATATAATAAAATTAAATACAAAGTGCTAAATTATTCAAATTAAAAGTTTATAGGTGTCCATGAAAAAAAAAAAAAAAAAAAAAAGCCTTCAAAGGAAGAAAAAAGGCAACAAAGGGTTTGAAGACTGATATTTGTTTTAATATCTGTAATTAGTTTAATAATTTGGAAATACTTTCACCTCATGGGATATTGGCAGCTGTCTATAGAAATTACGTATGAACTCCATTATTCTTTTAACTATCTGTACACCATTTACAGACTCTTCCCTCTGAAACCACACTAACACAGAAATACTTTGTGCTTCCATTGTGCCTTTGTTCTACAAATCTCAAAGCAAGTTGAACAATTTCAACGTTCTGAAAAATGAATATTATTTTTACGAAATAACAAGGGAAATGGTGCCACTGTGGTTCCTGTCTTCAGACATTTTGCATATTCCTGAATAAAAACTGGTGGCCAGAACCACAGAGGTGCCAAACACCCTTAATTTACAGTGATGTATGCATGAGTAATGAAGGTCTCCCTGTCAGTAGCATCAGCCAAGCTGCCCTCACTTTGTTTCCAAGTATGAACCTGCAGTTCGACACTTTGCCTGTCTGAGTTCAAAAACGTTGGACTGTAAGGCTGATTACCTGATTACATATTGTGGCACAGTATTCAGAAACCTGTGCTATGGAGAATTCTTCTATCTCATTTGATGGCCTTCACTGCAACACAAGCTGCAAATCTCACAGATGGTGCGCTTGCCATTATTATTTCTATCAACAGCATCTGAATTTTACAGACTGAGGAACTAAGAACAAACGAATTAAGAGCTGAATGTAAGACTTAACTAAATTCACCTGGCTCAAGATGATGCACTACCCTACAGATAATGGAGGAATTAAGATAATGAGGCAAACAAATGCTCCAGAGACATAACTTCCCTTCCAGTGCTTCTGCAACGCTTCCGTTGCTCCCTAAGTACTAATACCATCCCAGGGCTGCTGACAAGCAGTGATAAAGGAAAAGAATAGAATGCTTCCACAGCAATGCCCATTCCCTTCATGCTCTCCGCATGTATGATATGGGGCAGAGAAATAAGCAGTCATTCTGGATGGACCAACATGGCTAACTCCTACCTCCAGCAGCTGCCAGCAGATGATGCCTGAGGACACAGCAGAGACAAAGCAAGTTCAGAGTGATCCTTTTCATGGAGCATCACTATTTCCAGAAATCACAACTTTAGTAAATACTCCCTTATTATTAAACATCATCTTTAAACCTGTCATTAATTACCACAATTGATAATAAAAAAACAAACAACAACAACAACAACAAACTATGATTAAGAAACACTGACACTTGAGTAAAAACATTTTCTGCCATTTCATAATAGTTGCACCTTCAGTCAAGGCCACAGCAGGGGCAGAGGGGACACTGCCCTACACATCTGGGTCTGAGAGAGCTCAGTGGCAGGGATGTGGCCAGATGTTCACAGAATCGTTTGAGCTGTAAGGGACCTTTGAAGACCATCTAGTTTAACTCCCCTGCAATGAACAGGGACACCTACAGCTATATCAGGTTACTCAGAGCCCCATCCAGCCTGACCTTGATTGTCTCCAGGGATGGGGCACCCACCACATCTCTGGGCAGCCTGCTCCAGGGCTTCACTACCCTTCTAATAAAAACAAACAAACAAACAAAAAACTCACAAACGTTTATATCCAATCTAGATCTCCCCTGTTTTAGTTTAAAACCATTTCTACTTGTCCTATCACAACAGATATGGTTAAAGAGTCTGTCTTCTTCCTTCTCATAGCCCCCCTTTAGATACTGAAGGGCTGCTACAAGGTCACCTTGGAGCCTTCTCTTCTCCAGGCTGAACTACCCTAGCTCATTCAGCCTGTTCTCACGGGGGAGGTGTTCCATCCTTCAGATAATCTTGTGGCCCTCCTCTGGACCCATTTCAGCAGGTCTATGTCTCTCCTGTACAGGGGACTCCACATCTGGATGTGTTACTCCAGGTGAAGTCTCACCAGCACAGAGCAGAGGACCATTCTCAACCTGCTGGCCACACTGCTTTTGATACAGACCAGGATACAGTTGGCATTCTGAGCAGTGAGGGCACCTTGCTAGTTCACACGTAGCTTACCATCTACCAGTACGTCCCAAGTCCCTTCTGGTAGGGCCAGCTTATATTGATAGTGGGGGTTGCCACGACCAAGGTACAAAACCTTTCCCTTGGGTTTAGTGAACATGCTGTGGCACTGCTCAGTACACTAGCAACAGTAAAGCTCAACTCAGCAAGTTGACCCAGAATAGAGCATAAGGCACAACTCCCTTTCATGTCAACTCACACTTGAAGTGGGTACATGCAACAAAACTCTATTCCCAGATAAATGAAACCCCAGAGTTCAGCTGCCTCAAAGGCATGGAAGCTCTCACACCCTTTTGTGGTCATTTCCATTCAAGCATATGTTGACCATCAACATTTAACTTACAGAGACACAAAATTAAAACGAAGCACAAAATGAAAGCAGCTGTCATCCATCTCAGTCCACTGTTAGAATTATGTCTTTTGTCTGTTTTGTGCTTAAGGCACTGTACAAATTTTAAGCCTCTGTTTTGTTTTGTTTTTTAATTAAGCAATTAAGCTATTTAATTATAGTTTAGAAGCTCTACTGGTAGGATGCTCATTCATGTGATAAATCCTATCTTATTTTTTATTATAGATTATTATAGAATTGTTTCTCAATTTGCATCTTTTTCATTTTTTTTTCTTTTTCTTTTCTTTTTTCTTTTTTTTTTTCCCAAGAAACAGGGCATTACATATAAGGTATTTCTTCTACCTTTAAACATTAAAATGTAAAAACCCAGGTAACCCTTCATTAAAGACATGTTTTAGCTTGGCATACTTCCTCATGCTCCCTTACTTATTTGTTAATGCTGCCTCACTGATGATTAGATTTTTGGCTATTTCCTTGAGACATACAATGCCTAGTGGCTAAATTGAACAGAGAGCTCATTGAATAATGAACTCTCATCTGACACTGTGATTCTTCTGATCAAGCATCATTATAACTTTGCCAGGTTCTATTTAAGAAAGCTAATCACCTTCTTATTGAAACACAGGCTTTTATGCAATTTTTATGTATTAGTCAGTGTGAACTTCACCCCTATTAATGTGTCCACATTTTCCTTCGTGGTTTTTTTTTTCCATGCCCACTGGTTCTTCACAGGGTTCTACTGCTACACTGCTCTGGGTAGTCGGAAAGGCACCCATTCTGTTAACCTCTGCAAAAAAGAACACTTGCTCAATTTAACTTTGGGCAAGATTCATCTCACTAACTTTGGGTGACTACCACGTTGTCGTATGAATCTGTACCAGGTGACAGAGAGAGAAAAAGGGATTTCACAGAGCAATTCCCTTCAGCCTAGGGAGATTCCAAGAATGAGCGAGATCCAGCCATTTAAAATACAGCCATCTAAGATTAGTTGAGATCCTTCTATTTCATTTACATCTTATGTTTCTTACTAACATCTTCCTCATAAGCATGTGACAAAAGTTAATTCTTTGAATGTTCCGTAAAACAGGGAGGGATTGCAGTGGAGAGAGCAATGCGTTACATTTTGCAAAGTGATTGCCAGTAAAGAGCACCAACCTGCAAGTACAAATCATATTCAGCTACAATTAATCTAGAGCAGAAAAGCAGAGCATGCTTATTTACAGAGGTTTAATGTGTAACTGTATTTTTCAATGATTCTTCCAGAACCTAACATATACCAAGAAAAATCTTCCAGGGACTTAATTTGTATTGTGGTCTATAGCATAAAAGCATCCTCTCCCATGCATTATGATCAAATACATTGTCGGCATGAGACAGAGTGAACTGGAACCAGCCCTGTGTCTACTCAAGCCACAAAGAAGGTAATTGGACACAGTGATGTTTATGGTGTACTCTGGTTCACTAGACTCACACCCAACAAAGATTTAACTCTTCTGTGACTCAATATACCTTTCTGTAGAAACGAGTATTTCCCAGAAATGTCACAGATCAAGATTAGAGAATTTTGCTTTCAAATGTACATAAACTGTTGTTGGGTTCACATCTGAAACTGAAATCAGAGCTCAGCCCTTGGGGCCTATGTAAATAACTTGAGACCCTGGGCTAAAGAGGGCTAGGATAGCCTGCAATATTTAAACTTGCTATCCGTGACATTTCCTGGGACGTTTACTAATTATTGATATTATCCCAGCTTGCCAAATTCTCTCTTTAATAAGGCTTTACTATGGGATTATCTTGATGGAGGCGGGCAACAGCACTGCTGTAAGCAGTGGTCACTTATGCGTGCACTCCAGCTTCTGTTAACAAATGAAAAGCTTAGGGGTTTATACAACAGGTACTACATGATTGCCTGCTACAAACCATTGAGCATTTATATTTTGTGCACGAAGGCTTTATGTTTAATTATTCAAGATGTACACAGAATGCGGACTCATGGAATATTTCTCTTGTTCAATTTATTGCTGGAAAAGCTTAAGTCTTTGTTCATCTTTCCATGTTTGAGGAATTAAAAAAAATCTTCAGGCTCTAAGAAGGTGAATACATGGCAACATACATTAAGTATAAATGTAAAATACATTTCCACGTGATTCTGTGTAACAACAAACTTTCCAATGAAGTCATCGGCTTCGCTGAAATAATTTGAAAATTGACATATGTCACATCTTGGACATAATCCTCACCAAGGTCAGAACAAGACATTCACAGCTAAGCATAATGGGCTCTGTGAATAGTACTGTGTGTAAGAAGGTAAATGCCACTCTCAAATAAATTACTACAGACAACTCAAAGACATTTTAAATCTTCTACCTTGAGTCTTCCCCCCCAAAAAAATCTACTATGGTTACAATTTTTTTAAAAATCTTTATCAAATGTCTCAGAAACTTTCCATAACCTGTCCAGAAGAAAATCTATGCCAGCAGTTTCCTCTACTGTCTAGGCATTAGAAAGTTGAAGGTATACAAATATTTTTCTTCATGATGTAAGAAATATCAGATCATTAAAATGAAAAAAAAAAAAAAAAAAAAAAAAAAAGGAGCCAAAACATTAGGTTGAAATAAGTGTATTCATTCCACTTCAAAGCCCATGAGTTTAAAAAAAGAAAACAAAAACCTTAATGTTTGCATGACAAAAGGGATGAATGCTCAAATGGGAAATTTTACATGTAAATAAGTTTCTTACAAATCACACATGCATATAGCTCATAAAACACCACTGAATCTTTACGGTTTTAAAACGTTTAGCTGTTGATCTCATGTCATTCTTCCCAAGTAGAGACAGATGGCTATAACTGAAATTATATGTGAATGTAAAGTTTTGCTTAGTTCATAGACTTCAATACAGCTCTTCATTATTATACAAAAAGTATTTTTTCTTTCCTTCCATACTCATTTTTGTTTATTTATTTATTAAAGCTGGTGAGTGCTATAAGCAAGTGCCTAATTTTGGCACAAATCTTTACTCTGGAATATGCCTTTGCTGTGTTTGGCCCACAAATGGGCTGATCATATTGCCCACTGAATCCCATTGTTACCCTACACTACTCTGCCTCACTCCGAGGTCCTGCAGCCCAAAAAAGATCTCTGGCTCACTGCCTGCCTTCTGTCACCCTGTAAGCTCAGTCCTTGCTGCAAGCCAGCTCCAGTCCAGGCCTCCCGGCCATTCTGTTGCTATAGTCCGGCTCTTGGCTCAGACCAAGCTGCTCAACATGAACACTCCATCCTTCTCCACTTCACCTACATGATTAAATCTCACCTGTCATTCATATTAACCTGTGCTCTATGGGATAAATACGCTCAACAGCAAAGCCTTCCTTGGACACATTACACTATCTTTTCTGGAATATCTTTCCCTGTACTCTTCTGTACTAATACCACAGCAAGTCTCAGGATCTGCTTTAAACTGAGGTTAAACCTTTAGAAACCTTACCTTGCCTACTGAGCATCTGCAGGTAGCTACACACACAAAGACCAAAAAAAGACCTACCACGTATGGGAGGAGATATAATGAACAGAATGAAGTACATTACTAGAAGATCATCGATAAAATTAGAAGGAGTAAATGTATTTCATCACTTCAGGTCATTTTTAGATAACCTTACTTATAGAGTCATCATGAGATCACTGATATTTTGCATGACTAGGATAGACAGTATGCTTTAATAATATTCACTAGTCAACAAACTTTCTTCTACTTTCCTGCTCAGAGAGTTCCACAAATTTAATCCACTAAGTTCAGAACTGGTTACAGTCACAAAAGTGTTGTTCTGCCATAAATTGCTAAGCTTCTCCACCCCTAAGCCATTTATATGGGAGGAAAAGAGGCTGGGACCATCTAGGCAACCTGACTCAAAAGAAGTCCTTAAACTCTTTAACCATCTTATAGCCCTGTAGCTGTTCAGAACCACTGCACTCTCAACACCAGACACAATATGGCAAGCTCCCAGTGCAGGAACACTGCTGTCACAAGGAGTTAATGCTTACAGTTACAATTTTCTTTACATCCATGGCTTTTGAGGACATACTTTGCTCATGAAACTTTGTAAAGAATATAACTAAAGAATGACGTGCAATTGTTCTTATGAGATTTCTATAGCAAAAGTGTCTTGTGGGTTCATGTGTGAGGCTGCCCGTATGAAAAGGCACAAAATTGCCCTTGAACTTGACCACATAATTTAAATGTACTGTTATACAATGGAAAACTGCACACATCACAAGAAAAAGCTATGTTAAAAAGCACAGTTCAGAAGCTACTTAAAATTTAATCTCATTTTAGTTTCAAGAATTTAACATTTTAATTTCAAAATGATGACATTTCTAGTATTGAGATTAAGCACTTCTCAGCATTTATTCTCCTAAGCATAGGTTGCACTGAATACTGCACTCAAACTGAAAACAACACAGGAAGATGATAAAAATGTCCCAGCACACTTTAATGAAGAATCAAAGGGAAGAAATTTTACCTTGAATTCCTTCTTCAGCTGATGAAGTGTCAGCCCTTCTTTTTGAGAACCTCTCTCTCAATTTTTTAGGCAATCCTAACATCCAGCATGATAAATACCCACCTTATACCTGATCCAATGATTTACTGAAATCATAGCAGTTTTTCCCTTGATGTTATCACACTACATCAGACTACTTGATGGGTAAAATACTGAGCTGACTTATCTCAGGAATGGATAAAATATAGAAGGTTTTATATGATCAGATATACCGTTATTTTTAGTTATCAAGTTTAGTTTCAAGAACGTTTTCAGGAGCTAATTCCCATAATTTTACCTAGACTATTTAAGAAATGTGTTCACTTACCACATCTAAAAGTGAAAACTTCCTTTGAGTACAAAAGTGACATAAAGAATGCTGCACAAATTAAAAACTGCACCACATTAAACTTACAATAATGTAGAATAATGTCATTTTTGTGACCAAAATAGCTTTCAACACACATTTCAAGTACAGTTATTCCCTGGACTGGAAAGTATACTTATTTTGCTTTCTAAAACCAAGGAAAAAGAAAATCAAGACAAATCTTCACAAAACTTACATTTCTGGTCATACAGCAATTCTATTTGCATGCATAGCCTGATTAAAAGATACTATTAGGTTCTCTCTCAAAATGCTTCAGGAGGTGGCATGTCACAGATCACAGTAAAAGTCTGAGATTGAGAGAGAGAGAATAAACAACATATGACAGCACTCTCAACACCAAAACCAAGCATGTTTCATTTCTAACAGAGCTGGCTGGGTCATACAACGTGATATTTTCCCGAGCTCAGATCATTTCCTCTCAGTTACCTTAATGCTTCAGCAGATTTCTATCTGACTTAGGGAAAGAAAAGTCAGCCATCCACTTGCTCTGGCTCTGACCCTTTCCTTTTTTTTGCCAGGTTTTGATGTTCCTTCTGCAAGGATCCTAACTACAGCATGCTCCCCCCTGTAGGATGCACAGGCAGAAGGTAAAATATGACAGCAATGATGCCTACACCTTCACCCTCAGGAAGAGGTGCTCTCACTTCAGCTTGGTGAGAACTCTCCTGCTTGAATACAGATATATGTCTTTGCATATTGCATTTTGAGACAAAAAGGTAAAACATCTCCACAAGGTTTAGATTAAGTGTTTCAAAGGTAAATAGTTTTTTGAAAAAACAATCTGGGAGCAGTCCCACTGAATTCATAACTTCAATCAAATAGTAAAATAGAAATGAAGTCTTAACCATGCTAGTGATTATTTACTGATTTTAAAGTGGCTATTTCTTTATTCCCTATAATATGTCCACAGTTCTTAGTTTCAGAATATTTCACATGAAAAGAGGCTTTCTGCCCTTACAACCTAGCAATTACAGTGGGTTGTAAGAGGCTTAGACTCAAAACTAATCTCTCTCTGAATTAAAATGAGCATTTAGGAAAATACCTTACACACCAAATAATAAAGTATTGTGGGCTGGGGCCCACTCAGACTCTTATTTTTTTTCTATTAGGCACTTAAACATTCATTCATGCAGGAACCTGGGCATCCCCAGAGAGTGTTCTAAGCAGCAGGCTATAGAGTTACTTTTTGTATTGCTGACCAAAATAGATGCTTAAGCATTACATACATAGCGGAGCTGTTCCACCAGAAAAGTAAGACATTTTGTAATAGCATATAGTTCCACAGTTAGGACATCTTCTTCCAAGTCAGGAGTAGGGGAAAAAGCACATCTTAAAACCGCTAGCGATTGGTACTGGTCCTGATCCAACACACAGAAGAAAGCTGCAGCACCTGTTCTGTGATAGCAGCTCTAGCCTCTTGCAAATTTAGCTTTCGCTTTTATCTGAAATGTCTGTAAATGCAGTTTTGGTTGAATAAAGCACGTAGCTTTGATTAGCTGGGGAAGGAAAAAAAAAAAAAAAGAAGAAGAAGAAGGAGCAAAGAGATCTGTTTCTTGTCAACTGGAACATTTTCATTTATTTTTTAGTCGGTCACTGAACTGACAAATCAATTTATTGTACAGCCCAAGTGCAGATATCCTGTCCTGAAGTCAAATCAAGCAGCATATATGCTGGCAAAATTTGGCCTTCCTTTTTCAGCTCCTATTGTAAGCTATGTAGATTTCATGGCAGTGAGTGCCAGTGGGTAAATGAAACAAAAAAGAGAAGCTTTACAGTGATTAAGAGATTACAGTTTCTCTGCAAGATATAATTAAAAGAGAAGGAAGCTTAATTTCTCTAATTCCTAAAATGGAATAAATCAGAGCAAAATATCTTGTATTTTTATTTTCATAAAAGTAAGTATTAATATGTGCTTCACAAAGCATTGTATCACTACACACTTATTCCAGCAACAACAAAGCAGATGTATACATTAACAAACACCTGCTGAGATAAGCACTTTGCACTATGCTAATTCATGCTTCTATCTATTATATGTTGCTTTTTATAATTTCATCTAACTTCTTAATCAAGCAACAATTAAGAGGTAATGTAACAAAGTGGTGGAAATGTGGTTATTTTCTGCAACTGAAAGCGAACCATTAATCCCTGTAGCAGATTTACTTCTTTACCATTTACTGTGACCAGTGTGAACCTACGAAGAATTACTGTCAGATACTCCCTCATCAAAAGTAGAAAGAATTTTCTACTTGCTCTTTAAACCCCATATCAGTAACTGGCCAAAATTGTAATTCCCATTCCTGGGGAGCACATGGACTTTTTCTGGATTAAACTTCTCTGAATACATCATGTTTAATAAAAGAAAGCAAGCAAAGAAACCCCTGTTCACTGGGAAGGATGGCATTACCATACACTCTGGAAAATAGGACCAATATGCCCCAGAGTTTGATGGAACAAAGATGTCTGGAAGGTTTTTGGAATACCATGAGTGAAAAACACCACTCCATATCATCCTTTAAGCAGCACAGTGCAAGCATGATAAAACCTACAAATGTTCCACCTCTCGGTAGCTGAGTAATCCTCAGCAAGGCTCAAGGCAGCCTCTGCCTCTTCTCTCTCCTGGAACACTTGATTTAGTGACCCAGTGGCCTCATTTAATTGTTACAACTGACTTGAAAAGTCTTTGCATGGTAGAGTTTCAATAATTAAAAGACAAGAAAGTACAACAGTGTTCATATAGCCTGATATTGAGTCTATACAATTTCCCTAAAGCCTAAGAATTTCCACATCAAAACAAGATACCCCAATTCAACTGCTACGTCTTTCAGGAAGAGTTGCAGACTATTTCAGGGATCCAGTGACCAAATAACTAACCACCACATTTCAAGATGTACTGTTTCAAAAATGAATTAAGCTCATTTAAACACACATTTGTTCTCCAAATTCGGACCATTCACAGTAGAGTTATTAAATACAACCTATGCTTCCTTTTAAGCAGAGAGATACATTACAAAGAAGTAAAAGAAATTAAAGAATGACCAATTCTTCTCTTTGGAACCACCTGAACATTCTGAGTACTTCAGTGCTCCTCACCTATTTTTGTGTGAGAATTTTGTGAGTAGTTAATTTGACAGCAGAAAAGTTATTTTTGCATCCCTAGAGTTGAGGAAGATTATCAAGAACTGGAAATTATCAAGAAAAAAGATTACCAGGAATCATCAGCAAGATGATCTACTCACAGAGCCTGAAACCCATACCTAGCTTTAGGGTTGGTTTCTTAGAAACTGAAGAGGTACAGATCTTGCTATTTTAGATCCACTGATTATATATAGAGAGAAGTTAAAGAACCCATACTCACGGTTCATTTCTGCTCAAATGTACATTGACAGCAAAAGAAGAAAATAGGAACCATTGGAAAATCCTTTATTTCCCATGTCCAGACATTGTATTTTCTTGTAAAGAACGTGACCTGTAGGATGTTTCCCTCCAACCATCCCAAAGCCGTGTTCATTTACAAAAACATTTGAGAAACTACACAGAGAGATTCTACAGAATAAAACCACCGGTGCCAATGTGCAACCACTCTGCTCGTGAACTTCTGCCATTTTTTTCATTTGCCAGTCATCCCACACCCCTACTCTTGCTCCTATCCCTTGTGTTCTCCATGCATTCTTTTTCCATCTCCCCCCACCTCACCATGCCCTCTCTGTGGTCTCACTCTTCTCCTCATTATGACTAAAGAATCCTCTCCTAGAAATTACATGAAAACATTAAAGTCAAAACTCCACAATCCCTGAAAAACACAGATTTTCAAATAAAAAGAAAAAAAATAAATAAAGCACAACAGAAAATAAAGTCCAGAAATACTAATATAATACCTGGAACCACTGTACTTGTCTTCCCTTTTTGTTTGTTCTCTGTATTCATGCTACTTCCACGCTGGTTAGTTCAATATCTTTGCTTTGCTGTCTTAGAGCACAGGGGTAGTTCTTGTTGCCTTCACATCTTTGTTACAAACTATAGTGACTAAATAAAATGTATCTTCTGACTTCTACCTCTGTTAACCCTCATCCTATGCATATCTTCCTAATGCAGCTCACAGCGCAGCTCCAGTGATCAAGGAAAACCAGCAGAGAACTAGTCATGGGCAGCTCATAGCAAAACCCACAGGCAGCTGCAAAGAAGGAGAGGCTAGGGGGTGGGGGAACGAAGACAAAACCAGGGTGTTCTAACTGCACAGAACCAGGGGAAAAAAATTAAAAAAAAAAAAAAAAAAAAAAAGAAAGAAAGAAAAAAAAAGAAAAAAAAAAAAAAAGAAGTGGCAACAAGCAAGAGCAGTTTAAGAAACAAACCCAAAAATGAAGTAGACAACTCATTTCAGAAGAACACAAAGGTCAGATACCTCCCTGAACTGTGAAAGACAGCTGGAAGCTAGCTCTGAGTATCAAGCAGTTGGTTACAAACAAATTAACATGAAGCATCCACTCAGCAAATAGAATTTTTCCCTGGAAGAAGCCATATTTTTCCATTAGTCATATATTTTATACTTGTCCTAGTACTACTGGTTAGAGTCCAAAATTTTCAAAATCATTCTCTTTTCAAAAGAGGACATGACAGCATGGCAGCCAAGCTGGTGAATGGAGCTGCTCTGCTCGGCAAGACAGCATTAAAGCTAGCTGATAAGAAACACCCAGGAACTCCATGTCAGCTCTTTCAAAATGAGAGGCTGTGCTTGTTTCTCGAGTTACAGCCACAGGATGAGGTACTGCTACTTTCCCCACATGAAACAACTACTGAGCACAGTAAGAGCAATTCTCCAGACTGCTTGAATCATTTCCTATGCTAGGGGAACTCAAGCCAGTGTTCCCATCTGTCTATAAAGGGGTCAGGTACCACATCTGTCTGAAGCACTCTCACTTTGGAGCCTCTGAAAACACAGAGAACAGTGCTCAGCTGGGTCATCCTGCAGCACATTTGCCACCTTAGCCAGAAAGAGAGCTTCAAATCCCTGTTTCAAAAGCTGACAATATTGCTGAAGTTGTCCTTTATTATGGAGACTGGAAACCTCAAGTCAATACGAACATCAAACATCATGCTCCCACATATTTTCTCCATCCCACTGAATCATGAATTATTTCCTATCTAAAATAACAGAGATACATGAGGTTAAGGAAAACCCTCGTACGTGAGAAGAAAGTCTGAATTACAGTAATGTGAATGAATTATTTAACCATAAAGCAAGTGTATACACTGGGAGAATTTCATGTCAGCAGCCCTTTAGCTCACTTCCTTAAATCTAAGGAAGCATTTATTGCTTTTTTTTAAAAATTGACCTTTAACAAGTGAACTTGAGGTGAGCAAGGCAAGCAGCACAAGAAGGAGAGGGCACAGCGCTCTGCTTCTTCCCATCCCTCTCCACCTCCTACCCCAGAAATGGTAGAGATGGGCATGTACCAGCCAGGTTCACCCTTCCTGCAAGCCACAAGGGAACAAAGATCTGGGGAGAGGAACATGGGGCTGTTGCTAATGTTAGCCTCAAACTTGCACCTCATCACTTACTCCCTCCTTACTTAAACAAGTAAGTCTTCACGAGGGAAGGGTCTGCACACATCTGGGATCTAGAGGACATTCTTTCAATATGGGGGGAAAAAAATCAATTACTTTGTTATCTTTGAGAAAAAAGCATGTGAGTTTTACTGCAAATTTGGTAGGTTCTACCATCAACAGTGATCTAGGAAGGGTCATTAAGGAAGACTCTGTAATTAATAAGTTACCTGAATGTAAATCACACCACTGCAAGCTCAGGGAGCACAATAATCAGAATTTAGCTTCCTTCTTTGCATCTTTTCTGACACCTGTGGGACAAGAGGAATCAGTTAAAGCTTTGGGATTCTTCTCTAGGTGCAGCAGTATATGGAAGACGAGAGTGAATCCCATCTCTGGGTACCCCAGGGCCATCAGTGCCCATGGCAGATTCCTAATGTTTCTGCGCAACCTGGCCCTGGCATCCCAGTGAGAAAAAAAGTATTAAAAGAAAATTCTGAATTCTGTGTTTAACCATGTTATGATGATTTTTTTTTTTATGTCTTAACCACAGCAGAGTAGTATGTATGCTATCCATGCTGAATTTCTTCATTTCCTTTTAATACAGATACTCAAAAAAAAATGTTAATAACTGTTAATAGCGGCTATTCCATTACAAACTGCCAAGAGAGGCAATTATAGAGAATTTCCCTGTGGCATTCTCTCTCTTCCAAAGAATGAAAGGGGGTGGAGGGAGAGGTGCCATAAGTTTAGAAGCAAAACACTGTTATTATTCTGAAGTGAGAATGACATCCTTGCATTAACACAGTATGAAATCATAGTAGCAATTTTCATGCCATATTATTTTGTTTTTGTCAGGTCACTGATTTTCAATTTCATCAATACTACATAAAACTAAGGAAGATAATAGAATAAAGAGCATCCATTTGGACTCCATTACTGAAGCAAGAGCATGATGCTCCTTCTGTGAATTAAAACTAAC
Organism: Alectoris magna; assembly: GCA_030625065.1. NCBI lineage: Eukaryota > Metazoa > Chordata > Aves > Galliformes > Phasianidae > Alectoris > Alectoris magna. The sequence continues at coordinate 29,377,175 of CM060563.1, read as the reverse complement.
TGATGCACTCATAAGAAATACAGGTTACTCTTGTCCTGGGATAACGAATAAACCAAACCCAGAGGTTACAGAAAAGCAATATACCAAAGCAAATCCAATATAATTCTATGTTACCACAGTTTAAAAGTTGATCTTTATATTCTTCTAATATGACACAAACTAACCCAAAGAGCGTACAAAGCCCAGAGCCACAATGCAATTTGTTTACACACTCACCTGAACTCACATTCTTACAAATTTCCCCAAAACTATTCATCTAAACTGAAATTAAACCTGAAATGACTTAAGTGGTGATGCACTGACTCCAATCTTTCAAATGCCTTTCTCTGTTTTCATTGTATTATTACAACTGACCAGAGGTCTCTAAATGTACAAGATATGACAAAACACAGAAGAAAGATGCAAGCCATTTTAAAGTACACCTGCAAAGATGCCACCTTATGAGGGCTCCGGTTCATGAAGAAAATTCACAAAACTGCACCTCAGTAACACAGAAGCAACTGGAGATACATTTCATCAACCAGAGGCATTTAGGAGACTCTTAAACCGGAGAAGGGAAGAAAGATGAACAAAGACAGGATAGCTGTTGCTTACAAAAGATCCAGACAAGTTTGCTGTTGGGAGGCCTGATTGTGAAGTACGTTCATCCTGGCTTCCATAGCTCCACTAGACTCTACATTCCCTGAGTTCCTTATCTAAACCTTAACCCAGTCAAGGAAACCTTTGCCACAGAAAGAGTAGCCAGAACTTCAAGTTTTCTCTCAGGTATAAGCCTGTGCAAGATCAAACATGCCTTTCCAAGGAGAAATGCACAATCTTTTTTTCTTCAGAGGTGACTGAAAGCCCCTGCAAGCTTTCAGAAGTGGAAGATGATTGTGGCAGGGGAGAGAGCCAGCCCTCTTCCTTTTATTCTTCACTTTTATCCACAGTGGGGGCACCCCTCACCAACTCCAACTGCAGAGTTTGTGAGTCCTTTCCAAATTTCTTTGCTTGGGCCACTCAGAGTCTACAGGGAAGATTGCTTTGTGCTCTCATTTCCCAGTATGTTTGTCTACATACAGAAGAGATCTAATCAGTTGGCTGGAAAGGACATAAAGCTCAGTTTGGCCAAATCCCTTACCTGGACGGATGAGGAACAGGTCCCTGCTACATAGCTTGCGGTTCAAGTAAGCTCTCATGACAACAGTATGTATATTCTTTTCTGTGATAATTTAGATATGGACAATTGCTATTTCATTTTCCACTGTTCTTCTAACATAGGCATGAACATATCTGCCTACAAAAATATCGCAATTTGAATTAGACATTCAATGATTTCTTATAAGCCTATATTCTTCCCATCTCCATTTGAAAATAATTAGTCGTTCTCTCACTCTGGATGATTAAAATGTAACTAATGCCACACTTATTTTATGTGATCAATGTTGGTACAATGAAAAGCACATGAATTAATAATATCTAGCCACTTCTTCTAATTGTTTCCTAATGTTCTGTTATTATACATTCGCTTGATATTCACTGTAATGCTAGTTATCACCATTTTTACTTTTTTTTTTCCCCATAAAAACTGTACATTTCACCTTTACTTTCTGCAAAGGAATTTAAACACTGATTTCTCTATCATTCTCATGTTTCAGAAGGTTGCAGTCACTTGTGGACATATTGTTAAAAAATAAAAACACAACCCTTTCCACAGGGTAAATGCTCATTTGAAGAATTTCATCCTCGTATCCTACTTATAACGACAGTGCCATCAGCTCTTTAACCAAAACTCTCAAATCTGTAATTCACTCTTGAAGCTTGTTGGGTTTTGTTGTGGTTTTTTGTTGTTGTTTATTTTTTTTGTTTGTTTGTTTTGGTTTGGTTCGATTTTTTCCCTGCATGTGCAGAAATAATCAAAAAGCTGAATGTGCCAAGTCTTCAGTAGGAATTCATTGTCACTGCTGGTCTCTGGTTAACATCTCTGAAGCCTCTCTCCTGTTGGCAAGCAATGATTAGTGTTACCTCACTGGGGGACACCAAATGAGCACACACTTCTAGTGCAAATGTACAGATGTGCTAGCTTACATTTCCCTAGAGAACTGAGATTGTCCTAGTTTTACAGTATTTTGTAAGCAATTTGGCATGATCCCAAAATACATCAATTCCAAGGCATCTGTTCACAACTGTCTGTCCCTGAGAAACACTATTTTTCTCATTCCTATGGTGTTCAAAGTTTCTAGGTTGCATCAGCCACCTTCCTACGAGGAACCTTTACTAATCTGATTGCAGGTTGGGAGGAATCACCAAAAGGAAAATCACAAAATCACAAACTTGTCATTAAGCAAAACAAATTTTTGTGATTACATGTGGTACTATCCACACACTTGTGAGAAAGAAAACAAAAACACTGTGTGGACACATTCATTTAAAATGTGGTACCTGAATATGATTGGAAGTAACCAGTAGGCTATGCAAAGGAATGTGTCCAAGTACTGGTTTCATTTGCTATTAGGCTTTGTTTGCCTTGATCATAACTCCCAGAACAAAATCAGCAAAGACAGATCACTTAAGACAATACCACAGACTATTTTCTTATTAAACACAAGGAAAAAAAAAAAAAACAACCACATTTTGTGGCTATTATTGCTCAGTGACAAAGCATACAAAATATAAAACATGATACAGGCTGGCTCCAGGCTTTGTTTTGTGCCTTCATCTATGTCTTCAAAACATCTTATCATGCAAAATAAGAAAAGTACTTGACATCAATATTTTATTGAAATTCTTTCAGAGAAGACTTATATACATTATATTTTCAAGATGAGATGCAGACTATTTTAGTAGCAGGAGAGAGCAATATATTGGATAATAGCTGACATTTGACTCCCAGGGATTTTCTGTTATGAATCAAAATTCATTTATTGATAGTAAAGTAGAAGAATGTGGCTAAGAAATCGATAGAAACGTTCTGTATTCTAGTTATGGAGCATAGAGATAACCCAAAGTCAACATTAATGATGCTAGTCTGTGTAAACATTGACAAAGCCAAAGGAACGATTTTAAATAATAGACTTCTACAAGCAGATATCAACAAGCTGTATTAATGGAGATTGCTGCCACACTTTATGATGACTTTGATTTATTCAGAACATGGAAATGATCAGTGACATCCAGTTGATAGCTTTTGCATGATGTAATTTGGACATATTTTTCTAACTACAATGGTCACCTCCTCCCTTCCTCTAACAGCTGTGAGGTAACTAAATCTCTCTTTAGCTACATGGCATTTATTTCCCAGTTCACCCCAGCTCCAAGCCAGTAGGTGAAGATGGTTCTATTTTTATTTTCCTAATTAGCAATGAACACACTAAAAATGACACTACTGAATTTAAGCATCCCATGCATTAATAAATCAAGTAGAAGTCCACAAAATAAGTAGAACACTCATATTGTATTTCCTGACCATCCCAAGTGGGGCAACACTTCTCAAAGACTGAAACATCAACACAGAAGAGAGAGATGAAGATGTAAGCTGTCTACTCCATATATGCCTGATTAAGTCTGTCCTTTCGTCTCAGAAAGAACTACCAGACATGACTGACCCAAGCAAGGGGGTTAAACAAAAGGAATGGGAAAAAAAGAGTTTTTAACAAAAACAGTTCCAACAGAAAGAAAGAAGCAATATCAAAGTAAGTATCAAGTAATATCAAGACATATTTGAAGTTATTATATCAAATATTAATTCTAGAACAACTATTCTTCAATTTAAGGAGTTAAACATTCTGTTTCTGGACCCCAGAAGCATTAGGCAAGTCTTTTATTAGAATAATAAATAAATAAGTAATAAAAATTAGAAAAGAATAAAAATTAAATGAGAACAAAAAAATCTACTTCTGTTCTGATTTAATTCAGGGATTTGATTTTTATTAACTAATTGCCTGTTTGGATATCAAAACATAACTTTTCCTGATTCCAGCTGCATGAAAAAGAACCATTCTTGAGACCTCTTAGCTAACACTTTAGAGCATCTACTTAATTTTCAGTTTATTCAAAAACAATTCCATTCTACTGCTCTAAATGACAAGGCATACCGCAAAGGAAGCTGTCAAACGTACCTATAAATATGTAGTCCAAGGACCCTGCAACATACTTATTTCATTAAATCCAGCATAAATCAGATGCTAATAGTGAATATTCTCTAAATTGTGGGGGAAAAAAACATTATACATTGGGTGATATTAACAATGTGAAATTAATTACTAGCCAGTGTCACAAAGGGAAGGATAAATACACAATTCAGGTCATAATTTGTTTACTGAGTCTTCCAGTACTTCTTAGCAATACTTGCTAACAAGGACTCAGCTCTTGCACTTCTGAGGAAGGAAAGAAACAAACAAACAAAAAAAAAGCACATATCTACCTCTTATGGTTATAAAGACACTCTCAAACATGCAACTTTAATGTACCCCAAAGACACGAATGAGAACACAAATAGAAAAAGACATGTTGGATTCTTTCTTATTTCATGATTTAAGCAGAACTCCAGATTCTTAAACATTTAACACGAACAATACTGTGTATTCAAAATGTCAGTAAAGACAATCTTTGCCAGTGGGATCAACATAGGAAGAATAAGAAATAAAAATGCCCCGAAAAAATAAAATGCTTTTTCTTTCCTTAGTTTGATTTCTTACTAAGAAATCAAAATATACTTATTACTCTCTATTGGGAAATGCATATCAATTCCACCTTTATTTTATGAATATTTACTTAGCTGAATACTAGTGCTGCTAATCCATATTTTATGAATATCTGTACACACACACACTACATAGAGACTGTTTCCCTTGCAACACAAAAGAGCTTTTTCCCTTAGCGAACATCTGCTTTTTTAGACAGTGATAAAGAGTGAGTCCTGTTACCAGCCAAAATATAGCTGACTGCAGGGAAGTTTCTAAGACTATTTGCTAGCCAAGGATTATTATTTTTTTCATAGCATACCTTTTTGAAGAATAAATACTTTTCCTTTTGTCCTGTTTTCTTCCCTTACCTATATTATCTTTAATGAATAGTAATGCATTCCATAAAGACAACTTAATTACTTTCAGGAGAACAAGCAGCAAAAATCCTCAGTGACTATGGGTAAAAATGCTTTTCTATTCACTACCCCTATCATGTGGTATTTTTGTATCAGCTATTTTCCTTTGCAAGGGCACGGGGAGAAGCATCAGAAGCACTTTCTGTTCACACAGGAGAGAATAATTCAATATATGTTTTTCAGAAACCATTTCTCAGGATCCTTCAATTCTATTTATTTCAAATACCACTGCCTCAAGAGTAATAAATATACAACTGCCTGGGGACAAAACAAAGTGTTTAATCTTGATGCAAGCAGTTGCACAGTTGTTAAACAAGAGAACCTTAGAATTTGTTTCTTTTAGACAGAAGGAGAGAAGAATCTTATCCAGGATATTTTCTGATACCCAAATGAATTAGGGAACTTTGGCCAATGTTAGTGATAAAGACAGATCAAAGAAATGATTTCTGCGTAAGGATTTTTGCATACTGACCTTACAAGCAGCAATTTAGCAAAACACAGATCATACAGGAAAAATATTTGCAATACGGCTGCATTCACATTTTTGTTTGCTCTAATTTGGGACATGAAAGAATTTATAGTTCCTTCACAAAAGCTTGATTACTAAACTGTTGAAGTGTGCCACCAACATAAACAATTCTACTTTCTTGCTTTGTTCAGATGAGGAAAAAAAAAACACAAAAACATGCTACCTTTCGAATTTGTTGCTTAGTCCTGTCTTATTTCTATTTGTGTATTCAGGGTTACCCTAAAGTGAGTAAGTCTAGATTATTACAGTGATTTAACCAAAACAAACCTTTGATCTTCATCTAAAATGAAACTCTTCAACTTAAAATGGAGAACACAGTAAAACAAACACCTATGCTTTGGCTTGAGAAGTGTGTTTGGAAGTAAATGTCAATGGTTTGTCTAGTCAACTCAGAGGACAACATCTGCTTGAGTAAAATACTTATGCATCAACCACAGACAGCAAAGGTGTTAAAGATTATTAAAATGTCAACATTATAGTTTGGCTAGGAAAAAAAAAAAAAAGAAAGAAAGAAAGAAAGAAAAAGAAAAAGCCCCAGCTTTCAGTGTAGAAGTATACTATTTCTCTAATTGTACTCAGAGCATCTGAACGGTCTGTGAAACAGTTTCTCCAAAGGAAGTACAATGACACCAGTCAGCCATGCTCTGTGCTTGGCCACTGAACTGGAAACCTGAGTCCTATTCAGCAGAAAAAGAAGGTAGAACTACTTCATCTACACTTATTACAAAAAGAAAAAGAAAGAAAAGAAGAAAAAAAAAAGGGGGGGGGGGGGGGGGGGGGCGTCAGAAGAAAATGAATTTCATTAGGGTTTTTTTGTTTTGTTTTTAAACAGAATTATAGTCTTTTTCCTCCCCTTAGTGAGGATGCCTTAAGCAATCAAAGCTAGAAAGAATCAACATTCACAATGATGCTCCTAAAATAAGGATTAACTTCAAGCCAATCCAAGGTCAAGAAACTCGGATGAGACAACATGGAGGCTGTGCAAATACTTTCAAACACCAATGAATGAATTCCATCAAAATGAATATGCAAGCTTATACAGAAAAGAAGGGGAGGAAAAAAAAAAGCCTGAAAAACATGGAAGACAAGAATAGTTTACAAACCTTTATCTGTCATGTCATGAAATTGTTAATACAAGAATCCTAAATACTAATTACCAAATCCCTCACAGAGATACTTACAGCGTACTTACAGTACGGTGTCCCTTACAGTGCTCTGCTGCATAAGTATGAAAAACAAAGCTTATTCTCATTCATGTGAACTATACTCTAAGCACTAGAATGGGAATTCAGCACTAGAAATACTCCTATTTTGTCCTAAGTCTACTCAAATAGTAACTATTTGTTAGAGAATTTCTGCATAAAAATAGGAACATAGAGTCATAGAATGGCCTGGGTTGAAAAGGACCTCAAAGATCATCCAGTTTCAACCCCTCTGCTATGGTCAGGATCACCCACCACTAGACCAGGCTGCCCAGAGCCACATGCATCCAGGGATGGGGCATCCACAACCTCCTTGGGCAACCTGTTCCAGTGTGCCACCACACTCTGAGTGAAAAACTTCCTCCCAATATCTAACCTAATCCTCCCTTGTCCCAGTGTAAAACCATTCCTCCTTGTCCTATCACTATCCACATATCACACCCCATACTTGTTCTTGATAGTGCAATATCAGGCAACCATTAGTACAAAACAGAAACTTTGGTTTTGTAAGAATGTGTGTATATACACAGTGGCATATCTATATATAGTGCTGGGGAAAAAAAAAAGAAAAAAAAAGAAGAAAAAAAAAAGCCTATTAAAATGGATTTTTGTTTTATGTGGGTAAAAAAAAAAGTCTAAAATTTAAAAATAAAATTTAAAAAATCTCTTCTAAAAGACAAAAGTGGGTGACAAATAACCTTTACAGCAAGATTAAATTATAGACTATGATGCAACGTGATCCAGTAAAAAAAAATACCGTCAGCACAAGGTATTTTTGCTACCAGGTAGAATCACTACTACTAGCACTGTACCAGCTTCCACAGCCATTCCAAAAGAAAACCAGTAGAAGGATATTTAGCAGAAGCATGGGCATGGGCAGACCCTTAAAGAGCAAATACAGCTGCACTACAAGGCAAAATTAAAATGATGCAAATGTAAATCTAAAATTACTCTCAGTTTTTAAAGACACGACATTCTCAGCATCATATACCTACCAAATACTGAAATCCCAGAATACATTTTTACATTCTCCTAAACCCATACCAGCAATGAAATATGAAGTTATACTGCACCTTCTACATTTTCAACATGTAAATCCAGGGAACATCTGGACAGAGATATGCACAAGGATTTAACTCCCAGCCAATGGCACTGCTCCAAATAGAAGAATTCTTACAGTTGCAAAGGCTCTTCTGCACCACTACAGGAGGAAAACACCAGGCACGCTCCTCATCCACTGCTATACAGGCACATTTACCCTTCTGTGTTAGTTTGGTGCCTGGCAGCAGCCTCAGTCCTGAGCTAGCTGACCTCCTGCCCAGCTCACCACCTGCAGGAAGCTGTGGAACATCCTCTACCTGCTTCTCTGGGGTGGCTTGACAAGGCAGCACTCACCAGACTTCTCCAAATGTCTACTGCTCCCGCAACAGACTTCCTCAGCACAGAGCAGAAAACTGAAACTTCTAGTTGTGTTTATTTCTATCTCTCTTCATTTAACCCTGCCTGGTAGCCATCTGGGCAGCACAAGGCCCTGAGTCCATCTGGAGACATTCAACAAGGAGCATACCAAGAGCTTCCAGATGCCTTGGTCAAGCCTGCACACACAGACATCGTTTTGTTACATGACAACACTTCAGGGCTCAATGTGGTGGTTTTCTGGGCAGTATGTCTTGCTCCTGCCCCATGTGATGCCCATGAAAGAAGAACTGAGCATTGGAGTGGATAATAATATAGATGTATTTCTCCTGCTTCAGTTCTGAGGCAGCAACTGATCTGGAGACACTCAGACATTTCTCTACAGAAGGGCTCTATAAATATCTCTACTGGTGATTTCTAACTTCCTTTGAAGTGTCAGGCACTTGACATTACCAGATACTCCTCTGCATTAGGGAGACAGATGTGATATAACGTATTAATCCCAAGAGGTAGATTGCCACATCCGCTCCTGGCACCCACCTAAAATTCAGTAGAGAAGAGCAAAATAAAAGTAAACTGCTTTGAAGGTGTTTGTTGTCACTTTATCCACTTAGAAAAATAATGTCAAAGGCAAACACTGTATTACTGGTATCTGCAGGATAGCCAACAACAGTGTTACAATGTTATTTCTTCTTTGTTGTGCAGCAACTCTGAGGCCTTTGAGCATAAACAGGTCAGACTATGTCACAGTAGACCCTAATACGTTAAGTTAGGAGAGCATGCTTCATAGCATCCTCAGGAGATGCTGCTGTGTTATATCACACCACAACCAAGGAGTGAGACAAGCTAGAAGAGGTTTTGTTACAAGTGAAGGATCTATGGTCTTCTGGTTCTGGTAAGAGCCAGAGGATTAGATCATACAAGGTCCCCAGAAAGGAGCCAGGGAAAGGGGCAAGACATATGACTATTCGCTAGCCAACAAAGTCTTCCTCATTGTGCTTGCAGCACACATCCACAGAAGATCTGCTATAGTACAGCTAACACAGGAGGGCAGGAAGGATGAGCTCCTTTCGCCTCTAACCTCATTCACCCCTACCCAACGAAGCAACCAGAGAACGCAGCATCCCAGCAGAGGGCGCATGGAACGTGGTACGAGTGATTCTTAGGCTTTTTCACTGCCATTATCTGCAGTAGTAACATTTTTATATTTTAGCACTACAACTGCAAACAAAATTCTACAGAGTAGGCTCTGTAGAATTGCAACAACCATACTGAAAGAGCATCTGTTTATGAAACACAAACAATATAAGGCCTTTACCTTTTTTTTTTTTTTTTTTTTTTTTTTCCCCTCCTTGAGATATGAAAAGGTACTTAAGCCCATACCTCAAAAGGTGTTTCTGTCTTTTATATGTCACTTAACTCCCACTGAACTCAATACTTAACTGCCTTGGAGAAGCTGACATTTAAATTTTATCTAGACAATTTCTGAAAATACCTTTGATTCCCAGGGAAGTAAAGGAAGAAACAACTGCAATCTGCTTCTTAACCAGAAGTTTCTGCCCCCAAAATTAAAATAGCAAGTTGCTTAAGGAGCAGAGATTTTTCTGATTTTTCAAGAAAAATTAAAAACCAAATCCTTAAGTTGCTCTGCCAAGCAAAATAATTCCCAAATCCATCCCTTTAAAGGCGACCAGTACCACACAGAAAAGGTTGCCTTTACATACGGTTGTCAATTTCTGGCTTTGTCCAAGGACTTGGTTTTTGAAATGTAAAGGACAGGGTTATATATCAGTTATATATACAAGTATTAAAAGGTAACTTTGTCTAATTGGTAAACAAAAAAACGACCAAGAACAGTATTACGAGGTCCCTCAGTTCGTTGTGGGGGAAAAAAAATAACTGCACTAGTTTCCTGAAATTGGAAGTTATTTCATATTAGATTTATCAAACATATCCCTTACATTAAAAGGAGATAAGAAATCCTTGTGAATGGATCAATAAGCTCATTCCAAAAATTCAAATCACTTCTACAAATGTTAAGTTTCAGAGAAAAGAGCCTGTGCAGAATACCCCTATAAAATTTTACTCTTAAAATATGCTTTAGAACAAAATCCTCTCATACTGTTTTTTATTAAAACCACAGCACTGCCAATAAACATTGCTGATCTGAAGGTTAAAGTTGTGTGAAGCAGTACCTTTAACAGAGAAGAATTTTTATTATTAAAAAAGCGCTACAAGACCTTATGGTGTTTTAAAAGGAAAGCTGTATATCTTCTTAGGGACAACCACCATAATCCTACTGAGGAACATTAATCTGTGCAGCTGGCCTATTCAAAGAAGGCTGGTAAAATATTTGACTAAATTCTCACAGTAAGTTCTATATTTCTAGGCAAAACTCTTTGGTAAACTGTTCTTAATGTTAACCAGGTGTCCAGAAGCAGATGAAAACCCTTCTCGTGAGTCCTTTTAATGTAAGTTAACAAACAATTATTTTGGAATACAAAATAAAGAGGGTCCTCTTCCCCTCCCTCCCCCCCCACCCCCCCAAAGTAGAGATTTGTGCTACTCAGCAGCTGCACTGAATTAAGCAATTCAGCGTTGGAGGGGGGCATAGACTCTTGCTACATTGATGAGAAGGTTCTTTTAAAGAAGGTATATAACTCATAAGCTACATAAATGAATTTTATTTTTAATCAGATATTAAATGCCCACATGCCCAACAACACAAGTTAATGCTCAAGGTATTTGAGAAATAGAAGAAATACAGCCCTCAAAATCTAGTATTATATAGAACAAAATAAAATAGGTAAACTATTATTCAAGCACCAATAACAAAGTATTCTGGTTTTAAGCACAGCCATGGATGAGCAGAGTACAGAAACCTCATGCATGAAGCACTTGGGAATGTGATCCCATACTGATCCCTTGACAACTCATGAACTGGACTCTTCCAAAGCAGGAAGAAGGGCATCACGCAATGCCTGTGAGCGTGGTCCCTACCTGCTCCTTTACAAAAGCGACTCCAGCAAATACAGATAAACTCTCCTATATCTCCAGAGGGAGGACAGTCGCTCATGCACCACTTGGCCTCTTTTCTAAGTGCTCTATAATATAAGCTACATTTTAGACATGCTTGAAAACACCTGTCTCTGTTGTTTGTTTTAACTTCTTAACTATGACAGGGCTTCTAAGTTTTCTAAAGAGCGTCTTGCTCATTTGCTTTACTTTTTGGACTCAGTGTAATCCAAAATGGAAAGTATTTAACTATATTGCTCTGTTTGCTTTATTTAAAGATAATCTTTTCATGTCTTTACCCAGCCAGTCAGAACAAATATGGCTTCCAATTCTAAGCAGAGAAGCCTTTTTCTTGCTCACTAGCTTACTTAGGACTACACAATTTAATTAACATTTCTGTAGCACTTTTTTTTTTTTTTTTTTTTTTTTTTTACAGATAATGACTTCTTTCTTCAATTTTGCTTTTCAAGCACATTGTACAATAAATCACAAGGGAAAATCTTTATTTTTAATATTTCCATTTATGTATTTAATGAATATTATTGAATTTTTGCCAACTTCTCATTAGAAACTTAGAACAAATATCTGAACTACTATTTCATTCGTGTCTGTAAGAATGAAGCATTATGCTGACACTAGAATTTTAACAGTAATTAGCTCCTTTATTAGAAATCTGCTTTTCATTTTCACTATCATTGCAAAAGGTCGAGTTTTAAACTAAACTAGAAACCAAAAGCTTAATTTTCAAAGATTTTCTATCTTTTGGATGTAAGTTACAAGAAAATCTTCAAAAACATACACTGCAGAATGCCAAGCCATGCCTAGTTCAAATTAGGACCCAGAACTGAGTTTGAAGCTTTCAGCAATGAGTAGCATCTCACCCTCTGGAAATGCCATAGTTGCACACACAGTTCTCTCTCCAAAACATATGCTGTTCTCATGCATCTTTTGCATTTTTATGTGCAGCTAACTTAGATCTCTTTCAATACCTTTCTGTTGGAAGACATCGCTTCCCAGTTGACTCTTCACAAGTACACCAGTAGTCTCATCTCCCTCTGTCAAGCATCCACCTCTCTCTAAAGAGATTGTCTGCATTCTTCCATTCAAGGATATGCACACCTCAGCCATAATTCTCTCAAGGCAGGAATATGCGAAATGTCAGCACAAACACCAGTAATCTCACTATACTCATTTTTTTTCAGTCAAACACCTATGGAACAATTAGTGTCAGTAAGTTCATGGGAGTGCACTGAGTGACAAAATAGGATCTCCTTTATCACAGATCTATCTCTAAAGGATGACATCTATTGCTTAATTATGAAAAACAACAAGCTTTCTTCAAAAAAATGACTCTTCTAAGAAACTGTGTTATCTTCAGTATTTCAGTGATAGGGTGAAATAGAACTCAATATTTAGTAGTAATATTTCTTGCATGCAGATGCTTTGACGGTATCAGGTCCCTTAAAACAGAGCTTTTAGTGCACAGTTCTTTATGTCTGTGTGTAAACTACCATAGTTATCTGAAGTTTTCACACTTATAATGTATCTGAAGCATCAATTATAAATCAAAGTATTCTGTGTTTAGTCAGTTTCAAATTATGAATGCTCTTGATCATATTTCATCTTACAGCTTCTTTGACAAACTATAAGACAAAAGATTTTTTTTAAAGCTTAATCTTTACTAAATAATTGGGTATGTAATTGTTATGTTTTTGCATTTATGAAAAATAACCACATACTTTCATTCTGAATTCTTCTTAGGCGAAGGGTTCAACAAAACCAGAACAAAAATCTTTTTGAGACCACACTGCATACCTCTCTTGTTCACAAAAATATCCTGCTAACAACATTCACAGATTCATTAGAGACAAATGTTTAATGTTAACACAGAGACATCATTAAAAAAAATTACAACATGGTATACATGACATATATAACTTAGTGTGGTCCTATATATCATAAGCATTGTGAAATGAAGTCACGGTTTGGCAAGTACCAGTGCCATGTTATTTTGATGCTCAGTCCTGGCTAGTACTTCTAGAAGGATTATCAGCATCTCTTCTGGCTAACAAAAAGGTAAATGTTGACTATGACTAAGCTGTAGGCCAATATATCTATAAGAGTAAAAAAATAAATACTGAGTAAAATAAATGTCAATATTAGGTATAAGAGTATGCATACAGAAATATCCTTTTGCTTTAAATCAGAGTAGATGCTTCCCTAGCTCAGAACTTCTACGTACCTTCTTGCAGTACCTTACATCAGTGCAGATCCAATATGAAGACTCAGTATGAAATACTATCCCCTTTTCTGTAGCCATAAAGTATAGAAATTGTGGCACGTTCCTGTTATCAAACACTCCCATGTTTTGTTAGCAGCAACAGCAAAACAAGCAAGCTGACTCATAAGACACACAATCCTTATATGTAGACTTGAGGCTGTTCCACACTTCTACTGACCAACCAGAATTAACTATGATTTTCTTCATCTCCAAGATAAATATTAACTAATTGCCAAGAAAACTCATCTTCTTTTCTGGACTGCTTTCCTATAATTTGTTCATTTTTCACCACAAAGAGAGATGCTTTCACCAAGATTTTCCCCCTTTCTCACAGTCTGTAAGAGTTAGCCACAAGAGTTGCTATACATTTATGCCATTCTCAGCTGTGGAAATCTTGGAGAAGATTCACTGTTCACAGCAATAAATGGACAGTCTGTTATTGATCTCAACAGATAAAGCATCTGACCTTTTATTCACAAGTTCTTGTTCCTAAAGGAAATCCAAGAATGACTAGAAAAGAATGACTGGAGGTTATCGAGAGCTAGTGCAGTCAATTTTTTTCACTTTCGTCTTTTTTCCTTTCCTTATATCCCAGCACCATTCTAGATTTGAGGGAAAATCTTAAATATGAAGACAGAACCTTCCAGTATTTCTATCAGAAAGGCACAAAATCACATCATATCCAATTTTTAGTACGGAGCATTCTGTAGGGCAAAGGAAGGTAAAGAGTGCAGCAGACGTGATAAAGGACACTTGATAGAAAAGATGTCTCTTCAGAAGATGCATTTTCTTTACTTTCCTTTGTCTGTTCCCCTCCTAGCACCGTGTAAACAACTATAAAAGAAATTTAATTACAGCTGTGGGCTTTGGGGTATTTTTTTTTTTTTCTGATTTTATTTTTTTCTTTTTTTCCCCCCTCACACTTACTTTTCTAAACACTGATCTTTATACACTGTATTTGATGTTCTGGTTTATTTTTGCTGGTCACTGGAAAATTTCACAAACATGGCTTTGTAATTATAAACTTTATCAGACTTTTACCTATGTAAAATCTGTATCTTCCAGAGGTGCATTTAGAACTAAATATTTGGCTTCACAATACTTTTTAATGTAATGACAATAGCGTATGCATCTATGACAGTAAACTATTGTATAATACCAAAGTGCAACCACAGCATATGGTAAAAAACAGGCTGATTTGCACATCAGATTTAATTATACTTTAGACATGTAACCTCAAGCATTCTCCAAATTTACTGGTTACATTCTAGTCATAAAATAACACATTTTGCCAGTTTAACTATGTTTATTTCTTCAGTTCATCAAAAACAAGAATATTAAAAACCTGACAGAATGGAGTCTGAAAATATAATTTGGAATAAAGTTCACTGTTCTACTGACTCATCACATATATGTGAACAAACGGCTTAACTCTCAGTGCTCTGTTTCCTTTCCTATGCAAATAGAAACAATAACTTTGAAAGCAGTTTGGTGCAGAAGTGTTTGCCAACATTCAAAAAAGATCCTGAAGTAACTCTGAAATGTGAAATGCCTCATTCATTTCAAGACTGATAACTCTCAGTGAATGATGAGCACTCAAGTGCCAACACAGGTAACCAATCATCAGACCTTAAACACAGAGCAAAGAGGAAATTGAACTTCCCTCTAGAAAAATACTTAAGTAAAAAGCCACAAAATTACTATTTTTTTTTTTAAACTTTTCCTCTGCATTAAATCTTTTATATTAGGATACCATTAATTTTGATAATGAAGCTATTCATAAGCAGTACATTTAGGACAAGCATATGCATAAGTTTTTGCAACTAAAGTACTACTTACTGAACCATTAAAGCTGTGGGAAATGGGTATTTTATCTTCAATTTTCTACAGTAAGACCCTTGGGATAAATTAGACTAATGATTCAATAATCATTAAAAGATTACAAGTATGGAGACAAAAAAAAAAATTGCTTATTGAACACATCCATTTCCAATAGAGTAACACTGAATTCTTATTTCTCATTTTTGGCAGAGTACACATATTCCAGGATCTTGGAAGAAATGACGAGTAACATTTAAGAAATCCCAAATGTCTTTGATTTTATTAAACACTTTTCATGCATGTATCTTTGATTTTTTTCTGGGTTATATGAATTACAGTAGAATAAAGGAGGAAGAAAAAAAAAAACACAAAACAACACAAAATGACCACACTTCATAGTTTTCCAGCAGTTTCTACTATAGTGGGTCTGATTCTGTTTTAACTCAACGTGATGGCACCTGTATAGTGATTCCTGAACCTCTTCAACAGCTTCTGACTGTTTTGCTTTATTTTACTTTCCCTCCAATCTTCCTGCTGGATCTACAGTGCTAAGCCAGTAGGGTGCAGCAGACAGAAAGCCTCCACGCTCTGTGCAGGTCCTCCCTTTGGTGACTAGGCCAGGACTAGACTGGGAATACAGTCTCAGTATCAACAAGAGAGGTTTTCTTTTCTTTGATACCTCAAACCAGTATGTTCCAACACTTTATGGAAAGTAAACCAAAACAAAACAAAAAACCAACACAGATAACTTCCAGTTATTTCAGAAGAAAAACAAAAAATAATACCATAGAATCACACAATGGTTTAGGTTAGAAGGGACCTTTAGGATCATCTGTTACAACAAGATTAACAAGACATAACAATATCTGTTAAGATCATCAAGCTACAAGCCCCTGCTGTAGGCAGGGAGACCTCCCTCTAGATCAGGTTGCTCAAAGACCCATTCAGCCTGGTCTTGAATGCCTCCACAGTGAGGGCATCCACAACCTCTCTGGGCAACCCGTTCCAGCAGTTCACCACCCTCACAGTAAAAAATTTCTTCCTAATATCTAGTCTAAATCGACCCTCTTTTGATTTAAAGCCATCTCCCTCCCTACATGCCCTCATAAAAAGTCCCTCTCCAGTTTTCCTGTAGGCTCCCCTTCAGGTACTTAGAGGCTGCTTTAAGGTCTTCTCAGAGCCTTCTCTTCTCCAGTCCTCGTAGGGGAGGTGCTCCAGCCCTCTGATCATCTTCATGGCCCTCCTCTGGATCCACTCCAACAGCCTGGCATCCTTCTTGTGCAGGGGGCCCCAGAATTGGATGCAGTACTCCAGGAGGGGTCTCACAGGAGCAGGGTAGGAGGGGCAGAATCACCTGCTGGTCTAAATGCAGCCCAGGATACAGCTGGCCTTCTAGGCTGCAAGTGCACACTGCTGGCTCATATTGAATCTTTCACCAACCTGCACTCTCACATCCTTCTGCTCAGGGCTGCTCTCAAGCTGTTTCTCCACCCAACCTGTTCCCTTCCCCCTCACAGTTTGCTGCTGTTACCTCTCACAGAAAGCTTCCTGTGTTAGCCTGTCAGTGCACTTCAGTGACTTTTCAAGCTTTGAGTTGGTATATATACATACTGTCTCTTACATTTATGCGAAAAAACGATAACACTGTTCATACATAATGGAAATACAAACCAAAATTAGTGACATTTTACAACTCGGATGATGCTGGCATGTGATATTGACAGACATTTAGTGCAAAGAGCTATAACTAATTACACTGTCTTTGATTCCACAGAAGAATTATGCTGAAAGCTGGCAATACTTTCATCAGCTAATCAGTGAAATACAAAATGGTACCAAACATGGGGAGATGTTGATTATCACTGTAGCAAAAAGGTTTATTTCAGCCATATGACCATTAGCACTATTTGAAACTGTAAAACAGTATTTCGTTTGTAGGAGAGAGAGACATTTCATCATTAGAAGTTTTGATGGCCATGTTAGTAACAAAGTTATGATTCAGTGATGACAAACAAGTCATCTAGAATAGACATTTTCATTTTCCATGGTTTTGAGTCACATTGTAAGCCCTTCTGTTCTTCATTTATCTAAGGAAGTATGAGGTCATCGCAGCTCCCTAGTAGTGACTACAGGTGACCACTCAAGGAAAATCAGCACAAGCTCAAACTGCATTAAGCTCCTCTCACCACCCCCAAATATATTTTATATATACATATTACAAATTCACTTTAGCCAATGATATAACCCCTCCCAATGTTTTCTTGGGGTATTTTAAAATTCTGCTAAGAATGGGGAGATCATTAGGGAACAGACTCAAATGGGTTGAAAGGCAGAAAAAAGTTTTGTCTTTTTCTACCTTCATGGCTACATGTATTCAGTAATTGTTGCACACACAATTCAAATCATTATGAGTGTACCTCATATTCCAGTACACAGGAGCAGGAAACCAGCAGATAAGGACCAAGTCAGTAGACAGCAATACATCTATAAAAGCTATGTGCTTGTATATAAAAAAATTCTAATTCCGTTTGGATAGATATGTGGCTTTAGTCAGACATACATAAACTTTCATAGAATCATAGAACCACCAAGGTTGGAAAAGACCTACAAGATGATCCAGTCCAATCGTTCACCTATCACCAATAGTTCCCACTAAACCATGTCCCTCAACTCAACATCCAATCATTCCTTGAACATCCCCAGGGTCTGTGACTCCACCACCTCCCTGGGCAGGCCATTCCAGTGCCTGACCACCCTTTCTGAGAAGTAATATTTCCTAATGTCCAGCCTGAACCTCCCCTGCCGCAGCTTGAAACCATTGCCTCTAGTCCTATCGCTAATGACACGAGAGAAGAGGCCGACTCCCAGCTCACCACAACCTCCCTTCAGGAAGTTATAGAGAGCAATAAGGTCTCCCCTGAGCCTCCTCTTCTCCAGGCTGAACATTCCCAGCTCCTTCAGCCTCTCCTCATATTTCAGAAGTTGCAATGCCACTGTTAAAGACCTCTTGATAAAAGTTTAGAAGCAAAACCAGCATTACATGCTGAATTTAAATGCAATTTCACTGTAGTAATTAAAGCCTAAAAGATTTAGTTATAAATGCAGAGCAAATGCTTAAATAACACATATGCAACACTGAATTTACACCTCTACACATTTGAAGTTCATCAATACAGTCATGCTAAAAGCAGTGGTAACAGGATGAGGGAAGAAAATTTGTCAGTTGCTTTTCTTAAGAAACACAGAGTTAATTGTTCCACAGATCTATAATCTAAACCCAATGATTTCTTAACAACAAACTTGAAATGACTTTCTATTGCACTGAATCCATGAACAAAAAGAAAAATCCAGATTCAAAGTTTACCATAACAGAAAGCCTATAGAATCTTTATTTTTGCATTATACAGCTGAAGTAACATATGAATTTTGATACCTTTCACTAGGATTTCACAAATAGCACTATGTTCTGGACAATGAAAAAGGAATTAATATTTTTTCTTAAACCTAAGACTTGAAGCAGAAATACATATATATTATATATATATACACACATACTTATGTATGTATGTGTGTATATATATATAATACACACATATGTATATGTGTGTATATATATATATATATATACTTATATATATACTTATATATATATATATATCCCTCTTTCACACTTTCCTAACTCTCGTTGCCTTCAAAGTTGACCAAAGTTACTGAAAAAGTCAGATTCATACGCTGAAAACAGTAGGAGATAATACACTTTTTTTTTGGCAGTTGCATACAGAGAAGGCTCAATGTAAACCACTGAGTTTTGAAAACTAGAAATGGATTAAAAATTTGATCTTCAATAGGAAAACTCTCCAGTTGTTAGAAAGATACATATAAAACTGAGTTGCCTAGTAGAGAGAAGATTTATATTTTATCACCAGTAAAGCTGTACGTTAAAGCAGCTGGTGGGGTGGTATCAATTCCCATGGATCATGAATCAGCTGCTTTTCAACGGCATGCAACGTTCAACTCAATACTACAACCAAGACTAATGCTATTGTACCTTCTAATTGAACTATATTTGCATCACATTTTGGAATGGGACTGATTTCCAGTTCAGTTCTTTTGGGAACGAACCAGATCATCAGGAAAAACAGATTAAAAAAATTTATTGGAGTGGCATTATGTAATGAGCAGGAACTCATTACACAGCACTGAAGGGCCGATTCTTCTAATTCCCAAGAATAATGCTTAATGAAATGACCATTTCTGCCCAAGTGCAGAAGACTTCATGAACAGATGATTCACATAAGTATTTACAAAACGAGATCTCTTTGACCTTCTAATCACATTATCACATACACTCTGAAGTTACAGTGTTAATAGCCATGTTTTATGGCACTGTATTCACATACTCACATACTCTTACTATTTTCAAAATTACAAAGGGATACAGCAGAAGCTTTTTTTTTTTTTCTTTTACTCTACTAAGACTGAAAATGTCATTTCTGAAGACTTTCACTGCAATATTAACTCTGGTTGCTATGAATACAAGCTGATCCTAGTAGGATTGCCAATGTTAGTTAAGGATTAAGTAATGACTGGAAGGTTTTTTGTTATTGTTGAAGTCTAACGAATAAATGTTTGCAGGATGAGATCCCAAATCAAACCATAATCCTGGCTGCTTAATATAGTTCAAATTAGATTTTTAAGTTCAGAGAGACTGCCATTTATGCTGCTTGTTTATTCTCAAATATTTCATTTAGCTGTACTAATATACAACAGCAAATCTTTGTTGATCTAAAACACTGTTCTATAATATACAAGAATTATTTAGTATTTGAAAAGCACACACAGTACGTTAGGTTCTGCAGAGAGCACAGAATAAACAGTATGAACATTCTGCATCACACAGGCACTGTGATTTAACAGATCATGTTTACTTTGTTCAGTTATGGAGAACAAGGAGAAGCATCACTTAAAATGTAATGGCTTGATTTGGTCCCCCGAAACACAACATCTTGAACACTTCGTCCCTTTGAACAAAATTACTGAAAAGGCAACAGGTAGTGGTGCCAGCCCATGAGATGATGAGGTTACAGCTACGACACTGTACCTTGCCCCTGCAGAACCACCACTTCCAATCCAGCACTGATTGGAATGGTCTGTAAAACAGTCTTTAAAGCCCTCTTTTTCCCTGGCACTTCTCATAATTAAAGCGGCGTAATATCTAATTTTCTTGCCTATCTTGTCTACTTGTTTGTAATTTAAGTTTTTTTTACCTACTTAAAGCCTTACAAACTCTTCCTATCCAATCACAACATCAGGACAGTCCATGTTCCAGCCCATGGCAGATAGTTCTTAGCCTGGAAAAAGTAACAGGGAAAGATCTGATTCTGCATCTAAGCCCCGAACAGCCTTGTTTACCAGTGTCACTGATGACAAACTTGGTAATTTCATTTCTACATAAATATTTGAAAGTTACATTTTGCTAGGTGGATATCTGTTCATTTGATCTAATGGCTGTCCTTTCAAAAATGTCATAGGAAGCCATTAGCCTAGCTTCAACAGAGTTAAATGGGTAGAAGTAAATGGGGATTGCTGAGAACAATATCCTTTGCCCGCAGCACAGCAATGCCAGGGTTGGATAAATTTTATTACCTTTAATAGCATTTTCAGCTATGCAAGCTAAGCCAATGACATGGGTAATCGAATCTCAGGCTCATAAGACAAACACCTGTGGCTATCAGAAAGGAATCCCCACCACCTCCGGCT
Source organism: Alectoris magna (assembly GCA_030625065.1). Taxonomy (NCBI): domain Eukaryota; kingdom Metazoa; phylum Chordata; class Aves; order Galliformes; family Phasianidae; genus Alectoris; species Alectoris magna. Next base: position 29,356,071 of record CM060563.1, on the reverse strand, counting down.
TAGGCACAGTGCTGCAGATTCAACAGCCTGTCACTAGAGGAAAGGGAAAGTGACAGGGTACAAGGATGAGAAAATTGGTGTGGATGGCAAAGAAAACCACTTTTTATCAGAACTGATCTGAACCACAGTCCATTCTTAGAGCATCTTAAGTGCTAGGTATGGGAAACTTCTAAAATCTCCCTATCATCCCTGCACCCTTCAGATGGCAAGTCTACGGCTTTGGCACTTCTCTAATCTATCTGTAACAGGGAGATGTGCTGTACTGCCAAGAAAATAAAAGTCCCCAAGAATATCAGGTGCATTCTGCAATGCTCTGGGACTGCAAAAGTTTGGGAATATAATGTTTTTCGTCAGACATGGTGGTCTCACTGCCCTCCCTGGGAGGGGCAGTGCGACCTAGGTGGGAAAGGCTTCCAAGTGTACATGTTGTTCACTTGGTTAAACCATCTCATTTCCCTAATTGCTGCCTAATTGTACAGGCTGAGCAGAATTTAACCAGGAATAAAGGAAGAATAGTGACCTCAAAACCATTTAAGTAAAACTAAGGTTGTAATTATTTTCCAACTTACATGGCTGTTCCTTCATTATTTCTTAGCCTGCTGTGTTTTTGTGGTCTCACCTCTACAGTCTTAGGCTTTTCACTGAATATGGCACAGTGCTGCACTTCTGGAGTATTTCAAATAGGCAGGCAAGCTGCAATTTCAGTGGGACTTTACTCCTCTACATTGGAACTACGTAAACACACTGCAAATTATACAGCTAGTATACGAACAGATAAAACATGAAATACTTAGTCCTGATCTACTATTGGTTAAGATCTATTCCATGTCAGCTACTGTGGCTATTAAAACTTGAACTCTGGACAGAGATATTCTAAATCCGATACTAACAAAAAATATTCTTCAAACAAGGAAATGACAAGTCAGAAATATCTCTTGTTTGAAATTAGCAAACATGGAAGTAACTTTTTTTTTTTTTTTTTGTAATGGACTTGCTTCCAAGAACACTGCATTGCAGAAAGCATTTAGCTTGTCATGTTTTTCTATTATTTTATTTTACACTTCATTCGTTTCTATTACATAGCCTTGCACTTTATTATTAGGGTGTTCTGTTGTTGAAAACAGGCACACAAAATTCTGATTCGGTTATTCCAGCAGACTTTTTTTTTTTTTTTTTTTTTGTCAGCATTTAAAGTGAAACAAACGAATGACTGTGATACTCAACAGTTTTAATAATATATGTTGACTCTTGAGTATTCATGGACTTTAGATGCCTCAAAACAATAATGCTTTTATATAAAAAATGAATATTGATTAATGAGTTGTAATTTTTTTTTAAGTTGAGCCCATAGCTATGCTTGTCATATAGTTTGTTATGAATCACCTAATGTATCTATCAAGCAGACAGATACCAAGAAAATTGAATTTTTCCACTGCAAAATATCTCCCCATCATAAGCATATGTCCTGCGTTGCCCTTAACAACAGAGGACAGACACACAAGTACTGACAAACCAACTACCCTCCCTGACATATGCTTAAATTTATGCATGAATGATTTCCTCAGAAGTTTCAGCAATACAGTCACCACCCATGAAAACAGCAAGGATCTTCTTTAGGTAATATCCTATTCCCATAGAACTCCTTTATCTGCCACTACTATTAGTGGAAAATATTACTCATTTTCCAGAGCTCAAGATATGTTCATTATTGATTATTTACAAACATAGGTTTTCAAGCAAAATAAACACTAAGCAACCATTACTGTTAGGAAACAATCTAAGGCACTGGTCAGCCAGCAAGACTCGGAATCCTCAAATTTGACTGGACAATCAACTTCAGATCAAATGCAAAAAATATGTACCAATTTATCCCCTCATGTGATCAAAAAAGCAATGAAAGAAAGCTTACATCAATATGCACAATACCCAGAATACGAAAAATGTGAATTACAACACAGCATGATTTCTCTGCAATTTGATATACAAGACTCAACAAGCTGCAGGCAGCCAAGAAGACAGGCACAGAGCCAGGTAACATGCTGCTGCTACTGGCCACTCACCTGAAGAGCATCTCCAAAACTTTCTTCCCTTGCCACCCTCAGCTTGAACATTCTGATGAATTTGTTTTCCTCACATGGAGCTACCACTTTTAAAATAAAAGGAACCAGACAATCACGCTTTTTTTTTTTTTTTTTTTTTAAGCATGACTCTTATCACTATGTTCCATTTCATTAAGTATAACATAGGTCTGCCACAGTTCCCTAAATAGTACTCAAAACACATAAAGATGACAAGAAGCTGGGTGTATTTCGCTTCTTTATTCTCTCCCTCCAAAATTCAGCTTGTTTCACCACACTTAACAAAATCCAGTTACAGAAGTTGTAGAAAATAACCTGCATGTAATAAGCACTGAGAGTTTTACCTAGAGGCTTCTAGAAAACCCACTGTTTCTTTTCATCATTTCTGAAACCATTATCATAAAGAATGCTCATTTCCTTACCATGTTTCACACGAAAATTTTCCTCATCATACGCATTATGATTTTCTACACTTTCTCTCATAACTCCACATGGAACTCTGCAGATTCAGAAATACTCTGTGTTACCTATTGCTGAAGAAATGACTTCTTTCAATAACATGTAAAATATGGGGACTTCCATTTTTGTGAGGTATTTTCCCTAAATCCTTTAGAGGAAAGAAAATTATGCTGTTTTTGAGAAAAAAACACACTGATTTTTATCTGAGAAGCAACAACTCAACACAACAGTAACACAACGTACATTTGTACTTCTTAATGTTTCAACAAGAAGCAACTCGTTCTGTTCTCTCTCCAAAACTACCACAAAGATTACGACAGAAGCCATCCTAACACAGTGCGTAAGGCATGGCATTCCTTAAATTTGGAAGTAGTACAAAGCAATCTTTCCCAACAATTTGTTTGGGAATAAGCACTTTGTCCAATATGCCTGTTAGCACTTTGTACAAAATTTACAGATCCAGAAGGTTGGTTTTCATTTAACATCTCTCTATCTGATATTTAAAGGTTCTTTTCAGAGAGCCTAAACAGTCAGTTTTTTTTTAACAGAAAGATACATTATAATTATGCATATATTGATCTTACTATGTGGCAGAATTTGGAACTGGTCACCAAAATCCCTAAAAAAATAATTATATTGAAACTTTGTATTTATTTGAAAAAAAAAAAAAAATATATATATATATATATATCTCACATTTTGGTCAAGAAGAGTACAGTCTTAAAACCCTACTTCAGATTGCGACCTCCCAGCATTTTCCAAAAGTGTATAAACTTAAAATATAAATCTTCTATAGAATATAAGTGCATATATTTAAAAGCAAATTATTTCCACTTTCAGAATCAACAAGCTTTTAATAAATCATATTCGCTAGCTGAAGCAGTTTGGGAAAAGTTAAGCTGCAAGTTTACTTATTTCATCTTTCAGATTTAGAAATCCTAAACAGCTGTGGAAACACTGGACGCTTTCCAGAGGAAAAAGACTAGTTTAAGATTAAGGAGTTTTCCAAAAATCAAATTACAATGCTACCTGGCATGCTGAGTCCATTTTGAAATAGCATTTTGTTTTTTAACACATTTAAATTACCAATTTGATGAAGTCTTGTGGCACAAAATGCTCAACTTTCCCACAAAAGTCAAGAAAACAAGTGGTTCTCATGTAGGATTATTACATGATTACAGCATGTATAATCATACCAGACAGATGAGGAAGAACAAGTTCTAGAGATGCTGAACTCAAAAGTCCTAAATACTTTTTCTAAAGTCAGTTTATATTTATCATCAATTTCTATTAAAATCTCTAAAACACAGAACTTCCTCCTCCTTAATTGATATCAAGACTTAAAAAGCAACCTTTAAAAGGCCTACATAGACACTAAGTTTCAAATTGCCAACAAACTCTCTCTGAAAGAAAATTCGTTTCAAGCCATTTTTCATTTGTCCCAGGTGGATTCAAATGCATCTCATAATATAAAGCTGCCACAATCCTACATTATGAGAATAGTGGAAAATACAGAGGCAGAACCAGTGCAAGCCAGGGCAGGATTGTGATTTGCCCTCCATTAATTTTTGCTTACAAACACCAATGTATACTGGCAACCAGTATCTTCATGGGGGAATCTGAAACGTGAGGAAAAAAGCTAATGACAGTACTTGCACAGGAGAAGTATCCTCTAGAAATGAGACACCTACATCCTACTTTAATGGAATAGGATTCACTCACTGCCTGCCCCTCTCCTAGCACTAGGGAACAAGGAGCGCAACCTCTGAACCTGCTGGAGGAACAGAATGCTGAGGAGAAAAATAAAACAAAACCCAAACCATCCAGCTGAAAGCTTCAAAGAACGGGAAGCATCACCAGCCAGCATAGTCTAATGAGACTCTAATGCATCAGTCCCTTAAAGTGCTTAGTAAGACTGGAATAAGAAAACTGTGTAAGAGGAACAGATGGGAAAAATTCTAAAAATACACACAAACTGCAGAAAAGAGAGGTCATATGTTCCAGGAAGAGGAAAACAGAATCTGATAGCAAGCTATTGTATAAAGAGAGCTTGAGGAAAGCAAGCATGACCTCACTAAAAAGTTCCCTAATGACGTGGTTTCAAGATTAGACACAATCGAGTCTCTTTGTAATAACATATGTATTAATTGTTGGATTGACAACAGCTTCTAAAAATAACACACAAAATTGAATAATCCTAAATCATACAGTCATTAATGATTGAAAATTTAGCCAATAAAAAAGTTACTGCTGAAATTTTATTAGTATAATTGAAAAATGGAAACATACCAAAAACTAAATCTCATTTTAGCATAGGAGAAATAAAGCAGTATTTCCATTCTTACTTGAGAATTGTAATGCAAATGAAACTTACTTTGCCATACAGAAGAACATGAACCTGATGTCATGGGCAACTATGCATTTTTTATTTCTGATCCCATATTATTTTTATCAGTTTACTGCTACATAGTATTGACACAAGCGCTCCCCTCCCTGCTTTCAGCAAGCTCTATCAAAATGGAAGCGAATCCTAGATGAATAACCCTTTCTTAAACCCGCTTCATTCTTCTGTAAGGGCTTCCAGAGACTATGTGCAACAAGTCAAAACATCTTTGGATAAAAGCCAAGTGTAGGGAGGTATCACAGGATGAAATTAAAGAAGTAAAACAATACACTTGTGTGAAATAGTAAGATATACAGTGATAAAGTATTTATTTGTCAAATGCTGTGTGAATTTAAAGTCTTTGAGATGCTGACAACTAATTACTGCAATTCAACTTCTTAACTATTTTACTTTTGATCATTGATTACTAAGGAGGAGCAAGACTTGATTTGGCAGCATATGACCTCCTACATATATAGCGTGACAAATCACATTTGCTTGCATGAAAGGACAGGTGCTCACTTCCGCACAGATAAAATGTTTTCATATTCTTCTCCTGGTACAAACCTCATACATACAGCACATACTAATTGTGTTCAGCTCCTACATTACAGATATAATAAGCTCACTATCTCCAAGATCTAGAAAATTAAAATCTGTATGTATATTTACAGATCAAATACTTTTCTCATGAACTGTTCACTTGCTTGAGTACACTTTAGAATTTTATTGTAACAGATAACTCAACAGGAAGCAAACAACAGCCTATAACAATGCAATGCAGAACCAATTTTCAGCTGCTAATAATTATCAGCTAAACATAATTTTTAAAAGTAAATGCTTAAGACTTTTGTTTAAATCAACTGCCTAAGCAGTGACATTAATGAATTCTGTGTAACTTTTGTTTTTTTTAGCAATACATTATGTGTATCATCATTGCTGCTAAGCATATGTGGGATAACAAGAAAAAAATGAATTTATATCTTTAGCTTATAAAGAATACTTTAGAGCTTTTGTATGTTTTCTGTAGAAGATATCAGAATTCTGGAGATAGGTATAACTTATAATTTACTAAACATAATGACGTTCCTCAACACATTTCACTTCATCTGGAGATTTCCAACAGTAAAAACAGGTTGACTTGTTTTAAAACGCAGGATCTAACACCTCCTTTGTGCTTCCAGTCATATATTTTAGTAACTTTTTTTTTTTTTAAGCTCTTAGCTTGGAATGTAATCATATTCTATTAAATACTATCTTAAGACAGTATTCCATTACTTATTTAAAGCCTATGACCACACAAACAAGAATAGCTTGAGGGGGAGGAAGAACGATGTGCACAATCTGTATTTAATCCTACCTCTTTACCTGCTGTAGACATTCAGCCTCACTCTCACTGCAAGCAACAGAAAATATCTCCTGTATGAATCATTCAGTAGGTTTAGGCTTAACCTTTGCCAAGGCACATATGTGTAATATGTAATACTGCTGGGATTTTTTTCCTCATTACTAAACAAAGAAAAGCAAAAACACGCACCCAACTGAAGTCCAGACATCCATTTAAGCGTTGTCCCTGCATAACAGGCACATCAGGATACAAATCACAGAACAATGTGACACTTCCTTGATCATGGACACGTGGGATATATTCCCCCACTTCACTGTTTTCTATACCCCACAAGATAGACTGCCCCACAACAGCCAACTTCGAACACAGCACACTTTGGGACATACCCTTGGGCAGATACTTTTCATACTGCTTACGAGGGCAGATCTTTCCCAGGGGCCAGAGACCACCAGGTGGTCTCCAGGCTTACCCTGAGGATGTTCCTCAAATTCCATTCATGTAATCAATTCTGATATGAATAAATGGCATACATCTGAAGTTTCTGATCTAAGCATGAAGGGCAAAGTCTGTTTGCATTTTACAGAACATACTTGAAATATGCCTCAAAAATACACAAAAGTAAATGTTACTCAGAGAAAAATATGTATTTTCACTATTTCTTTTGTTTCTTTCCATTCCTTCTATTTTCTTTCCACTACTTTCTTTTCCAGTAGTAGGTATGAATAATTACTCAAAGATCTTTTCCAATGCTTTCCATTCATTAGAAAATACTCTCCAGTTACTAAATTATCAAGAGAAATGGCCGTTGTGACTATCAGAAGTCTAAAATATAAAAAATTAAAAAAAAAAAAAAAAAAAGGTACTACAAAGTAACATTTCAACTGAAGTCAGAGAATAGTAAAGGCTGTATATTAGGGGCTACACCCCTTCAGTACAAATAGACAGAATAATATTTATGTATTACACTGTACACATTTGTTCAGTTTTTCTATTGTGATGATGCTTCCTTTGATCCTACTTTTTCCTTTTGAAGAATTGCCTTAACATTTAGCTTGCAAACTAATGCGCACATTAGCATAAACCTGTGCTTAACATTTATTCTATAGGTCTCTAGACAAAAGCCTGAGTTAGTGTATAAGGTCAGGAAAATAGGCTTTGTAAATGTTACAACAGTAAACCATGAGGTTCAGCAGAATATTAAATTGTGTAAAAATTTTTAATTTACCTGAATCAAGCCTAGTTAATATAAACTTTTAAAAAAAAATAATTTTATTTTTTATTTTAATTTTATTTTTTTATTTAATTTTTATTTAATTTTATTTTTTTATTTAATTTTTATTTAATTTTATTTAAAAAAAAAAATAAAAAAAGCAATAAGGAATATTTAAACATATGTGAAGTGCATATAGAGAGAAAATTGCCTATAAAAAGTAACAAAATGGTTAAACTTAAAATTCCTGTGTTAACAGACTTAATAAATTTTAGAACCCCAAGATACATTTTCATTTGCTCTGTGAAAAAACAGGCTATAGAAATGGTCTTGATATACCTGATGTAACTACAGTTTTCTAGTGGTTTAGCTGAGAATACAATTTAAAAGTTATTTTTGATTAGTCCAAGCAGTTCCCTACTCTAATAATACAGTCATCAGATGAATGCATAAGATTGTTATAGGTGTTCAGAAAGAGCTGCAAAGCAAGGCTACAGAAAAGCTATTTCTCCTAAGTACAGCTGGGTAGAATGACATCAGAGTATGACATTGAAATTGGTTTCTGGCAAATGGGAAGAATTGGATGTTTTAAGAGTTTCTTTTGTTGAAGTTCACCAGCAAGCCATTCGACAGAAGACAAAAACAGAAGGTAATTAAGAAAAAGAATAAGAACAATTGCCATCATCCAAGATAAAATATCCCAAATCTCTCAGGGCCCTGTTAATGAAGGCTGATTCACACTCAAGAGTCTCCTGTTGCATTAGAGAAGCAGCACACAGGCCTGCAGAATTTGAATCCCAGTACAGAAGGGTTAAACATGGATGAAATACTTGCACTGAAAATGCACAAATATGGAAAAAAAAGATATAGGCTGTCTCTATGCATGCCTTACACCCTCCTAATTGCCACATATTACAGCTTTGTATGAAAACTATTTGATTGCTCCAGTGTTCAGGAGTTACACAATGTCTGGGGAAAGCACTGGGGGCTTAAGCATTATAACCAGTCAAGAAAGCCACCTACAGACAAGAAAAAAAAAAAAGAAATCTAAATGAAAATGAACTCAACCCCTGAAGGCAAATTGGTTATTGTTCATGTATTCCAAATTATCCTCGAGGACAAGTGAAAAAGTAATAGCCGTGGGAGACCTTTCTTTCAATATCTACTGAGACAGGGTTAACACTAGAGGAAGATTTTATTTAGCATAAAGGGATAAAGCCACAACTGACATTAGGCACTGAACTGCCATTTAGATGACAAAGCACTCAATGGTTTTGCAAACTTTTATTCTGCTGGTGCCTAGACCTAATGCTGAAGCATCAGACCTTATTTTCCTTTAACCGGTGGAACTGAGCAACATCTTTCCATCAGCTGCAACTCTGAAAGCTCTCCTGATTAGATAGGAAATTGCTCATTATTGCATTTTATCGTCAGGAAGCCCAAAGTTTTTTCAACAGTCTTAAAATACATGTATAGAGAAGCCTCATATGTCAGAGCAGAGGTGCAGAGACCCTGTTATATGACATTCAGCAATGGCTATTCATAGGGTTTTAATTCATAGGAGTTTAAGGAAAGAGCATAAGAAGGATTCACAGTAATATCAAGAGAGAGATTCTTCCAGGCAATGCATCTGAAAGCCACTGTTTTTGTCACCAACAGACACTGAATGTCCACAATTTTTTCCTCATTCTTTTGATCCTCTACCCTTGAAACAGTAAGTTTAAATTCCTAGCTTCTTCCTTCAAAGTGGAAAGAAGGGTATTATTTCCTATGTTAGAACTGTTGCCTGAATAATGTCATTGAGCACTTCTTAGAATTGGATTGTCAGATAAAGAGAGCAATCACTCTCTATTCACCTCCTCTATACTCCCATGATTTTAATAAACCTCCATCACATTTCACCTCTTCTGTAATTTTTCTTCTAATTTGTGGAGTCAGTTTGTTTCATTGTTCTTTAAGGCTCTCTTCTGCCACACCTCCAGTCTTCCTAACTTTGGGCCTATTCTGGGACTTAAATGTAATTCCATGCTTTCTTTCCTAAGTGCTGAAAATCTCTTTCCTAAATGCTGAGAACTAAATTAGAGCCCAACATTGCATATATGTTGATGCAGCTGTTTTATCTTGTCCTTAAGTGCATTACTTTGCATTTATGAATACTGTAGTTCTGCATGCCTTTCAGTCACATCCTAAGAGCATTCTTTAGAAAGTCAAATATAAAGCTGACTGAACAGCTGTGTACTTAACCATCATGTTACTATTTACCCTTTTTTTCCCAGATTAAATACAATGGTTTTCCAGTGTATGTTCTGTAAGACTTCAACAGGAACCCTATCCTATTGCAGAACATCTTAACAAAACACTGTATTGCAGCTAACGCATTTTATTTATTTGAAACCATACCCCACTTTGTGAAAAGTCATGCTACACCATCATTTGTTTAGTCATTTCATTCCTTAATTTCCTAAGGACTCTTAGCTAATATTATGCTCACCACAGATTTGTTACAGCACGTTTCCTCATTTTAGTCTAAAACTTCTGCTACTGATACTGCAGTTGGAGCCTGCTCAAGGAGGGATCTCTCAGACATCCGTAGAATCACAGACATAAGGTTTACTGACCTGTAGTTCCCTAGGTCTTCCTTTCTCCCCTTCTTAAAAATGGTAGTGATGTTTCCCTTTTCCCATGCACTATGGACTTCATCTGACAGCCACACATTTTCAAATGTGATGAAGAGTGGCTTGACAACTACATTAGCAAGTTCCTCCAGGACCCTGGGATGTATCTTGCCCAGCCCCACAGACCTGTGCACATTCAGCCTAATGAAGAGATCACATACTTGCCCTGTTCTTACAGCAAGAGGGATTTTACTCTCCTAATCCCCACCTGAAAGTTCAAAAACCCAAGAGGCATGGGAAGTCTGACTGCCAGTGAAGACCATCACGAAGAACTGTTTGAGTACCTCAGCTTTCTCCATGTCTGTTGAAGCCATCTCTCCATTTTCACTTGAGAGGGTACACTCTTCTTTGTCTTTCACTTCTGACCAAAGTACCTATTGAATCCATTGTTATTTTTCCACACCCCTCACTGAATTGAGTTTCACCTGTGCCTTGGCTTCCCTGATCCAACTGCAGGTCCAGATAGCATACCTATATTCCTCCCAGACGACGTGTCTCTCCTTCCATTGCCTGTACTTTTCCTTCATTTCCCTCAGTTTTACCAGCAGGTCACTTCTCAGTCATGCATTAGTTTCCTGCCTCCTCTGCTGGCAGATAGAGAGCTCTCATGCTCTTAGAATGGTATCCTTAAAGAACTGCCAGCATATTTTGTTCCTGTGTCCCTGAGGAGATTTTCCCAGGGGATCTCATCCAATAATTCCTTAAACAACTGCAAGTTTTCTCTCCTCAAAGTTCAAGGTCCTGACTCTGCTCCTACCTTGGCCTACATTCCTCAAGGTCACAAATTCAACCAGGGCACGGTCACTACAGCCCAGACCACCTCCAACCTTAATCTCCTTAATGATCTCTGCATTGAGATCACCAGGTGAGGACTAGGTCTGGTTGCACTTCACTTCTCGTTGACCTGTCCAATATCTAAACCAGGAAGTTATCCTTCAGCTGCCTCACTTTTCTGCATCTCAGTGTGTTAGCCAGTGTGACCAATCTACCACCACGCTTGACTATCTTTGTCATTTAATAGAAGCTTATGATCTACCTCACATAGATAGAAATCCAGAGCCATCATGAATTCTCCTAATGATGTTACAGAGCTTAAAAGGAAGTGGCTTAATGAAACTCATCCTATCTTTCAAAATCAAGAGCAGAATTTTTCATTATCTGGTTTCTGAAGGAAAGTAAACCACCTTTGTACAACTGCCTGTAACTGACTTTTTACAGCTACCAGTTATCTGGATAATGACTTAAAAAGAAGTACATTCAACATTGCTAGTGTGGCAGATCAAGCCCTTAGCTGACATTTTGATATATTCTATTCCCACAAGCAAAGGACTTAAGTTTCTAATCAAGGGACAAAAGGCTCCACTTCTAAATTTTCGTGAGAATAGTATGAAGTGACAGAAACGATTGTTAAAAAGGAAAAATTGAGTGCTTTTATTTTTTTCTAAACTTAAGATACACTGGATGTGGTTCATTTGCAGTTAACATTCACTCTACTTGTTCCATGGAAAAGCAATAACCATGAAGGACCTTCAGGATCTCAGTCCCTCCAGTTCTAGCTGACTTAAAACACTGAACACAGTTTCTAACACTCATACAGAAACAGGTACTCTCTTTGAACTCACAGACAACATACGTTGAATTCAAGTGAAGTTAATGGGACCACTTTTGGAGCAAAGCACATGCCAGCTGTCACACCCTAACTTGTGCAAAATACTTTGCCAAAACAGTAAAACTGAAACTATGTAATAACAGCTGCTGCTACTACATCACAAAATACATTTTACAGATGTTATTTTTAGCTGAAGCCTTTAAAAAAAATTTAAAAAATTAAATACCCATCTCATATTGATTGCAGGGCATCTGTTTTATTGTAAGTTTATGACTCATTATCACTTCAATTCTGTACTCCCCTTCATATGTTATTTTCTCACTTACCTATCCTAACATCATGGCAAAGTCTTTTGGATAAATTCTACATTCCTCCTCCTGCTGGACACCAATCATCTTAATAGAGTTGTTTTAATGTTAGAAGAATTATCAATTCATACTTTATAATTCAGTATAGACTTATGCCAGTATAATATCCAAACAGCATAGAACAGTAGCAATGTAGTGATTTGTGTGAGTACCACAGTGTGTTTGGCAGTTAAAGTTATGAAAAAGAGCTATCAGACAGGGATCCTGAAGATTAAAAAAAAAAAAACCAAAAAAAAAACCAACAAAAAACAGTTCTGATGAGCTCACCGGTAGTACTAAAATTTCTGTTTCACAGTAACAACACAAGTCACTCACAACCAAACTTCCAGACATCTTTATCTAAAGGAATACAAAATTTCAGAACAAATATCGCTCATCTGTCCAAGTCAGGTGCAGGTAAGTGCTGCCATCTGTCTTATGATGTAATATCACTACGATGGTCTTATATTTCTCTGTGTAATACTGTTTACCTCTTAGAAGTCTGAACTGCCCTGAGATGAATTGCTGGGATTTAGCAGCTGTTCTTTGTAATAAGAAATCTACTTCCCCTTCCTCCCCCAGATAAAAATGCAGTAAAGGACAGAGATGTCTATTCTTTTGTCTTCAATTATTCTGCTGTCAATACCTATTAAGGAGCAAATATGAAATATATATCCCATTTCCTTCTATACTCACAGTAACTTTAAATCTAATACCTCTACAACGTTTACTAGACATTAACTATATGAGTTACGTTTGAGTTAAGCAAAAACTTGATTTGGTCTTAGAACTAGAAATCAGTTTACGTTTTTCCTGGTTTTCCTAGTTCTCAGCTAGTGAATTAAGTTATTTATTTCACAATTCCTGGTAGTAAAGCCATTCCTAAATTAACTACTACTTATATTTATAGAAAATAATGTCAAAATACCGTTTGAGAGATCACACGTGGTGTCAAAAAAAAATCTATGTTCTTTAATTCTTCTGTCATCTTGCATACAAGATGAGAATAAAGGCAGCAAATAACATCTGAACATCAGCTGTGCAGCTGTTATTATCAAAATGTAACTGCAACATACATATTCCTATTCCATGGGGAAATAGTCTCACGTTATCTTAGAATGCTCACCAGGGAATATAACAGAGTTTGGTTTGAGTTTTTCATTTCATGAGTTTTTTTTTTGTTTGCTTGTTTTTATTGTAAGCCAAGGTCCCACCAAATTTATTAAATATTAAAAAAAGCAGAAAACCTCAACAAAAAGAATAGAAACTAATTGATATTGACGGATCTCAGTTTCAGCGGCAAAAAAAAAAACAAAAAAAAAACAAACAACAAATTCTTAAGAAAATGAGTAATGATAAGAATCCTAGTAAATTTTTTTTCTTACTTTGCATAATCAACATTTCTATCATCTACCTTTATTTCTGTAGTCATTTACTTCATCTTCTGATTTATAACTGGAAATCTGCGCTCTCTCATCATCGTATTTGCTTCAAAACAGGGTCTGCAGTTTGGTTCCACGTAAGACTTGTATGAAAAAACTATCAAAACTATTTATGCAGTCTGCCATGTTTTCAGCGAAGAAAAAGAATTCTGAACAGCTTTGTACTTATTGTAAACGTGTGACTCTCCTCCCAGACTGCCAAAATGCAAATAACTCTGTTTTGAAGAAATTCTCGCAGCACACTAATTCATATTGAGCTTTGTGGTTCAGAAAGAAAAACACCAGAAATTGAGTGCAGATGTAAATAAACTGCAAAAATAGTATAGTTCTTAAAACACAAGCCTTCTGACAGTACTGAAGGAAAACTTACATTTTTAACTGCTTTGTATTAACTGTATTTTTTCATTTGCTATTTTCTATTTTCATTAAAACACATTAATAGAAAGTATTCAGGATTTTAAACTTTTTTTTTTTTTTTTTTTTTTTTTAAATCATTCCTCACCTTTTTGGTAAGGTGAGGTACAATGAGACTTCAATTATATTCAAAACACTACCAAGTCATACTACTTGATCCTGATGTTTCTCATTATCAGCTTCTTTATTATGTATGAATTTCTTTATGATCTTTTAAGACAATAAAAAATATTGCATCATTCGGTAGATCATGAAACCATAAGCTGAAGACAAAAGTGTAAAACAAGTTACTTCCTTTCCCAAAAACTTAACCCTTATCCTAAGCTTTCAAAGGACCATGTTGTATAGCATCACAGTAAAAAAAAATGTTAAATTTAAAAAATTAAAATTTAATTTAAAAAATGTTTCAGTCATTTAAAAAAAAAAAAAAATTATTGCAATATAACAAGATTTTGTCCCATCTGGAAGAATGAAACATACATAATTTCATGTTATTCCATTTAAAATATTTAGAATATTTTCCATTTAATCATTTACATCTTGCAGTACTATTTTATTAAATACTGAAAAATTTATAGCCTGTAAGGCTCTAATTAAAATGTTTTCTCAAAATTATCTTGCTTATTTCATACAAAGACTTAACATATGAAAACAGACAACCCAGTAAATATTTGAAAAGAAACGATCCATGAATATTCACTCATGAACAGCACAGCGTTAATGAACAAGCACACAAAAGCTATTCTAAATGTAATCTTCTGCAAACCAGAAAAGCATATCCAGATCTAATTCATGGTTAAAACAACTTGTATTTTCTGTCTCTTGAAAATACTTTGATTATTAACAAAGGACTGGAAAAGTTGTCCAGAAAAGTTATTTTAGACCAGCATGATAATAATGAGTTCCATACTACCATAATATTACCACCATGAGTTTTCCCACTGGAACTCTATACCTTTCCATAAAAGTCCCTTTGTTTTAAGATGAGGACTTAAATATCATGGAACACAGAATCATAGAATCCTTGGAGTTGGAAGGGACCTTTAAAGGCCATCTAGTCCAACTCCCCTGCAATGAGAAGGGACACCACAACTAGATCAGGTTGCCTGCAGCCTGATCCAGCCTGGCCTTGAAAGTCCCCAGGGATGGAGCATCCACCACATCAATGGACAACCTATTCCAGTGCCTCACCAGCCTCACTGTAAAAGACTTTTTCCTTATACCTAACCTGAATCTCCCCCTTTAAGCTTGAAAGCATTTCCCTTTGTTCTACCACAACAGACCCTGCTAAAGCGTCTGTCCCCTTCTTTCTTACAGCCTCCCTTTACATACTGAAAGGCCGCTCTCAGGTATCCCTGGAGCCTCCTCTTCTCCAGGCTGAACAGCCCCAGCTCTCTCAGACTGTCCTTGTAGGAGAGGTGTTCCAGCCCTTGGATCATCTTTGTGGACCTCCTCTGGACACACTTCAACAGATCCACATCTCTCCTATACTGAGAACTCCACACCTGGACGCAGTACTCCAGGTGAGGCCTCACCAGCAGAGCAGAGGAGCAAGATCACCTCCCTTGACCTGCTGGCCATGGGGCTTTGGATGCAGCCCAGGATACAGTTGGCTTTCTGGGCTGCAAGGGCACATTGCTGGCTCATATCCAACTTCCCATCCATCAGTATCCCCAGGTCCTTTTCGGTTAGAGCTGCACTCAATCCTTTCATCCCCCAGCTTCCATTGGTAGTGGATGTTGCCTCGACCCAGGTACAAGACCTTGCATTTGGATTTGCATCTCTAACCAGAAAAAAAAATGCTGCCAGGTCTTACGCTCACATGGCAAAGGTTTCTCACTTATTTCATGCAATGAGCAGGGCACACCACCACCAATAAGCCCACATTTACCTAGCCCAAGAAAGGGAGGAGAAGCAAAAGAGAAAGGCATATTCCCTATGTTGTTTTGTTTTTTTCCCCCCCGTGTTCTGTTGGGCATAATTAATATAAACTCTTATTAAAAATTTCTAGTCCCCCAGTAACAGGCAAGAATAAAGAAAACACCTAATTTCCAGCATCAAATTTTGCATTCTGTACAGTGTATGCAGTCTTTAAACGTATACTCAAATCAGTGCAGCCTTAGTTTAGTTCTGGTGTTATTTAACACATGTGTAAATAAGTACAATCATCTCAGCTGTGACCAAGCCCTTGACAATACAGAACACATGAAGACAGACATGCACTGATGTGGTGTTTGAGGCATTTAGCACAGCACACTGTAATTCATTCAGAAAGTCTGAAATACGCAATAGTAAAGTATTTCAACCCTTGCTTTCTCAAGCTTGGGGCTTAATTTCTTTCATCGTGTTTCTTTCACATCACAATGACAGAAGACATTAACTGTCAAATAACAGGGAATTAGTCAACAATATATTTTAAGCTTCAAAACATTACAGTGAAGTGATAACTGACTGGTATTTGCGTTTTCAGATCACAAGACCCTAAAGGCAAACATCAATAGAAATATAGAAGGAAAGGAAACAAACACTTCAAGTAAGTTAAGATACAAATTACTAAGGGTCATTTTCACTTCATGTAAAGTCATAAAAGTAAAAAAGTCAGGGTACAATCAAAAAATAAAAAAACACCAAAGTTGAATTTGTTTTCATTCAACAAAATAAATAACTCCTTTGTTCATGTAATAGTGAGAGCTGTGGAATTAATTAGCCATACAGCGAATGTATTCCTGTAGAATGCATTACATACTTATTTAAAGGCAATGTTACAAAATGACAACACTCATGTACTTTCTGTTCTCTGCTAAATACCAAACCAGTGGCAGTTGCACAAAAGCAGTAACAATGAAATTGAGACCATTATTTTGCCAAAAGGAGGGACCTAGCTTAATCTTTAGGTTCTACGTTAAATTACATTTCTAAAACTATAGAAGAGGATATAGCCTTTAAAAGAAAATTTTATCAATAGATCAAACTTTATATACTTGAAGAAAATTAAACTTAATCCTCCAATACCATTCCATGGGGCTCATGTAAACCTTAGGATCTTCAGTTTTCTATAAGCACTTCCTCAAATACTACAGGGATTTTTGCAAATCACAGTAGTAGAATAAGTAGAACTTATTATTCTACTACTGTGATTTGTACACATTGTTATAAAGGAAGAGAAAATACTATGGAATTCAATATACTACTTCATTCTCTTAATTGGATGAGAAGTTCTGTGGCACCGTGCTACTATTCATGCTCCAGAAGCTCATTCCTGCAGTAAGAAGACATTGACTACTCTGCATTAAGTAAAACATGAAACCCATCATTCCTTGAGGAGGGGAAAGTGCCAGCTCTCTAAAAAAAGTTCTGGCTGGCAGTCAATTAGTTATTACTCTTACCACCTGCCCACACACCTGTTGTTAAGTTAATGCATTTGCTCTCCCTACAGCCTTGCACCACTTTATTAAATACAGTGACACAAAACTCTGACAGTCCTTGTTACAAAATATGCCTCAGACAGCAATTAATCAAAGGATGCCATGAGTTCAACAAAATCTTCAATAAATACGATGGGACTGAGCATCTACATCTATTATTTCAACCACAAATCTCGTGAATGCTTTTTACTGTAGCAACAAACTCCTAATAAATACAGCTTGCTTTACCAGAAATATATGAAAGACAGGATACATCCCACAGTGTTTTTTCAGCGTTCTCTCCAAGCCCATGCACGCTCAGGCATTTTGTTTCCAGAAACATTTTCATAGTCAGAAGTGCTGGACTGTCCCTCCACGACTGATGAGGCAGAGCTGCACTATGTCCCTCGTGCTTGGCAAAGCTGGAGCCCATACCCTTTGCTGCTCAAGTTAATGTGAGTTGTATTAACATTAATTGCATATGCAGTACTGAGCAAATACAATTTCTTTAAGAAAAAAAAATTGCAAGAAACAGAAGTGCTGCCGATGTGCTGCTGAACAAAAGCAACAGTTTACCAGTATTCTGGTATATCTATTCAATAAGTGGGATTGATAAGCCAATCACAGCTCAAGTTACTCAGCAAATAGTCTTGAGTTATGAAAGTACTTCAAACACTAACAGAATAAAGTAGCACAAATGATAGGAACTTCTTATCTGTGTTCATTTTGTTTCAAATAAAAAACAATTCCTCCAGTGAGATTTATGGAAGCATTCAAATCCCATACAGCTTTAATCCCTACAAAACATAGCAAAGGTCACTGGCTTGCTTTCACTTCTGCTTTATATTACCACAGGTTTTCTTCTCAGTAAGGACATAATACATCCAAGGAGAGAAACTGATGCCGACATCAGCTGAAAAGCTGGACTAAGCAAAAGATCACAGCCTCTAAGGATCAAGTCTAGAAATCTCTCCTGGTATTAGGCCAGGTGAGATGTGGACTGCACCACGCTGGGTGGACAGGGCTGGAGAGCAGGCCAAGCTCCAAGTCACCTGGCAGGGAACTGCCAATAAAGCCAAACTGGATGGAAAGGAGAGAGCACTCAGACAAAGCCAGCCAACCAGCTGTGTGCCCTTCACTAAGTTCACAGCACTTCTGATATTCTGGGTCAACTTGTTCTTTGTTCACCTCTTTCTTTTTTGAGTTCTGAAACTCACTAACACCCACAGCCCTTCAGAAAGCTAAGGCAGAGCAAGCACAAAGTGTGATGTGTTGAAAACCTCTCTCTACATCCTTGCCTATTTACTAACAGAACCAAGAGAGGCAAACTGCTCCTTGGAAAAACAGCTTGTAGCCCCCCTACTCTGGTAAAAGGAGGTAAAGACAATATTACAACCGTTTCTCAACCCAATGCTGTTATAATGCAGTTCAACATAACCTTTACATGTGCAGTCTTCCCTCACTTAAAAGCTTACTCTACAGACGTGTAATCTCTGTTTTCTAAGATCTTTACATTCCAGGGGTTTTATCCTTAAAAAGTTTGATGCGTATCTGCTGTACTGGCAGGTCACCTATCCTCTGGAAGAGCATTCTAGAACTGTGAAGAAATAATAGTTGCAAGACAGGAATAAACAAATTTCAGTATGGAAAAGGGGACGAGGAATAGGAGAAAAGGAAGAGGACTCCTCCATATAAAACTAATTTCAAAAAGACAGTTTATTTCATAAAAATCTTACAAATATAATATAAATAATTACCTTCATGAAGGGTACCAGAGTTCAGAGACCAAATGGTTTATTGCACAAACATGTAGGAGTTTTGGTAAGCGTCACAATGTGCAAACAAACAGTGCTCCTGGTACGTAAAGAAGTGACTTAATATGTAAAACTGTTTTCTCTGTTAGCTACTTTCACCCCCAAAATGCATCTCTATGGAAACTGTTTCAGTTGTGCATTTACTACACTAAGTTCAACAAAAGCAGAAAGTACCTTCAACTGTAAAAAAAAAAAAAAACACTAGACTCCATACATCGCATGGGATTCCAGCTATTCAGTAGCTTTTATTTGGTTAAAGAAATAGAGGTAGAAGTTCCTGAACAACTGGAAACATCTGCAGGACAGCACCATCTACTAACTCACAAAAGGTTTCATTACCTTCTTCTTGGAGACTAAGCCAGCGATTATAAGAAGATACCCAGCTGTAAAATGTGCTACCACTGGTGTTTTGTTAGTCGGCATTTACTAACAGAGACCAAAACAGGTACATAGGTTTAGTTCAGGGCAGTTTAAAGAAAAGCTGCTTATTCTTTTACAAACTAATCCCTCTTCCCTTGTGTTCAGTCCCATAATAGTCTGCGGTTCACAAGTACCAAATAGTAGCTAGCATTGTAAAGATGGAATCAATAGCATAATCCTATTAAATTCAGCAAAGCGGGCTACTTTTCAGATACATACTGGAATCCTCTTAAATTGATTTTTTTCTTTTGAATAAAAGGTAGGGTTTTGTGAGACTACAGCCAGAAACCTAGAAAATACTGTTTATGTAATGCTCATAGGCAGCAGATCAGTCTGCTCTCCTCTGCCTAGCATATAACTGTGACACTTTAATAGATGGACTTCCAAAATAAACTCAAAGCTTCCTTAGCTGTTGTAACTAAATAGCAATGAAATAATTAATGAACTGATTTGCATAAAGTCTTTGATGAGTGTTGAAACTTGCTGCAGAAATTCCAACATTCACATGATCAGATTTTTTTTACTGAAAGCTGTTGTTATCATTTTATGAGCATCCTTCCAGATATTAGATTTGGTACAAAGTTTACTCCATGCCAAGCTTCACCTAATTCTATTTGAAGACTGAAAAATCTCTAAATACTTTTTGAACAATTACAATGTTTGAAGCTATATGAAGATTTAATCTGTTTACCTCACATAGCAGGAGAATAAGCAGTACCTACAGCACCAGCTACCCAAAATCTTGCACCAACACAAATGAATGCTGTTATCTACCCAAGTCCACATGCTGCCCAATGCAGCTAAGCAGTATGAGCTATGCTGATACTCGCTGATGTGAACAGACCTAGATTTCCATTTATATCACAGCAACCACACAGCATGTCACATTGTGGTCCACACATATTCCATGTACGTTCCAAGACAGCCTGACATTTTTCTCATATCCGCCAGATCAAAGAAGCTATATTTAAAAAAAAAATAAAAAATAAAAAAATAAATCCTCTCTGCTCTCCTAGAAAAGACCATTAATAACCCTCCTTTCAATCTTTCCCTGTACTACCAGTGCTTCCCAGTTGTGCAGCCACTACAGAACTTGATATCTGGCAAACATACTAAGAAAATTTGGGCCTTTACTCAGCTATATTGAGAGACATAAAATCAGCAAGTGCAATTCACAACCCAAAAAATCACAGCAACTCTATGATGGAAGTGAAACACTAACACTGCCAAAAATATAATGGATTTCTCATTTCTTCAAGTAGTAAATGCATGTATTTAGAGGTTTCCTAGATTAATATGATGCACTTTGTGGATTATTTTTACTGTTAGGAATTCTGGTATTGATACGATGTTATCTCCACAAAGCAGCAACAGCATCCCTCATATGCAAAGCACTCACTGGATGCCTCTTTCTCTGAAACACAATAGAGTGAAAAGAGCTGAAGCTGGGCTATGCCCCTGCACAACCCCAGGCACAAGAGGGCAGTGATGTAGTTGGGGACAGAGCAGAGAACGGCAGTGTTCCCACCCTGCCTTTGCCCTGTCCACCTTTCACATTTTAAATTAATCTCTCAATAGATCACAATGTGCTATACAGGTTTAGGATTGACAGGGGAAAAAAAAAAGTGTAAGTGTGGCAGCCTCATTAGAATTCTTCTCTCAAAGGCTCCACACAGCTTTGTCTTTTGAAGAGTAAAAGCTGCTTAACAAGTCAGCAATAGCTCAGTTCCCCCTAGAACAGCTATGGTAACAGTCTTCATTTCACAAACGCTATTCTTGAACTACTTTCCCAAGTCTCTGCTAATACAAACCTGTGGAGTGAAATAAAGGCGAGACAGCTCTTTTGTCTCCCTGCTTTTTTTTTTTTTTTTCTTTTCTTAAAAAGCGCTTCTCATGACAAGTATATCACTCCTGTTTCCTGTCTTTTGCCTTCTCTTACAAATAATTCACCAGAACACACTTCTGAGAATAGGGGTAGGTAGTTTGTGGGACTAGAAATCCACAAAATCAGTTATCGAAACCACACTCTTAGTCTAATATTTCAGAAGATTTTTGCCTAATAGAAGCCAACTAATAATGCCCTTAAAGATGTACTCAATTCAAGCATTTAAGCAAAACTTTTCCAGATTTGAGATTATTAGGTGACTATGTAGTTGTGCTAAACAAATAACCACCAGTTTACCCACCCCAGTAGAAGAGGAGATGCTCCTCTTCCTTTTGGAAACAAAAAAGCATGAATGTTGATATTCAAAACATTTCTCTCATAACCTGTACCCAGAAGACAAGTAACTAGCCATCCTGACAAGAGAACTCACAAGCATTCTGACGTACCTACTGCCTAAGGATGAGAAGGCACACTCCTATGGCACGCCAGACACTGCTACTACTTAATATAGCCTGAAAAACTCATGTTGAAATAGCAATATAGCAGTAGTGCCTCAGTAACTTATTTATCTGTCATATACATTTTTAACTTTTAAAACTTTATGAACTGTTTTTTCTCATCATGCATGAAGCCTGATGAGAAAGCTACTTGTTGGTACAAGTGAGGGGTGAGGGACAGGCTGTACCAGGCACCTGCTCAGAAGCAGATCTAATGGTTTAAATAATCCTTTATGGGAGTTTGATCACTTCTGTACAGCTTTCAGCCACCATGGCTAAGTGTTCCATTATAGACATTGCTAAGATACTAAACACTCGCCGTAAAACCCTTTCTACCATACTGTACAGACTTCTGAGATTTGAAGCCCAGACATAATAAAAGCATAGGGTTTTTTTCCCTTTAATGTGTTAAAAGCAAATGCATTCCTGATTAATAAATCACAACTGCAACATTTACCTCAAGAGTAAATGAATCAAAACCTCAAAGCAGAGGTTGGTTTTTAATTTGAGGTTGCTACTGATAACATCTTTATGTTAGCTGTAATATTTAGTCAATTGTCCCAGTCTCGGTGCATACCCACGTTTCTACAGAGTATAATCAGAGTTGGACCGCTTAGAAGTTGGTATCCATTTACTTCATACACAGCCCTAGGCCCAGGAGGCATATCTATCCTTCTTTGATGTAGAAGAGTTACTAATATCGCTATTGTTTCTCTTCTCCAAGCTCCAATCATCCCTTTGCCTTATGAGAGATCTGAACTGCAGAAACAGAAACCAGAGCCCACTCCCAAAAGTATACCACAAACATACCCATAAGCCTGTGTACTTAAAAGCACTGCCTTTATTTGTAAAGCATAGGAAATCCTGAACATTTTCTCAGGCTCAGAATTTCTAAAAGACAAATACATACATAGGGTAGTATAAGCAGTGCAGTGCTCATTCACATGTTCATAAAATTTACCCTTCAAGACACCTATGAACTTCTAAAACACAGTCTGCCTTTCAAAAAGGCACTCAAAGATGAGCTCACGGCAGAAGGTCTTTTAAAACCCCTGAAAGGAAAAGGAACATTTGAAAATGTGATCTGGAACACACTGATGCAGGACATTGTTGTGTTGTAATGTTGATTTCCCTGAACAGCATGGAGTTCTTCAGAAAGAGATCAAAACATTGCTATATCAGACTCGTCATGATTTTGAACACCATCAGCTTAAATTTTATACATGTAGGAGCCTGTACACATGACTGAAAACACATTACTGCAAACAAATCTGCATTGAAGACTACTTGAAGGACTATCCAGTGTTTAAAAACTGTATATCATTCTTCCTCTTTATGCTCCAATTCAAAAAAATAAATAAATTCAAACCCCAAAAAGCAATGTGTTTTCTAACAGGCACTGACAAATTGACAGATAAAACAGTCAATACATTTCCAAGATTACTTTGTGTTATTTTTACATATACAAGAAAAACATCAACAATCCATATTATGCAGAATATGACTTCTGATTTAGCTGGTGTTACTGAGCCAAAGAAGATGAAATGCACCTCGTATGTTCAGTGATTCATTCTAGATCCAGGTAATAGAGAAAACAGAAAAAAGCATGCATAAAAGATGAGGTAAGAAACAGGTGTGGGAATCAAAAGAGACTATACAGAGTGGTTATAAAGACCCATCTAGGAGAAAAAGAAAAGAAAGTAGCTAGTCTCACTCAGTGCTTGCAAACAGCCTAAAAAGCAAAAGCTGCATGAGGCTTTGACCAAACTTTTCCAGCGGCTGAGAGCAGCTGAAGGTCTATGGTGGTAACAGCAGAACGCAGAAACCAGACATAAACAAGAACAAAATGTGCCCACATATGAAATCCTGAAATCATTTTAATATCTGTGCAGATATGAATACGACCGCTATTTTCAGTGGAGTATTTCTGACATTAGAAAATGAAAGAAAGACCTATTTCACAAGCGCTTGTCTTTCAAGAACAGGGGAAGAAAAAAGAAATTATGATTCAGAAACGAGCCCGAGTCATACTTTTCCCTAGAAAAGTATTTTCCTAGCTTAGAGGAACATAGTATTAAGCCTGCCATATTCAAAGTTAACATCACAATACAACACTTAAGCACAATTATTTCTAATTTTCTAAATTTCTAAAGGTCTGGTGCCTTTAATACAAAGCAATTGAACATAGTCTTCCTAATCTAACGAATTCTTTATGAAGAGAAGTTGGAAGCAGGTCCAAATACTCATCTAAAACAGTGCTATACCAAAGGTTCTGCTAGAAATGCTGTTGCAGGTTGCCTAGCTGCACTTGATGCCAGGCTCACAATGAAGCAGCTATGCACTGATTTCACAGCCCACTTCCATACTCCTCCCACCCATTCTGTACTGGACAAGCCCGAAGCCAATAGATTAGGTGTGAAATCACTTTCTGCTGCTTGCAGGAAGCACTTGGTGTCCTTCAGACAGCTCACTCAGGCTGAGGAGTAGCAGAGCTCAGCACAGCAGTCCTGCTGTGCCCCCACAGTTATGCTCCTGCTGCAGGCAGCACCTACAGGATCTGTGGAAAAGGAGCAACAGAAAATTTCTTCCAAGCATTGCTTAGCATGAATTGCACTAGTGAATTTACAAACTGTAATGATCTCGGTATTATTGTGAGCTTATATTTAGCATCAACTCTTCCAGAATATCACTTACAGTGAATTTTAATACTTCAGAAGGCTTCCTAGGTTTCATAAACATAAGTATTTCTTCTGCTGAGTAATATAGAAATGCATGTGCACGACAAACACATACGTAAACTACACCTGATGCAATACATTTTGCTATTTGATGATTCAATAACATGAACCCAATCTCAAGCATATTTTGCTCTTAATTATATCTATTTCTACATATTTAAAAACAGATCTTTTGACATTAGCAGGATCTAGCATTTTTTTTTTCCTGACTCACACAGAAGAAAAATGCTCATATCACCCACAAATTATGTATTTTGTCATCAGAAGATTTTCAACTAGCAGACTGACGTAAGCTTTTATTCAGATTTTAGTAAGCCTAAATCAGTGAGGCCAAGAGAGGAGTTTTGGCTTTGCAAGGGTCAGTTTCACATTCTACTGAATACAGATCTGTGAAAAGAAAGTGATTTACTTGAGCAAAGGATTTCAAAGTACAGCCTTTGAGTGGTACAGTGAAATAGCTATGAAATAAACTGTTCTGTCAAAGTTTGGAGAAAACTCTGAAGCTTCAGTCATTTATGCAATTCAAATAAGGAAGATTTAGTTAATTACCACGTGCAACTCCAACTTCTGACATTCTTTAATACGCTGCTCACATACACTACAAAACCAAATCTTAGTCACGCATCCCTAACTGATTTCATACTGCCCCCCCAGTCTGTCTTGCCAACATTAAAAACTGTCTTGGGAAAACTCTTAACTCAGTTTAGCAGTCTCCATTTCATATTTGTCATGTGGTGAGTCAAGGATGACTTACACTGTGAGTCTAAATCATTCTAAATATGTAGAGTTGTTCTGTTATTTGCTGTTTTGTTTGGTTTTGCATTGCTTAATTGTTTTCTGTGCATGATTAAAAACTCACAGACCATAACCCGCTATAGACCCAATGTAGCAGAGGCTATGTGTGCTCCCCCACCATTCAGCCATTAAAGACAAAGGTATTCAAGCAAACTACAAGTAAGCCCAAAGATCAGCGCTAGAACATTTGGTAGATTGCTTCCCCAAGAGATCAAAATCCTACACCAAGATATGCGTTCCGGGTTGAGGGGAGGAGGGAACGGAGGTGTGAATAACATCTGATTAGATCCCTGCTGCTCATAGTAAGAAAAGAGGCTATAAATAAATGCAAAAGGCAACCTACCTAAGGAAGACAGGCTGCCACAATTTTCTTTACAAATAACTTTTTTCTTTTTTTTTTAAATTTCAGTCATCGTGATGATTTTTTAATTTCAAAAGTGCTGTGACAGAATTGGACACCACCTCAGTGTGGAAGCATGTCCTACAGGCAGCTCTCTCCCTTGCAGGAGTGGGAGGAAAAAACATCCAGAGGAACACTGGGACTGTAGCTGTCCCTTGACTCTTCTCCACCACAGCGTTCTGTTTCTACTGATAGGAAAATCCTATTTAACAAGAGACACAACGAGTTATGTTTTATAACAGATATCATGGCATTGAAGACATAGCTGCATATTCTGAGGACAAAAGAGGATATTTTCGATCCACACCAAAGCATGTCATTTTCACTCAATTACTCTCCATTTCTGAAGTAGTTTCTATATTGTGTGTTTTTTCCTCACAGCTTGGCCTTCCCAATTTCAACTGCCTTCCTTTATAAAATACTCAAATTCAAGAAGAGTGTTGAATAAAGTATTTTTAAGAGCTCAACTAGGATTGAGATATGCCCAGAAATTCATGGGAAATGATGAAACCATACTGGTAATTTCCTTATTTGAACTATACTAGCACAGAAGAAAAGATTTCAGCTCTGTCCTACAAGTAGTACATTACATACATATTCCTATACCTGAATTTCATCAGTTATTAAAACAATATAAAGATGACAGCATCTCATGGCATACAGGGTCAAGTACAAGCAATTGCTGATCATCACCCACCTCCCTTCACCACAAAGCAGCAGATTCAGTCTGCTCCAGAAGCTCTGCATTATCAGAGCATCTTTGCCTTCAGTAACAAAGCTAATTAATAAGCAGGTCTTTCATAGAGGAGTACAGTATGGGTGAACACAGCTCACCATTCTCCAGTTTTCAGACTACTCATAGCAGTCTATATTTAGCTTCATTTGATGGTTCCCCTCCCCCCCCCCCCCCCCTTTTTTTTTTTTAATTGTTTCAACTAAGAGTTACAGATCACTAAGTCTATTTAGCATGCACATTTAAAAGATCATAAAAACAAAACAAAAGGTTTTGGAAGTTGTTCATGTCATTCCTACCCTTCATATCCATAGCTGGGTTTGAAGGCAAAGGTCTCGCTCTAGAACACACACTTGTGGCTGATCCACCACTTTCCCTAAGCATGTTTGGAGGATGACGCTCCATTGCCCTCGGAACATAGAGTAAGAGGAGAGATCCAGTTGTCTACTGACAGGCCAGAGGAACCATCCACATCCTTCTTAGGGTTTTTTGTACTTTAAGACTTTAACAATAACCCTGCAAGAACTGACTGTTCTGCCTGTTCCCAAGTTTCTCATTAAGAAGCTCTGTAGCCCATTTTTGATGCTGACTAGTGATTTGGAGAAGTCCTATGTTTTTTTTTTTTGTTTGTTTGTTTTTTTGTTTTTTTTTTTAAGCATCTCAAATTAAAAGAAAAGAAAAACTACTGCACAAGGAAGGACTCTTTCTGTGAGAGTAACTTGAAAAAGCTCTCCTAAAATTTAGGCACAGATATTTTAAATTATCAGAGTTGACCAGTATAATACATTTTGTTGCTCATTTAAGTTACTCCTCAGGATGCAACTTCTGAGTTAGAATTCTTTAAAGCAGAATCAGTATCATCACTGAAGCCCAGCACTATACTGTGTCTTCCATGGTAACCCCTTCATAGAAGCAGAAGGCTAAGACTGAACGAAGAGACTGTTCTTCCTGAAACATATTTTACATTTAATCTGACGAGATGCACAAAACTCTGTGTATTTAAACCAAGCTGCTGAGCTGAAAACTAAGAAGCATATTCTGTACTAATCAGTAATTATTCTGCTTTTAAAGTTTATTGTTTTTGGTTTTTTGTGGGTTTACTTTAGGGTTGTTTTTTGTTTTGTTTTGTTTTTTTTTTAATAACTGCTGTATTTTCTTTAGCTCTTGTCATCCTGCTAGGTCCCTATAGTTCCATATTCCTGAGATTTAGCAAATGCGTAGAAAATCCTAAAACCCTTATCAAATGGCTTCCATGGAATTAATGGATTAGGCACACTAATTTTTCACTATTGGTTTACATCTACGCTGACAGAAAGAAAACCGCTCTATTCCCTTAACAAAAAAGTTACTAATCGCAGAATCACAGGGGTTGGAAGGGGCTTCCAGAGATCATTGAGTCCAACCCCCTGCTATGCTTCCACACTAAGTATTCCAGCTCACAAGTATTAACATAGTCTAATGGTTAACTGCTATTTTTACTGGCAATTCAGAGGGCTGCAACATAGCTATTGTGTGCTAAATTCAATGTAGCACAGCTGCTATTTGAAATTGTTTTGTAGGCGTAGGTCTCCTGTACGTAACATGCAATATGGTCTCCTGTACGTAACATGCAATATATTTATCTTTACAGCAGACACTGTTCAGAAAATATTGAGTATTGGCCCTTAGTTAAGAAGTGGCATACCACAAAGAGGAACCACAGTCCAACAACAGTGGATATGAGGAGGAAGGGGGAAAGAGAAACCGATCACCTGTATTTAGAACAAATGTTTTTAAGCACAGATTTATTCCCAACCTTATACCATGCTAAAGGAGTACAGGACACAGCCAGCTAAGTAAAGCTCATTGTTTCCAAATGTCATAAGTAAAAACAGAAACAACTTCTGCTAAGTGCAGGCCTGAAATTCAGCAAACATCTTCAGTACTAGCATCACAAATGAAGAGACAGCTTACAACAGTGGCCCAAACAGATGCCCGTGAAGACGCAACATTCTCACAAACTGCTCACATGTGGCTTCCAGTGTTTATACTGGCACACTCTAGACATATAACTGTATGGATTCATCTAATTATCATGATTCTCCTGACACTGTAGATTTAAAGGTCAAGTAGGGTATTTCTAAGCAGTTCAGTGTTTGAAGCAAACTAAGAAGAAATTAAAATTTAGGGAAGGAGCAGGGGTGCATGATCTTCTTTTGAACTCAGCCATGTGGAATTCAGTGATTAGAACTGAATTAATATACTGAAGAATAAATTAAGCTTAAGTTTATTTGCAAGTAGTTCAGATGATGTACATCTCCATTTTAAAATAATTTTTGAACAGTTTACATATTTGCAGACATCTTCACTTTAAAGAAAACATACAGTAAAAATAGAATGCAAAGCAAAAGCATTGCTACTTTGCTAAACCCTTGTTTGCCTCCATGCCAGCATTAAATTACTTGTTCCTTTAAACTCTTCCCCATCCCTATTTCCCAACATATTTCTACCCAAGATAGAAAAGTGCATTGTTTGAGGACAGGAGGATCAAGGACATTGATCCTCACAGCTTACTAGCAACTGCTTGAATGAGAAAAGTTGTAAGACAAAATGATGGCTTTTCAAGTGTTTCCAGTACAGCACCTGTATTTTAAAACACATGGTTCGTATAGATAACTGCTTGCTTTTATGTCCTTGCCAGGAAGTACTGGAAATTTATCTTGGACATAACAAACAAATACAGCTTTGTTAATATTAGAAATTTTCCTCTGTATTCTTGTTAGCATGCACTCTTAATCCACTGAACATACAGCTTCATCAACACTGATTATCGTAAGAGTACATTGCATGACTTCCTTCTACAGCCCCTCTGAAGTTATTAAGACTTCATCACTGCTGTTTAGTGCTAAAGTTTTTTCACTTATTTTCAGGAAAAGGTCTTACACCTGTTGATCATACTGCTATGAGGGGCAAGTTGTTATCCCATAGAGACTGACAATCTTCCTTCCAAACCTGATACCCTACTACAACTGGGTAGTTGCAATCAGCCACAAACGAGTAACAACACTTTCCTTCCCTTGCCTTCACAGTAAAGTTTTACTTATAGTAGCTTCTAACTTCATATCACTGCCTGCAACATGCTGTGACAGATTTCTGAGAAACAAATGAAAATTGGCTTTGAGTATAACAAATATTTCATAGTCCTCAGATGCATCTGATGCTGTTCAAGCATTAAGATACACCAAGTGGCAGCTATGAACCTTGAACATCATCTGCTGCAATACAGTCAATTCCAATGAAATCTTCCCCAAACAATGCTCAGAAACCACTTTAAAAAAAAAAAAAAAAAAATCAATGTAGAAAAATTGAGGGTTATTTCCAGACTCTACTGAAATGGATAAAATATCCTAAGTCATTCCTTGATAAACATAAGTAATTATGTTTGTACTTAAGAACATTGTATGGAATTGATTAGAAGCTCAGTAATAGAAAGTCTTGTCCTTTGGAACAAGAATCACTTAAAAATAGTAGGGGAATTTGGAGGTTTAATAGCTTCATTTTGTCACTACCACATTTTAGTAAACAAGCTGTAACTTGAAGAAATGAAAGTCCTTAGTACTGTTTAAAAAGGTTCCACTTTCAAGTAGCAAGATGATTAGTTTATAGAAGAGACTTTAAGCTAAAGAGTTACCTCTCTTCAGATTTTGTAAAGAAGACATATACAAGGATTTGGCCAAACATATTTGGAACAACTCACACATTCAGCATCTGTAGAAAACTTCAGTATAGCACAGATGGACTTGATTGACGATCTTACAAATTACTGGATTTAAGGAAGTATCTTACCATAGATTAAGCGGCTTCAGTGCAGAAGAGAAAGTAGACTCAAGTGATTACCCCAGCAAAGCAGAAAGTTACCACTCTGCTAGCTGTGGGGCAACTGAGGTGTTGCCTTAACAGTTGGAGCTACAAAAGGAGGAGATGCTCATCTGTCAGGTTGCAGACGTGGTCACAACTCTCCAAAGCTCTTATAATGAAGCAACTGATATATCAGGCTTTGTAGTTATCCAGCTTATATTACTATAAGTATGCCCTTGCATTCAACAAAGAAATACATGAACCAAAGCGAGGGAAAATAAATTTTGTCCTAGGACATAAAAAAGCTTAAGATCCTTCATTTAAAAGATGTTTTTCAATGTTCTGGACATGGTTTTATTGGTTTTTCCATCGTTCTTCTCTTCTGCATTCTATGACCTTATCAGATAATAATTCAACTGGCTTGTAACAACATATTTGCAATACATTTCAATTCTATGAAGTGGACAACTTAGACCTCCACTTCACCTAGTCTAATTCTTCTGATTCAAGACACCTCCTAGGAGTTGATGAGACTTTGATCCAGCACATGAACTATGCTGAGCTCATCCTGAACACTTGTTTCTCCTCACTTAATGAAATGTCTAGTCATACAAGGACTTCTCCAAAACTAATGCCTACTATTTTATGTTCTAGAAGTGGATGTTGGTTGTGTGGCAGCAGTGGCTAAACCTTCCCGCTGATAACCCATTAGAATTTGTTGCTGTGTGACAGATGGCAACAGAGGGGCAGACTAAAAAAAAAAACAGCATTTGATACTGAAGTACCTATGAAGCAAAGGTGCATCACTGAATTCTTCTACGTGGAAAAAATGGTACCTGCTGGCATCATTGATTCTTGCTGAATGTTTATGGAGACCAAACAGTGGACGTGAAATGAAATAGTGAGTGGTATGTTTCAACAGTGGGTCACCTCTACTGGTGCCAATTTTTACATGTTGCATACAGGCTTCTACTCATTCCTAGTGAAAATGCATAGCTAGTGGTGGATGACTATGTTAAAAAACAATGTTCTGTAGTTGGAAATTTGTTCTATCAAGTAGTGTTATTGTGCTCTTTGTATCTGTTGTAGTTCCCATGGAATTAGGAGGCACTGCTTGGGGAGCAACCAGGATTTATACTCCTTGTTTAAAACTTACAGTATTTTCTACATCACTTTTCAGTAGAGTAACAACACTATTAAGAGATTTATTTTAAGGCTTGTTTTGCTATCCTCTAATACATATGCTAAGAGACCTTTTATAAATAAATATGTTGGGAGCAAGTAGTATTTGCACGGATTGCCATGAATTGATGCTTTGAACAACTGCAGACAGCCATGGCCTTTTGCATAAACCCCTGCTGGTTTGCAGATTTGAATGATGTCCTTCATCAATATTTCTCTGCTCTACTTTGTGACAGTAAGAAACCCAGTGAGTAGTAAAAAGCATCTTTACTTTCTTACTGAGAACAACCAGTGACAACTGCAAAATCATTTTGACATTTGGAGAGTTGTTAACATGCTCACATTCTCTTTAGCATCTTGAACATGCTAATTACAAACTTCATCACAGGGGGGAAAACACAGCAAGCTCAAAGTTCAAATTCTGATGCAGTTTCTGCTCACTGCATGATCACATTAGAATGATGACTTCAGGATAAAATAAGGTACTGGATTATGGTACTTGAGAGCCCTACCACATTTAGGAAATAACAGTCTTGCTAAAAATTACACAAAACTACTCCAAGTAAAAGAGGAAACTCCCTTACAGTTACATTGCAAATGGCTTGATAGCTTCCCAGAGTCAGAGGTCACTAGCATTTTTCATCAGCTCAGTTTCATCAAACTCCGGATGTCCCAAGAAATCAGGAGTGCTAAGAATTGGCACAGGGCATGCTCACACACCAGCCTTTTACTTACAAAGCTTCTGGGCAGAAGTGCAAACCTAATTCTTCAGTTTCCACTGTGCTACTGTAGCATGATGGAAAGCGCAGCAATGACAGCAGAGCAGTAAGGTGCCAGGCTGCAGTAAGTGAGGACTTGCTCAAATGCAATAGCTGTGGGCACAGAAATAAAGGAAAGAAACTCCTTACCTTCAGAAGGCCTCAGGTATGCAGGGATCTCCAGCAAGATACCCTTGCCTCCATTGCCAACACTTAAATGAAGTCTGGGAATACACAGATCCTGGTCCAATCCCTTCTGGTCACTCAGGTGCATTGCTTGCACCTGAGCTCCCCAGGGTTGGCCCTGCCTTCCCATGCTCAATCACTGGTTCAAGCCATGACTTAGCAGAACTGTTACAGCTACACAATTGTTGCTGGTGAACTCTCTTCCTCAAAGCCTTGCATTCCTCTGTATTCTGCCAGACAATCTTTCAAGAGGGTATATTTTTCCTCCACTCAAAAGTTTTCCTTCCATGGAAGTAAATAGGTGGCATTACTTTCAGAGTGACCTACTTATATAGTTCACATGTATGCACGTGCATACGTATATATAGAAAGCTGACTTCTACTATATTTCTAATACACAGAAAAAGATATATTTCCCAGATCAAAATTTGAAATAATAAAGCTACAGTACAGCTTTTTAATCAAGACACAGACATGCACAGAAATAAACCACTGGGTGGTAAGTTTTTCAAGGAGGCAAGATTCAGAGAGAATGGAACAGAATCAACTGCTGTAGCTCAATAAATAGACTTCCAAACATTTAAGTCCTTCTTTGGGTGAGAATCTGAAAGACCTTGCTGATGTCACAGCCAAAACAGTGAGTTCAAGTTACTGTTTCAACTCCAAACCCAAAGAAAGGCATGTATAGGTTGGGTATGAGAACCTCCTGGTTTTCTCAATGAAAGCAGACTCCTGGGAGAACAGCATTAAATAACAGCATTTAATTGAGTGCCCTGTACTCTTTAGCAGGTGGCACTGTAAATCAAACAAAACAATAAATAGTCTCTATTTAAAACTATGTGGGTTTTCTTTTTCCTGAAGCAGCATACTGGCATCCATCTGATAACAAACAACTAATAAGAAATTACTCCCCATCAGATGCAAACCATTACTTCTCATAATAAATAACTGTAGGAAAGACAGTATTTTAGTGCTACATCATTAAATTGTAGTCCCAACATCAGTTTTACTGTTGTCTGCTTTCCATCACAGCTGGACTCAAAACTGTGAAAGAAAGGGAAATCTTGTACTCACTGTGGTTTTTAAACTCAGCTTTACTGCATTTCCAGTATGTAGAGTCAACTGTTATTTATCTGCTAATTGTCACATATTGTGATGATCTATATGTTTTCAGAAATATTCTTAAATGGTTCAAAATACTTACCAGAAGTGATCAGTCATTTGGCAGATACTGTATTCTTCTGCACAGTCAGCAAATTAGATTGCTCCTTCTCATTTATAAATAAATAAAGAAAAAAATAAAAATCACAGTTCATAAGGAGAGAAAATAAGATCATTGAGTGAGGAAGCCTGTTTCCAAATCTAATAGAAGCAAACTGTAACCAGCACGTAGAGTTTTACTTAATGGCACTGTCTGTAAGTGGTAGGTAGTGTCATATTTTACATGACATTTATAGAAGACAATGTATTTCTGGATGTTAGATTTGCAGAATAGTGAACCATTATCAGGGCACAACCTAACAGATCATCTAGTTGGCTGTGATTACTCAAACGATATTAGAAACCTCAC
Source organism: Alectoris magna (assembly GCA_030625065.1). Classification (NCBI taxonomy): domain Eukaryota; kingdom Metazoa; phylum Chordata; class Aves; order Galliformes; family Phasianidae; genus Alectoris; species Alectoris magna. The sequence continues at coordinate 29,321,887 of CM060563.1, read as the reverse complement.
AGTCCAGCAGCACCTTGCGTGTCTGCTTCCCTCTTGGCAGCTGTTGGTCTCACAAGCCTGTCTTCGGGCTCCTCCTGACTGCTGGTGGGGCAGCCTATGCAAAACATGAGTGACTAAGATCACTGTCACAAGCATTTCTTTTTTTTTTTTTTCCTTAGCATCTCATTTCTAAGAACTTGCCAGGTGTCCTACTCTTTCCATTGCTTTTAATTATTATCTGTCAAACTTCTCCACTCACAGGAATGGCAAATACTTGACTTTAATGAGAGAGTCATTAAAGTCAAACCTGATGTTTGCAAGGTTTGTAGGTTCAATAGCACTAGCATCCACTTAACTGGCAATAGTTTCATATTCAGCTACAAAGACAGAAAGAGGTCTGGTTTCCTACTGTATATGCTTTCAATGTCTCTTTTAGTAACCATGAGGTTACAAACAAGCATTTTCAGAACTTGTCAATGAGAGAAGAGTGATGAAGAATGAGGCCTCTAAATAGGTCAGCAGTTCAAAACTCCACGGTTTCCTGCATGCCTTACTTCAGGTGATAGGCTGCCACTGTTCCTAATGCAAACTGAAGGAAATAAGAGACAGCAAAGCACAATTTAAACAAGAACAAAGACAATTTTGAAGATGCAAAACACGTAATATACTGATGCTTCAATTAAAACTATATCTCAGACCACAGGGCTTAAGAATTACCTATTGACTTTTCATAATCAGAAACAGTCTTAGAAGCGTAATTGCAAACATGAAAAAAAAAAAATGGACATTGGAGTTTCAAGCAGTTTTTCCATCCAAACAAAATATAAAACTGAATGCAAAGTGCGCCTTTCTACAACAGCTCTTCAAAGTTTAACGGTGAAATGTAGCTGCATTAATCATGTTACTGTTGTCAAGATCCTTCTGCACACAGTCAGGAAAAGATGAGATTTTAAAAGTATGTATTATTTATTCTGAAAGCAAAGGGCCTTTGCACATGACAAGGCCTTTGCCTAGGAGCTGGTTTTGATAGCAGAAATCAGAGAGTCCTTCTCACTTCATGTTCTGCACTCATTAGCACTGTCAGAAATAGCAGTGGGTGAGAAGCTATATTATTCTCCTCCTCCTCCTCGAGGCCAGTGATTATTACGATTGACTGACACAATCCATTTTCCAGATCTATTAAATTTTCTCTCACTTTATAAAACATGTTTTTTAAAACTTGATCATCTCCACTGCACTGTAATGCTGTTCATGTCTTTTCCACAACACTTTCTGACACGTTTTGTCTATATAAGAGGAAAAAATCCTTATTAAATCTAGACAATATTTATTTATAATTAACTTGAACATGCTTTCTTACACACACTCAGCCTGGCCAGGAAGGGGTTGATTATCTTCATAGCGCCACATGCTACTGTATTTTGGGTTTATGGCTAGAAGTGTTGATAACAGTTTTCTAGGCAATACTGAATAGTGCTTACACAGCACAAGACTGTCTTTTTCCAACTCTGCCATCTTCACACTGCATAAGCTGTGGGTGACAATAACTTGGATGAAAGAATCAGAGATTTCTCATCATTATTGTTCTATTTTCAGTCTTGAGCTGCAACATTTTTAGGTGTGATATTCACAAAATTTGAGGCAGTGATTTTCTTCTGGTGGGCAGAAGCATTCAAAGTACCAAGCGCTTCGTGACATGAAGCTAAAGATCAACAGTTCTCCTTTCATTCTGCCTCACGAGTGATCTGTAGAGGCATCCAGTCTCTCATACCATCCATCCTCTCCTCTCCTCATCCTTGCAAGTAACAATAGTGCTCACTAGTCCACACAGAGAACTGGACCACTGAGAGTTAAAGGCTGGCACAAAAGAATATGTGTGGAGGCAAGTTTTTTAAGTCTGTTTTTCACCACAACTAAATCGCTATCACCAGACTTAATAACTTGCAGTATTTGTGTGTTCCTCCTACCACTGCATGATGATTTGCTGTTGTCTGGAAGAGCATGTTAAAGAAAAGCTTCAGACCCATAGGCACCAAAGCAGAAGATAAGGTATCTTTGAAGGAAATGAAGAAGACTAAAGAGTAAGAGTTAATTCAGACTGTAAAGCTTCAGGCACTCAGTATCTGAAAATTTTGTTCATTTTGCAATGTTCAGCCATTTGTATTGGCAAAAGTAACAAAGTCCATCAAGAACACAGAACTGTTTCTAATCAAAAGAACAGATCAAGAGTAACACAGGCTGTTGTTTCTGAGGCACAGCTTCTACTTCCACATTTAACTGACTAGTATGCACCATGCTGTGTTTATTACAAGACATGCTTTGTGATAAAATCACATTGCATTTTACTACACTAAGGATTTTTAGAAGATGAGGTATAAAAAAAAGCATCTGATTCAGGAAAAAAAAAAGTTTGACAAAGCTTCTTGGCTGTGCGAACATCAGATGGCAAAGTAAGCCAACCTCCTGTCATGAACTTTGTAACTAAAACAAGGTCACGTTGAAAGAAAGACGACATTCTAATCTTATCTGTACTGTTGCAAATACAATTAGAAACTACACTTAAAATTGCACCAAGATCAATGATAAAACTCAGCAATAGGAAAGAAAGTTCACAACCATCCATCTGATGGAGTTTGATAGACTAGGGACTGTCACAGAGAAATCTTCCTAGACATTATAGCATGAATCCATTAAACTCTCAACCAACTTCCAGTTGAATTTTTGAGAAATCCTAAGTTCACACAACACATGCATTCAATGTAGCAAAGCTAATTCTGCTTCCCATCTATGCGTTGTTTTCATTTGCTTTTTTATGAACTCAAGCAATCTGCAATAATTTGTCTAAAAAACATATCAGTTCAATTCAACTTTAAAAATATTCCCCTCCTTCTCATTTGGGCTTTCTTACACCTGATGGCTGCCAGATGTTACAGGCAGAGGCAGACAGAACAAGCAATCTGCACTGCTGAATGTCTCAGGCACATCCTAACACACTGCTAGCTTCATCTGAACATTAATGGCTTGATGGCAGCACAGCAGGTGCCATGGAGGACCAGAGGAAAATGTGTTGAGAAGTCCAAAATGAGCACACTACTTACTCACCAGACAGAAGTTATAAAACAAAACAAAAAACATACAGTACATATTGAAAGACATCAATAATTCTGTTCCATTTGTAACTTTAATTCCCAAATAACATCATACAATTTTAGAAGGAAACTATTTAAAAAAAAAAAATCGTATTTCAAGAAAGTGCATCAAAAACAATTACTAAAACAATTATAAACTCAAGAACATTTTAATAGCCTGCTTGATATGCTGCAAGGAAGTCTAACTATATACATTTCAACTACATCAATATAATTGCCAGATAACAGGAGACAAGTATATACTTACATATATAAGCATAGATTTACTCCTTAGTTGATTTTAAAATAGTTATCACTTCTTATATAAAGAGCAATCATTATACTGCTTTGTTATTCCTCACTGTAATGCTGTTTCTTTAGTCAAAGCTTTCTGGGAAAAAAAAAAAAAAAAAAAAAAAAAGCCATTCCCCCTTGCCCTGTCTCTATCAAACTGTGTACAAAGTTGGACTCCCTCCTGTTTATAAGCTCCTCTGAAGTACTGGAAGGCTGCAAGGGAGTTTCTTCCAGAGCCTTCTCTTCTGCAAGATAAACAAGCACAAGCTCAACTCCCTCAACCTTTCTTCATATAGGAGAGGTACTCCAGACCTTCCATCATCTTTACAGCCACTTCCAGAACCACTCCAACAGCTCCATATCTTTCTCATACCAGGAGAGTGCCCAGCAGGCCACACTTGGTTCTGTAGGTCAGATCCAGAAGTTCAACAGGAACGTGGGATAATGGAATTTCACTACAATAGCTAAAGGATTCTGAAGTGTTTGTTTGCATTCCCCATTTATAATTTAGTTTAAGTCCTGACCAACACTTTAAATTACATCTGGTACTCAATTACATCTATCAAGTGCAAGTAAGAGTTTTAATTAAATACAAAGGTAGGATATGTTTCACAGTTACAGAATATCCTAGATGCTCTCCAACCTGAAGACAGAAGACTTCCAGCTTCTGATGCATTTTTATTTGATTTTTATGAAAAAGCAACCAACCAAAAAAAGAAAATTAATATTTTAATGTTTCCAACAACTTTACATGTATAATTCACTAGTCTAAAGCTTTAGTTGCCCAGGTGCCTGATCTTTATTAACAACTGATTGGATAGCACAGATATCAAGAGAAAAAACTGTTAATTCTTTAATTCAAACAGTTAGCTCTACTCACACCAATAGCTCCATTAGAGCCAATGGAAGTATTTATTACAGGAAAGGTTTTGAAGTTAGTCCATGCGTTTTTTCTTGTTTACTTTTCTTTTAGGCAGAGAAGGGTGGAACAACAGTAAGTTTGTTAACTTCAAAACAACTTCATAGGGTGTCAGTAGTATGAAGTTGCTCCATTGTTTAACATTGTATTTTCTGATTACTTCCTTTATTATCCTTTGAATAATTAAAACCCTTGAAAGCTTGTTCCATTAAACAACTAATTTTTAATCTCATTAGTTGCTTGAATAGTTGATAGGCCCAACATATGAACTACAAGTAGTTTTGAAAAAACTATTCATTTCCTTGTATATTAAGAGATAACCACAAATAGCGTCAGTTGAAGTGTTTTACAAACAGCATTGTTGAAAGGTCACTTCTGTTGAACAAGCTCACAGTATTAATAGTACATTTGAGTTCAGCAGAAAAAAAACACCACTATCAATCATAATCTGATACTGAATTAAGGGATATTAAGCTCTTAAAAAATTTAAGGTTTTTAAGTTAACCACGTTTGCTCCATATCTTCCCACACACTCAAGTAATAGGATATTTTTAATTTAGCAGAAATAGAGGTAATATCTTTTCCTCAGATTGAATTATTAGTAAGGTAGGCATCAGTTATCCAACAAAATGAAAAGCTGAGCACACATGCATGAAGGAAAAACAGAAATTGCATCCTATCAACGAACGAAGTCAAACAGGGATTTCATTGTTCCTTCTTTCTTCCCTAGGAAAATTTACAGTCCATACATCAATCATTAGTGGAGGTAAACAGTACCAAAAATATCATCCCACATTTTCTTTAATCATAAAAAGAAATATCACATAAGCATTATTCCATTCAAAAACTGAATAATTTCCAACAGCCTAGGGCTAAAGAGAGAGAAAAATGGAAGGAAAATCAACAGAACAATCTAAAGAGAGGAACTAGTCATGTAAAGAATGATTTCAAAGGAAATAAAGAATAGAGGAAAAACATTCTGCACTTCCTCCACTGCTAAATGTAAGCTGAATATAGTCATTTACATGTATTTGCTACTATTTATATGGATACATATGCCAACTACTCTATAAATTTACTTCAGAATCAAGGAGCTTTGTAGGATCATGCTTCCATTTAAAACATTAAAAGCAAGGTTTTCAGTATGGCATTCCCTATCCTCTAATGATTTATTTCAACAGTACGAATTACTGGATCTCTATCTGCGTGTTATTTATAAACATTCTTTAACATAAATTGTTTTACGGCTATATGAACTGTTGCAATGTCTTTGAATATTTATCACAGTAGCAAAGATTTGGCTTTTGAAAACAGATCTACACAGCATCTCTACTGTAACAGCAGTAATACATTAATCATGCCATCCAAATTTGATGCATCCAAACATAGCATAAAAAGGAATCTAAAAACAGTAGGGACCAATGTTAAAAAGTAATATTTCTGAGTGAAGTATTCCATATGTAAGACGCATTTCATTACTGAAACTCAGATCAATCTCCTATTGCTAATAGAGAAGAGACTATCACAAAAAATGCTCAAGATCAATGCCAATAGCTCATTGAAAGTTTTTCTGTGTTTTTAAGTCCAGAGCTAAGCATCCCATACCAACTTTCATATAAAAAGTGACGTGGCTGAAATGAGATACTGACACTTGAAAGCTAGGTCAATCAACAAGCCATTCCTTCATCCAGTTAGCAAAACCTGCAATAATGTAACCAATGCTTACCCTGGATTTCTGAACAGGCTACTGATCTGCCTAGCAATGCTTTGATCTGTGTAACTATGTATATTAAAAAAAAAAAAAGAAAGAAAGAAAGAAAAAAATAGCTCTGCCTGTGATGAATACTCAGCAGCAGAATGAATACTGCTTAGGCAGGAGAAGAAACAAACTGGACATAACCAAAAAGAAGGTCTGTTACATATTAAGTTATGGACACAATCAAATAAGACTACTACTTGTATAAATATGAAAGAGAAAGAATGACAAATGAACCATCATCTTCGGCAGCATCCATGCCAGCCATACCAAAAACACTTGACCTTTGGCTTGCATGGACCTCCACATGCTGGCATCTTGTTCGCAAGGTTGGACAGGACACAAACCTCTTATGTTCTCAAATATGAGCCTGAAAATATACTAAGATTGTTTTAATCAGAGAAGTGTTTCCCCCTGCCCCACACCATTGTACTACCATAGACAGTTACCTAAAAAGCCAAAGCCAAAACATTTCAAGCAGTTGTCCTCCTGTAGAGACTCAGCTTCAGACCTCCAAGCCCAGTACCAACACACCAGAGGTCAACTTACCTGATTCTGACCTCATATTGCTGGCAGCTTGCAGAAATCTCTCTTGCATAGCATTTTACTGATAGTATTAACTAAATTTGATAGACAAAAGTATATACTGTGAAGTAATAACAAAGAAATCTTATGATATCCACACTTCAATTGGAGGAACAGGAGAAAAAACTATGGTTATTCATACAAGAGAAATGCAGACTATTGTGGCTTTTTGACCACCATACTGTGTATCACAGCAGGGCCACTGGCCAACAGCAAGCTCATAATATCCAAAGCCCATAAAGGCTTTCACTGTGCTCAAAACAGTTGAACAGTAGCACTCTTTAGTAACAACCCTACAGTTACTACAGTTGCACTGTTTTCTTCTTCTCTTGTCACTGTAAATTAGTTTTCTAATAGCACTGCGTTCTTCATGGAATATTTAAAAACCTCACACACGCAGAATAGTTTCAGGAATGTATCTTTTAAGTCTGAATGGGGCACTGAATTGATTTGAAAACAAATTTAAAACGTAACTGCACAATTAAAAAAATAGAAGTTCTGGCACAAAAACATTCCCTGCTCACACATCTCATGCCATTATCCCTTGAGACCCCCTCTTGCTGCACAGAGGAGGCTGGCGCTCATACATTAGCAGCAGGCTTGGGAAGATCTGCTTAGCACTGTCTGCCCAAACTCATAAACCAGATTATGCCAATCCTAAAACTCAAGTAGCTGCTGCCTTCTGTTGTGGGTCAGACTCTTTCCAGTCATCTGAGTTTTAAGATTATATTTTATTGCTAAGCTCCCCTTGATAGACCAGAGCAACAACAGGAACGCAGTGTCTTAAGGGCAGAGTTGTCTCCCCAAAACATAAGATCCTTTATATCCTTTATTGTTTTTGCCAGTGCACAATATGGCAACTTCAAACATACTGCCCACTGGGATATTACAGAACTGAGCAGTACAAGATAGAATTCCCTTGCAGTGGCACTGAAATAAATTTGCTGAAGAAGGAAACGGGCAGTAGGAGATGAAATACATGCTCCAGTTTCCAAGGAAAGCATGTTTATGCCTAATGCGTGGCAGGGGGAGGAAGAGTTAAAAATAAATAAATAAAATACAAGAAGAATGTTTCCATTATAAAAATGTTGCTTAAGCACTGTTAGGGGAAGATCAGCAAGACCTGCAGTGATGTGCTGAGTAAATGCTGCTCATGCAAGCTAAAACTGCCCAGGAGCAGCTTTCAGTGACATATCCAATTTCAGCGTTTACAATGCATGAACTATTAAACTCAACCAATATGACTCTTTATGGCAGCCTTTTTCAGAGCTATATGCTGACTAACACTTTAATACAGAAAAGTATTTTGTTTGCTTTTCAAAACATATTTCCCAAGCAAAAGTGCTAGCTTGTAGTACAAACTGATTGAGATCCTGATGGCAGGAAGAAAATACCCCAAAACAAACTATGCTTATATAAAGATTCCTATTCATCAGCTATCTGCAAAGCAACGTGGCTTTCTTCTTTTAATGTATTTTTTGAGAAATTAGAACAGCAGAGGGTAGAATTTAGAAGCAGCAAATGAAGTTTGGCTTGCTTTTTTTTTTTTCCTTCAGATACAAAAGCCATGTTGTCTCAAAAGCCGAGATTAAATTAAATATTTGTCCATCTAAATAAATATTTACTTTAGGCTTTGTATTTGCCTCTAATAATATAATGCTACTGTTACTTTGATTTACACTTTGCCACAGGTTAAAGACAAGCTAAAAGCACTGCTCAAATACATGAGATCTGGACTACACCTGCTGTTAGTGAGGGTCCCACACTTCCAGGCCCACAGTGTCATGAACTGATCTAGAGGCAAACATGAAGAATGTCACTGTCCATCCGCTGTAACCATACCACGCAGTAGATACATTTCCAGGTAAGCAGTGGGTTTCTGTTCTCCCTGCCCCCAACCTAATCCTCTCTAAAAATTGTTTTTCCCAAAAGATGTTATCTTTTAGCATCATCTTACCCATATCTTCTCATCATTGATCTAAACAATTTAGATAGTACAGAGGAAAGAAAGAAAACAATAGCAGAGAATGGCAATAAAGTTTATTACTTTGGGTTAGTTCTTTGGGCTCTTCACACATCATTTGATATGCTGTGAAGAATTGCTATGTAGTACTGTAGACTGAGTTACACATCAATCCATACCATTTGCCAAACCAATGGAAGCAGGTTACAGTTCCACAATTTAATCACATCTACGTTGTTAAACAGGGTTAAATTACTATGGAATCTAATTCTTTTCTCCTGAAAAATTACTTATTACATAACTAAATATTTTTCTCAAGCATCTAGCACAATAATTTTGTATTTGCCAATACTAGAGAAAACAACAACCACCACGAAACAAAAACACTCTTATCTACAGGCCTAAATAAAATACTGAGCAGGAAATGTCTCAGGTCCTATTAAGATACATGTGGTAGTTTTCCCCCTTGCACTCCCCTTCCCCAGCAGGGATTGGTAATTAACAGCAGCACATTTGTTCTTACTTCACCTCATATACTCTGTTGAATGAAGAGCTGTGGAAATACTTTGCATTATCAAAGCACCTGCTATGACATTAAAGCTGACAGAAGTCAAGCAGTTAGAGTCCATCATTATTCAATCTAGCAGACTGATTTCTCTTTCTACTTCTATCAATCTTACTGTGGCGGCCTTTAAGTTAAATATCTTAGAAATGATTTTTTTCCCTATTTATAGTGCATTAAAATTCAGATTTTATATAATCATGTATTTACTCTCAACATCGTTCAGCTTAATTAAATAAATCCTCAAGTGAATTCCTGTATCATTCAGGATGAGGAGACCACAGTCTCATTTGATATCTCCAATTCAGAGAGCAGGACACACCTGAACAAATTTTACTAAATAGAAGGCACTATAATCAGTCTTCCTCAGATGGACAGCATAAAATTAAACATTCAAATGATGGCCAAAAAGACTGAGAAAGCAGCAGCAATTATTTATAAAAATTATCTGTGCACATGCAAAAGCCTTCTCATCCAAGTTCTCTTTCACCCCAGCCTTTTATGAGTTCAAACTGCACACAGTTTAAAAAGACAAAAAGAAGTGCTGTCCTGTCTCTGGATCATCTTTTTGCAAACATCCAGCATCCTTTCAATATCTTCCCTCTTTACAACTTCCTGAAAGCATTACCTATCAGCAAGCCTTATCAAGTCTGTTGATACCAAGTAAAGTTACATTACATGAGTTTGCACACAGCAATCTCATATCTCTTAGAAAGACTCATATGACTAATAATAACTGGAACATTCTAGCACACTTGGCATTTGCCTACATTGAGAATTAAATATCCATGCAGATGGTCTTCACAAAGAACAACCACGATTGCACCATCTCCAAGATACTCTGATACATTGACCTAGCAACACATGAAGCTAAAGCCAAAGCATTAAATAATGCCACATCACTGAATGGCACAGATGGAGACTCATACTATCACAGAGTTAGGTGGGTGTGCAGTCACCCTAATACAAGAACAAACAAATCCCTCTGATCCTATCATGCTCCTGCACAGCATGGCAGCACCTGGCTTTCTTCACGAGTACATCATAATCATATCCTGTACACACTGCTGATCCTGCTGCTAATGAGAATGCCTGTATTTAGCTTACAGAGATCAGATTTAAAGCACATAGTTGAAATTGGCACCCATAAACAGAGAATGTTTATCACATATCTTTTACTCATCAAATCTTAAGAAAACTTAGAGAAAAAAATCAAACAAAAAAATAACCACTATTTAAATTTAAATTTATTTAAACCACCCAAGGGCCATGCTTTTTACTGCACTTACCACTGAGTATCAACCAGAAGTTGAACTTTACCCACCTCTGAAAGGTTTTTCCAGCTTCCCTCATGGGCTGCACAGCAGCCTGTCCTTCAATTTGTTCACTGAAGCTGTAGGGATACCTACCACATCCTTCTGAGAAATACTGTCTTTACATCATACTGTTTAAGACACAGAAGTCAACAAACTCAAGTGCAATTGCATTTATAGCATTCTGCATCAATGCAGAAGACCCTAAGATTCATAGCAATTGCAGAAGGAAGAGTTGTGGAGTTTTGAGTTTTTTTCCCCTCCTCTGCTTTTATTAGAAATAAAGCATTACAGCTTTAGGAATGTCATCCCCACGGAACTTAACTACATTTTCTTAACTTATTCTAAATGACAATGAGTATTTCTAGTAACTACAAGACATACCTATCAATTAAAAAAAAAAAATATGAATGGTAAACTATATATTATTCACGGCAAACAATAAGAACTACCATAAAATTTTGTTAAAATGTTTTCTAAATTGACTTGTTTGTGAAACCAAGAACATGCATAAAGACTTTTTTTTCCCCAATATGTATATATTGAAGAAGCATGAGATTCTCGGGAAGAGATCTAAATTATCATGATTTTGACAACTGACCTCATCATTAAATTCATTTAAAAAGCAAACCTACTAATAGAAAGATCTTCCTGACTTTCCTTCACAGAAAAAGTATTTTAAGAAGTGTGTTAATATGTACAACCCTCCACTGAAATTCTGACTCATTGGGCTTTAAACATCAGTAGTAAAACAGAACTGTACTGCTTCCCTGGGATTCTCCCTGTTAAGTATTTAGCATATTTTGGCAGAAGTTACTTTTGCAAACACTCACTTGTATCTAATGTGAGGTACACATACACTTTCTATAATTTTTCCCTTTCACAGACTCAGCCTGGATTGCATTCCTATTATTGCTGATTCAGCAACATGATTATTCAAGCCAAAGGCTAAAACAATTATATACAAACTTGATGAAATAGCTACGCTTTCCATTTACTAAATGATGCTGAAGTGATTTCATATCTGTGCATCTGTAACACCAGGTGCCCTGGGCATCAGCCCTACCATCCTCCTCTGTCACTCTGAATTGTAACCATGAATACAAGGAACAGATTATAACCCTGATAGCCTGATTATCTCTGTTGTCACACTTCTCTGTGGCACCATATAATTGTTTCACCAGCAAGAACTAGTGATGCTTTAATGCTGACAACAGAATGCACTTCTGCTAAAGTGCCTAAACATTAGTTGTTCCACAGAGGGGAAAGAGATGTCCCAAGGGTCAAAACACAAGGAAGGAAAGTGATCAGCTACTTACCAACAGCAGGCAATTGGCAATAAAGAAAAATCATGCATGCAGACCATGTTCAGTGAGCGTTCTTTCCAACAACATGGATTAGTTTTATGTCATCAAAAGAGGTAGAAGTTCATTCCAACCTTGAACACAGCTACTTAAATATGTGTTCATATGACATTCAGCAACGAGGGAAAAAAAATACACCAGGCTTAAAAAACTCACAACAGAACAGAAAGGAGAATTATCTGATGACAGCAGAAGGCAAAACTGCCCTTAGACACAGAGAATGTCTCCAAACTGTCAGCCCCTCTCTCAAACATATGGCAAGAATTTTGGTCTCTTGAAAACCCAGGTGAGAGTTGTTTGTGTTCATCTCCTTCAAATGAAGCATGACAAGTTAGGCTTGTGTCCATACTCAGGATTCCCTGTTGTTCATAGATTTCTCTTGATACATAGCACTTCACTCCTTCAAAGCCATTCACAAAGCAAAGACCCCAAGAAGGCAAACACATGGAGCAAGTGTAAGGCTGAGTACATACCACACATGTTTTGGTCATCTCCGAAGATAAAGCTACTCATAAACAACTTCTGCTGTGGAAGCAGTGGATTTTATTTTGTAGTGAAACAGTAACTTATTTTTGATGTACAAAAGGTAGATTAAAAAAAAAAAAAAAGGCAGATATGAACATTTCAATGCCAAACAGCATCCAAGAAAAATCAAAAGCTTTGGGAAATTACTGAATTTATCATTGTTCCTCTTCTTGTCTGCAGATGCTGTGAAGAAGTGAACTGCAAGAAGTGGAAACCAAGAAACAAACAACTTATAACTAAATATGAAGACAAATTAAGAGGTACATAAGATATTCAGTGTTCTATTCTAATCACTGTATTCCTTGCTTAAGCATTTAAGAAGCAATGTATCTATAGAAAAAAAACTGTAAAGTTTCAGAAGGCATACCTGATAGAGATCCTTGTAAGAGGAAACAGGTTATTATCCTAGAGCTTCTTTAGAAGAAAGAACTGTTATTTGCAGTTCGATTAGTAGACTAAGAGATATTCAGCAAAGACCGAAAGCAACAGAATGGTGTTCAGTCTGCCAGAACAAGAAAATAGAAGTGTGATTGCCAGATTGAGTAGGCTGGCAAGTATCTGGTGTTGATATATACTGACTTCACACAGACCTTCTCATTCGACACAACAATTCAGAGGTCCTTACTCGGACTCTGGTTCTGTTTCATGGCTTAGAGTCTTCTTAAAGAAACTCTGCAGGAGAGAAATAAATCTGGAAGAAAAAAGTGAAGTTGAGCACTGAATCTAATAGTAAAACTAAGTGACTATTCCAATTGTTTAAGTTTAAACTCAATAAATTCTTCCTGAAAGCAGTCCACATTATGTTCAGTCGAGGAATGACAGAAAGGTACCATATTTATCAGATTTTGAAATATATCCATTTGATATAACTGGCACTATTGATAAGGTAGTATGTACAACATCTTAATAGCACTGTACACCTTGATCATAGTGAGTTTGAGAGGGATTGTAGAGACAAAAAGATGGAGTGGGACAGCTGCTTTGTGGAGCCCCACCTTAAAAGAGCTTGATTTTGAAACACTTATCATTCTGAAACAGAGGATATACATACATATACATCTACATAAATTATATTCACATATGCAGATGAAGATACCGAAAACCTAGAAGGATATTTTCATGAACGACCACCATGTGCAAGGTAGCAGAGATTATTAAAAAAAAAAAAAAAAAAAAGATTCTGAGGAAACTTGTATCCAAGACAAGATACACTTATCTGCTACAGGGAAAACACGCAGCTGTGCTAGAAAGAAAATTCACTACAAGAGAGGTTCAGAAGGAGTTTCAATTATAAATTCATAGGTTAAGGAGATGCTTTTATACACTTCTATAGCAGGAAAGCCATTAGCTATGAAGCAGGAGTTTTAGTCCCAAACCCAAATGCAGCAAATCACACTGTAAATGCTGACCAAAGATTTTACTCAGCCTCATCCAGCAGCATGACATCTCTGCTGCCCCACCACACAATCAGCTCCTCAACTCCCACACTTTGCCACCATAAATATACATTCACACAGCCTAAGGAGGGATACTGGACCAGAATTCACAGCAACTGAGGCACAATAACACATGTAACTCAAGGCAGCCAGCTGGGACTGGCAATATATTGAGGCAGCTCAGTTAGTCCTGGTGAGCCTTATTTGCCACAGCTGTAGACCCACACAAGAAATGGCTTTGCTGCAAGAGCTCTATATTTGAGGACAGATCTCTAGCACATACGCCATATGCTAGCTTAAGCATTTTATACTTTCTGTTGAGCCTGAGCCATACTGCAGAAACCAACCATTCTGTAAATGATTAACATATCAGCAGAAGAAAACATAAGCAAGAAAGAGCAGGATTCTGCATGCTACATGCATGAAGGCTCACGCCTCTTTGCCATAAGGCTAGCTTCCTATTTCTCCCAACAGTCTATTAACACAAACACATACATGAAATTAAAGCCCAAGTTCTTCTTTTGATTTTCTAATAAAGGAAAGTAACAAAACAAACCAAAGCACGAATCGGCATATTAAAGATGATCTGATATGAAGAAAAACAAAGGGTAATTAATCTCTCACAGTCAATAAGAAAGATGGGGGGTTTTGGTTAAGGTCAGCATATGTAATTTATGCATCCAAGCTTAGAAAACAAGACAATGACACAAGCACCCAACACTGGTGAGTAACAAGGACAAATTAAAAAAAAAATCCGAATTCTTTTCAGAAGTCCTCCTGGATGTCCAGTGGGTTTCTAATGCTCTGAACAACAACAACAAATAAGGGTGCTTGAAAGAAGATATTTCCAAACCACAGGAAAAAAAAAAAAAGCTTTTTTAAGCAGTCTTTTTTTCTTCAGCTCATGCATCTGGTTGTACTGACGTCAAAGGAGAAATTAAAAATTAAAAAAAAAGAAAAAAGAAAAAAGTAGTCCCACGCTTCATAGCTTTTCCTACAAAATAAGCTCTACCCAAAGGCTCTCAGTGACAAAATGAAATACCACTTCAAGGAGAATCTTCCAAGTACTTGAATCATCACTGCAGAACAAGTTCACTGAGCTTGGTTACTTTTCAGTCCCTTGGAGGAGAAAAACAGCATGCAGGATGCCTCACTCTGGACTTTCTTGACTGGTGAAAAAAGGTCTCACCTAGCTGTAACATTAAAACAGCCTTCACACATTCAAGACAAGCTAATACAAAACACACTAATACAGGAACTTATCACAGTGATTTATGGGGGGGGGGGGGGAGGGGGAACAAAACATTCACCTTGAGAAGTTCAAATTCAGTTCATCATAAGACAACTGTCACGTAGAACCACTTGGATGAAATATCCACATTGAATAATTGCACTTTGACTAGGTCTTATTAGTCAGAGAGTTATACAAAGATCCTCAGAACCGACTGAGCTCCATTCTCTAAGGAATAGATAAATTAAAAAAAAAACACAACCAACTTCTGAAAGCATTACAATCTTTCAGAAAAAAAAAAAAAAAAAAAATCCTACATTTCTGGAGCTTACATGCCTCTTTAATGCCCCTGCTGCTTATGCACTTCAATATATAGAGCTGAGCTTTAAATCCATGTAAACACTCTAAAAGCCTTGCTGCAAATCCCAGAATCACAGAATTGCAGGGGTTGGAAAGGACCTCAAAAGATCAAGTCAACCTCTAAAGCAGGTTCCCCAAAAGAGGTCTCACAGGTAGGTGTCCAGATAGGTCTTGAATATCTCCAAAGGAGATTCCACAAGCTCTCTGGGCAACCTGTTCCAATGCTCCATCACCTTTACCATAAAGAAGTTCTTTCGCATGTTTGTATGGAACTTCCTATGTTCAAGTTCTAGGCCATTACTCCTTGTCTTATTGCTACACATCACAAAAAAAGAGACTAGCCTCATCCACTTGCCTTCTACATCCCTTTAGATGTTTTTAAACATTAATCAGATCCTCCCTCAGTCTCAGTCGTCTTTTCCCCAGACTGAAAAAGTCCACATACAGTATGTACCAGCTTCACTTTGAGTTGAATGACAACATAAAACAAAATAAAAACATACACCAGGAATTTGTTAAGACTTCCCAAATTAACAACCAATGTATTTCTTAAAAAAAAAAAAAAAACCTAACAAAAAAAAACTTCTAAACCTATGAAGCACAGTAACTTAGTTCTCTCTCACAACTATTTTAATGTGTGAAAGCTAGTTTCTTCGTTTCTACATTAAATTGTACATTGGAAGAGAAAATACATTAAAACTTTGGCAGGATCTATACCAAGAATGCCAAAGAATGCCAGTTAGAAGAATTAATGAAGAGCATTACTAAATCAAGGGAGCAATTTCAGGTGCCTTAGATTTCAGCCTCCCAGATTAAAACTACAATTTCAGAGAGGAAATACAAAAATAAGCCGGCCCCCACACAACACAGATCCTTGAGTTCTTCAAAACAAGGCAAACAAAAATTATCACATGTAAAAACCAAAGCAACTCCACTAATACAGCCTCAGAGGTGCTCCATCACACACTAAAGCAGGAGCTGCTACATCAACACGTATAAACTTGCCTCAAATCTACAGTTGCCCATTGAAACACATTCATGCACTATTTTGGATATCTAGGCAAGTGACAAGCACTCCCATGCCAAACATCTCTTCAGGGAGCTCTATAAGCTACAAATGTTTATGATCTCAATTTTCCCATGCTATTTTATAAGTATGCTATCCAATTGGACTGTCTAGAGAAAACGCAAAAAAAAAAAAAAAAAAAAACAGAAGAAATCTGGCATAGCAAGATGCCTATTTTGTTATATCAAGGGAAAAGCAGAGTTTTAATCAAAAAGTTGTTGAAGTATCATAGTTAACTATAAGGCCATCAAACAGAAGAAAAGTGATACCAACAACAAGTGACCTCTACACGTGCACAGACCTACCTGAACCAAACAACATATCAAAGAAAAACTAATTCAAGTTTCTCAAACTCCCCTTTCAATCTCCATTGTGTTTATATTGATCAGTTACTTACTAAGAAAGAACTACTGCAGCTATGGTTACAGGCTGCTATAACTGTATTTTACAATGTTAAACACATATATACTCATCCCCATAAAGTTTTATTTTGTATGGAAGAAGTATTTCCTCACAGCTTTGCTTACTGCCTGGCAATCTAGATGGTTGAGCTGCATTGTAACCTATGCACTGCACTGAAAACCCAGTAGCAGGGCTCTCTATATGTATTATATACTATCCAGGTGCCTCGCTCAGAGGCCCTGACTGGCTTCTGGCAATTTGAAATGCAGCTTTGCAACGTATCTTGTCATAACAACTGTGACCTCCCTCTAGATTTGACTCAACATTTACAGAGACCTATCTTCTTTGTGAAAGAATTTAGTACACACAAGAACTAATAATTTCTTCTATCTCAAATCCCCTTCTGTGATTCAACACACGCAGCTTCTTTGCTCTTTGGTGTGAATAACTCTTAAATGTAACTTAATAAAAATCTCTCAAGTCTAACATCCTAGATAACTGACCAAAACCTATTCCCTCTCCCCTCTTCCACAGTCTCTTTGAGACAACTGTGGTCGCAAAGCACACCTAGCCCTGCAATACTATTCTACATGCTACACCTCACATTACGGTAGCATTCTGTGGTTCAGGCTGAAAATGCCTTCGCATGCCTCTCAGCAAGATGAGAGGCATCCCAAGCAAGGTACTTGGTTGTAGCAGACTTTAGCCAAGGTGTTAGGCAGAAAAGAAAACTAAAGCCAAAAACTTTAACATTCCATTGGGAAGCATGCCAATGCTTCAAGCATCACCAAAATGTTGCATTCTTGACCAGCAGAGAAGCATTTCCCATAGTTACGATCTCAAAAAGAGTTGTTACTTGAAGTTCTAGGAATTACTGTTCAGAGCGGCAAGATACCCTTGCCTCCACTGCCAACCCTTAAATAAGGTCTGAGAAGCCAGGATCCACCCATTCTCGTCAGTCAGGTGCACTGCATTGCACCTGAGCTCCCCTCGGTTGGCCCTGCCCTCCTACCAGGTGCTCAATCACTGCTTCAAGCCTCGATTTAACATTTCCACTACAATGATACTCTAGACTTCACAATGAAACAGGTATGTTACCACTTGTTTTCATTATGCTCCGGAGAGTCCATCAACAAAAAGGAAACAAGCGGGAAAGCTGACAGTTAACCACTCCAGAAAGATTCTCCAGGGGATACAAGTTAACATTCAAGGTGAGAAGTGCTTCTCAACAACCAAAAGGATAAAAGTAATTTTCATTAACAGGAAACTAACACTTAAATAAAATCCAACTTGAAACAAGAAGAGAGTTGTGCATTAAGAAACAAACAAAAAAACCTCCACCAAGCTCCACCTCTAAAGACATGCATACAGTTGGACTCCAAAAGCCAACAAAAAGGAGACACAGAAATGGCTCCGGTAGGATGCTACTCAATCTGGAAAAAGCTATTTCCCTTCTCTTGACGTCATTCTCAGTTTAAGCAATGAATACATTCTCTACCCTTCCCCACAGCACAAGAAACCAAAATAGTATTTGAGTCACTATAAAAAGAGAACAGATGTCTGGTATCAACGTGCTATCCTGCTCAGAGGAACCTGAGACTCAGTTCCCTATTTAATCCAAGTATTTTACGTGGTGAAACTCTAAGCTCAACTGCATACTGCTTCTTACTCCAAAGCATTTTAGATACTGAGTCTTGCATTATCTATAAGGGAACCTGC
The DNA here is from genome assembly GCA_030625065.1 of Alectoris magna. Taxonomy (NCBI): domain Eukaryota; kingdom Metazoa; phylum Chordata; class Aves; order Galliformes; family Phasianidae; genus Alectoris; species Alectoris magna. The sequence goes on along the minus strand of CM060563.1, from coordinate 29,303,285 downwards.
CTAAGAAACACAGCACCCAAGACATCCTAGGTTGTACCTGCATCAGAGAATCTCTGCACCACAACTGAGTTTCTAAGTTCCACTTCACCAGACTATGCAACCTGTAGACTTCACCACAAATATAAATAAATATAGCCCAGCTGTGCTAACACACAGACCCTATGACTTCTGCAGCAGCAGCCTGCTATAGGAGTATCCTACCACTACTCTGATCATTTTCACATAGCACTGTATTTCACCTTTAGCAGATTTTAAATAGCTTGAGGCTTCCTCTGGCCCTTCACTCAGGTGAGTGAAGGAACAAGTGAATTATGAGAGATAAAAATAATGTGTTAGTGCTGCTCCACCACTCTAGAAACAGCTGTTCTAGGGTGACAAGTTAGATTAGTAGGGGGGATAAGCACACGTGTGGGGTGGAGGGGGAGCAGAACTACTACTCTCAATTCAAATTCTTCTCATGCAACTTGGCCCATTATCAAAGCTTACCATCAAGATTTTCTTCAGTTCATTGTAACTTTGAAATCCTACCACAGATTGTTTCTGGCTGCTCATAGAATCAGACAAAAAAAAAAAAAAATTAAAAAAAAAAAATCAGTTAAGTCAGATAGAAAAATACTACACAGGCTTTTCCTATAATCTTATCTGAAAGTAAGGCACAGAAAAAGCCAACAGGATGTTAACAGAAAAAATTTCCAGCCTCTTCACAGACTGTAGGCAGTTGACAAAACCAAGAGTTAACCCTTCACAACCATTGCCACTGATTGGAGAACACTGATAAGAATTTACGAGGGGCTTCATTTGACCTTGACCTTATTCCTTGTGATGCAGACTTGCATTTCATTTCTGCAGCTGGTCTTTTATTCTTTTGGAACTCACCACCACCTCACTCTTCATCATTTCAAAATCACTTCCACTAATTGGTGAAGACCTTCACACCAACTAAGATACTTTATTACACTGTTAAATGCATTAGCACCCTCTCCCATTTGACATCCCCACTTGAAATGCAAAGCAAGCTTCAGAGGCAGAATCAGATCGCAGTAGACATCTCACATACACAGATCCAGCAATGAAGACTGACAAAGTTATTTATGCCCTTGCCCTTCTATAGAGCTTCCTCCAGTCATCACAGAGGCGTACATCAGGACTTGGCATATTTCAAACCATCAACGTCTTGAGATAGAAACAGCCGTCAGATTTTGAAATACAAAGTCTCTTAGCAAGACCCTATGTAAGGGATAATTTAAAAGTAATGTTTCTCATGCAAATTGTTTATCTTTCCTAGACAGAATAAGACAACAAGCAAACAGTGTAAGATAAAGAGTGTTGAGTGAAGTACATCACTTCATGGGGAAAGTTGATCCAGGAGCCAGATAACACCTCAGTGAAGCAACTGCTGTCACAGTGCAGCTGGCAATCTCTTCTATAGCATTTCTTATCTCTCTTAGAGAAAAATGTTCTCATTAAGTTTCTTTGTTAGAAGACACTTTTAATGTAAATTCCAGCCATTGTTTGGAAAATAATGGCACTTCAAGAGTTAAACTCATTAATAAGTTTGATGGCCTTTATTCAAAAATAATTTTACTCTAAGTAAGTTCCATGAAAACAACTATTACTTGCTCCTACAAAGTCCAAGATAATTAATGTAATTTCCGCTGGATGTAATAGGAACAGTTTCAATTACCCTACTTTTCAATTATTCTCCGTAATATCTTTTATTTTAGAAAGACTAGAGTGTCTTTATTAATAAAAGTGTTAAACTGATAATGATGCTTGGGGAAGTTAGGGGGAAGAGGGAAGAAACTGTCTACATAGGAAAAATTGTATCATACATTATTTACCCTAGTTCACTCAAACCGCAAAGAAAAGGGAAAGACAGAATAAGTGACTTAATGGGAATGTCTGAATTGGACACATAGATGAGTTATAAGGATTAAGGTCAAAGGATAGATAAAGGGCATAAATCTGTTCAACTTTCATTAAGATACAGATGTTTTATTTAAAAGACACTCCTAATTCAGACCAACTTGAATTAAAAAGGTCTGTGTGATCAGTACTGACAGATTTTTACTACAATGAGCTCTTTCTGAATCACTGCACAAGATTTAAGTTAGTGGCACAGAAACGTAACTTGAGAATACTTTTTAATGCAACACTTAGTTCCCATTTTGAGGTACTACATATGATGGAATTGGGTGAAAAATATTGCATGCTATTACAAATACTACACCCATCCCTTTCAGTAAATAGCAGTTTTGGCTGTAATAATTTTCTTACCTGACATAACATACTTGCTGATTACCGAGTATTCACATCCTTACATCTACATATTGCCTGCATAATCAATGTCATGTTCAGTTCTGAGTATGAAGAGCTTTCAGAACACAAAGGTAGCACAAAGAACTCTAACACTCATTCTAGCAATGTCCTCGTTGTTTCAATAAGTCTTTCTGACCTAGAAGGTAGTAGTGTTTTTTAACCTCAAAAAAAATTTTAAGTGCTTATGCTTGTACTTCTGCTATTTTAAGTACTTTCCAGAGTTCTATAAGCCATGAAGTATATTTTATTCTATAAAAACTTTTCAATTGATTTACACAGGTTTTTAACATACAAAGATCTCTGTGCATTCTTTTTTTTTTTTCCTTTTTATTTAAACAGATCTTCAGTTTGAAGATCTCAAAATGCACCCTGTTCAGTTTGTTTGCCATTTTAGAAAAAGTCAGTGAACTTAAATACAATGGATACTTTTTTCTTTTTTTTTTTTTTTTTTTTTTTTTTTGCTAGACCTGGTATTTACAAAGCTCTCAAGCTAATTTTCAGCAGTAGACATTGCTGTTTAAGCAATAGACCTGGGACTCTTCCATTTGGAGAATGCTGAGAGGGGATCTCATCACTGTTTACAAACATCTGAAGTGAGTCAAATCGATGGAGGCAGGCTCTTTTTGGTGGTGGGTTGGTAGAACAAGGGGCAACGGGCATTAACTGGAAGACAGGAAATTCTATACTACCACAAGGAAGAACTTCTTCACTGTCAAGAGTGACAAATAGGACACCCCAAGAGTTTATGGAGTATCCTCCTCTAGAGATATTTAAGACCTGTTTGGACAGCTAACTGCGTGACCTGCTGTCACAACAGGGTTGCACCAGATGATCGACAGAGGAATTACAACCCCTCCGATTCTTTGATTCTGCGATATTAATTTACACCAAGTCATCAAATACATAGTGATAATACAGCAGACACTTAAAGCATAAACATTATTAAAGAGCAAGAATTAGACTGTAACTAAGTTATATTAAAAGAAGTAACACTTATACTATCAGTGGCACCTCAAAAACATGATATAGATTTAAATGTCTATTCATGCTTCCATTATAAATTCTGTTTTGAAGCAATTAAAGACTTATCCAAGTTGATTTCATCAATGTGAAGCCAAGCATTAGAATTCTTCATTTAGATGCATGTTCACTTTCCTAATATTGAAAAACATTTGATGTAAATCATTCCAGACCTTTTCATTATTAGATGAGCTTATAACCTTATTGCTTTTCCAACCAAGCACAAAAGTCTAATATAAAGAACTGATATAATCAGCTCATTCTTTCCGTATTAAGTTTTATTTTTCAGTGTCCAAGAGGAAGAGGTTTCTCCAGGACATTCATTTCCAAAGCTTCTTTAAAATGGCCTCCCAAGGACTATAATCCATGCTAACAGCACTAAGTCTATAGAATCAAAAGGGACACACCAAATGCAAAGCATAAATAAACTTATAAGCAGGTCCAGCACGGCACCTCTTACTCACATAGAAGTGCCTTAAATTTCAGTCTAGGCAGATGCAAGCAGCTATGTAACATACAAGTTCTCTTATGGAGAACCTTAGCTTTTAAAGGGCAGTGGGTAAGGCCCACAATAGCTATAGTTTTTACAGAGATCAATCTTTATCCCAGTTTGGGTGCATAGGCATTTCTACAATATGGGAAAGTGGAGAGAATCAGAGTATCCTGAGTTAGAAGAGATCCAACAAACTAAAACTCAGCTTCACATAGGAACACAGTGACTCCAAACCATCCTTTCACACCTCAGAGGAACAGATCAGAGAGTTACTGAAATCCTCCTCAAAGCTCCTCCAAAACCGATCCTTTCTTGCCAAGAGCTGGGGTAGACCTTACAAATAGAATCCTGGAGACAAACAGGTACAGTTACTTCAACACTTCAGGATTAGCAGACTGAGAGGGCACTTTCAAAAATACACATATACCACTTCATCTTGCACAGCAAAGCAGGTATTGGGTTCTCTTTGGATGAAACTAAATTAGAGCACCCCTTGTATTCCATGCACAGATAGCTCATGGTATCAGATTGAAGCTTACACTTCATATCTACTCTTCTTGGTTCACACTACTTCAAATGGGCAACGGTTCAGTGTCTCACCACAACATGATGCAGGATATTGTACTGCTTGAATTTCAGTTTTCCAGACTCTACTGTGACCATCTCATAAATCTTATGAGTGTTACACAGTAACCTGTTTTAATCACAATAATGAAAAAAATGATAACAAGGAAATTCTTCATTGCTGATAATCAAATACATAAGTCATAAAAAAAAAAAATCACCACAACCCCCACACCATACCAACAATTAAGGTAGATCATCAAATGAAAGTAATGATTCCTGTTCTCCTAGGAACAGTCTTTGCTATTTTTAAATTGATCTTACAAGTTAGAAGAAATACATGGGCAAAAAATGTGGAGAGAGTGCATCACAGGAAGTTATATTATCTGTCCTTCTACTTTGTGAACTCTGGAGGAGAAAGCTCTGTCCTATATGAGAGCCTTATTTTCTGAAAAAGACAGCTCTAATTTCAATCTAACCAAAGCTTCACTTTGCTGATCTATATTATAAAGATACACATAGGAAGAGACATTAGCCTGCAAAAGCCAGTGGCCAAATGTGGTATTTCAAACCAGTCCCTCAAAACCATTCACTCCCATTTTTATTACCTTTTCAGTGTCATTTCAAGGGTTTAATGTGAGTTCCTGATCTAGTCACTGGCAGAGCATCTTGGAATAAGTTGATAAAATTAAAACAAAACAAGAATAATTGGGATAGTCAATCAACTGTACAACCTAATGGTCCTAACAGAATTTGCATACAGAGATTACAAACAACTGTAGCCCAGAGCTTACCACTTGCATCAGCATGTATGCAAGAGGAACACTATATCTGTGCCACCTAAAAACCTTTACAGTGATTTCAAGTGAGCAGTAAGTCTTAATCCATCACTTGTGTGCAAAGCAAAAAGTAAAACCCATGAAAATTAGAAGACAGGTTAACAAAGGGGAAGAAGAGTGGTTTGTATAAGCTAAGAAAGCATTTTTCATAGTTGTAGCTGAAGCCCTTAGAAAGGGTCAGGAAACACGCAGACAATTTTGAAAATATACTCACGTCCCCTAAATGCTTTTGTCACAATTCCTCATTAAAGGCTCTTAAAGAAACAACTGTAATTGGATGAAAGAAGATTCTACTCTTCATTTCCAAACTTTGTCTGCCTACTAATTTATGACAAAGTGAAGCTGTTCTTCCTAAGCGGTTGCTAAGACAGTACTTGAAACATACATATTGGGGTCTTCACTGTTCAATAAACTCAAATGATCAGGATTGAATGGTGGGAAGAAGACACATTAAGATGAATAAGAGCAGGCCAAAAAGCTTACAGATGAGCCAGCTGAGGATTACTGTGACAGATTGCACAGTACATTAAGCAGATGAACAAAAACAAAGGTGAATGCAAAGATGCACATGGAAAAAGTAAAATTGCTCTCCTTCTTTCATACTAACATTTGACATGGGACAATTACCACCAAGGAAAGACACTAGAATTGACTCACTGTGTAGAAACAAACCAAAAGGGTATAAGTTGTTAAGAAAGAAACAGTAAGCCAGAAAGTGTTGTGATGTCCCTCCAAAAGGCCATATACGCCCATTTATGAATTCGTATTTCATACAGTTTTATTAATCCCATGACAAAAGAGAGGTATAAGAATGAGAAAGGATGCTAAATGTTGTGAGGACAAAGTTACATGAAAATCTCCTTTATAAAGGGATTAAGCAGATTAATTTGCCATTTAAAGAGGAAAACTAAGGAAGAGAAATAGCAGTGCTCCACAAAATTATGCATAGCCTAAAGAAACTGGAAAGGGGATTATGCTGCACCTAGGTCACAACAACCTCCACCATCAATACAAGCTGGGGGATGACAGGATTGAGTACGGCCCTGCCAAAAAGGACTTAGGAATACCTGTGCACGGCAAGCTAGATATGAGCCAGCAGTGTACCCTCGCAGCCCAGAAAGCCAATGGTACTGCATTAAAAGAAGCACGGCCAGCTAGATGAGGGAGATCCTGCCCTTCTACTCTGCACTGGAGAGACCTGACTTGGAGTACTGCATCCATATGTGGAGTCCTCCATACAGGAGAGACATAGATCTGCTAGAACACGTCCAGACAAGGGCCACAAAGACAATCCAAGAAATGGAATACCTCTCCCATGAGGACAGGCTGAGAGAGCTGGGGCTGTTCAGCCTGTAGAAGAGGAGGCTTCAGGGAGACCTGATAGCAGCCTTTCAGTATGTAAAGGGAAGCTGTAAGAAACAATGGGACAGCAATCTGTTGTGATAGAAAACAAGAGGAAATGGTTTTGAACTAAAAAAAAAAAAAAAGGAGATTTAGACTGGATTTAAGAAAAAAGTCCTTCACAGTACGAGAAGTGAACATGTTGCTGAATGTGCTGGTGGATACCCTGTCACTAAAGACATTTGTGGTCAATCCAGACAGGGCTCCAAGCAATCTGATCTATCTGTAGGTGTCCATGTTCATTGCAGGGAGTCAGACTCAAGAGGCCACTAATGGTTCCCTCCAACACAAACAATTCTATGATACTAAGAGTACTAGGCAGCTCTCAGAAGTCATTGCAAAAGAATTTGAAAATTAAGCCAAAAGTAATTCCGCTTTACATACAGCTTTTCATTATAATTTCTACATTTGCTGCCAAAGAATGGTACATCTGGGATTAGGCCAATTTTCATGTAGCCAGACCCATGTGTAACCATTACAACATGAATGTTCAGACACGACTCCCAGAAGACTTAATGATGGTGAAGTATAGCAGAGCACAGACTTTGCACCTCTTTGAACTCTTTGGTGAATGCTACATGCTCTCACGCAGCAGGCTAAGAGGATCCTCAGTTAAACCCGGTACAGTAAGTAACCAGACACAAATGGAAAGTCAATTAAATCTTTCTCAGTCAGCCTTGATTAGGATTGATCAAAGGAAAGACCAAGGAGCCCTCAACCCTTTCTTTCTCCAATTCATTATTCATATAAAATGTGTTGTATCTCCAGTTCTGTAAGGAGTCTTAGTGTACACAAACATGTAGTCTGTAAAACTATCAATTCCATTTATATTACTTCTCTGTTAAGTGCAGTTTCTTGGGAATGTTTTTTGTTTTGTTTTTTTTTCTCCTGGTTATTTAATCGTTCTCCCACACAACCTCACCCAGGGAAATACTTTCACTTGGTTAATTCTTGTGTAGTATACAGAACCCCATTCCAATCACGTTCCATGAGGATTGTAGATGAGCAATCTTTTTATTCAATTCTATTTCCTGAAGTTGTGCTAAAATTAATTTTAGTCAAAAGACTTATTTCATCACTGCAAATGCTAAGCTATACTTCCAGGGGGGAAAAAAAAAAAAAAAAGAAAGAAAACTGGTCATTGGCAAATATTTCATTATTTGCACTTTCAGAACAGTCATTTTTTATGAAACCATATGCTTAGAACTACTGGCAGTCCTCTAAGAACCTGTTCAGTTCCCCTACCTGCTACTCTGACAAGACGGAGAGAACAGGACTGGCATTTTTTTTTGTTTTTCTCACTCATTGCTCCAGTTCTCTTTGTACAGACTTCTGTCTGACAGAGAACTACTAAGTTTCCCCTGAAACCACCAAGCCATATCTGGATACCTAGTTACATTATGTGTTTCCTGCAAAATGTAAAATTTCATTTCACTCTGATATTAACTACAGTAGCTAAATAGGGGTTGGATAGGAAAAAAAAAAAAAAACAAAAAACACAGATGGGAAGAAGTTTTGTAGAACAGTAACCTATATGCTGGGACTAGTCAAACAGCTGCCCAAAGAGACTTTCCAATTTCAGACAACATGTAACTACATGATTTAAAACACACACATACCCCTGTATGAAGGAGTGTTAGTTTGGGGAACATAACATCGATTCTGCTAGAGACTTACCAATTGCTGGACAGGTTTCCTAGTCAAGAACTAGCCAATATTTCCCTTGGTGCAGCCGTAAGTGAACATAGCTGGAAAGAGTGTACCCAGGATTGTTGTGTTCACCATCAGCTGCTCATCAGCAGTTTGAACTGCTACTAACCTGTCAATATCTGCAACACAATTACTGTTGTTTTTCTTTTAAAATATGAAGTTCTTGAGTACAATAGATTTTTTTCCCCACTAAAAGCTATCCTCCAAAACAAAGACTACTCAGTGCAGTTTTGCATAATTCTATGGATTTCAGAGGCAGTGCATCAATTTACATTAAAGCATTTCACAATATTTTTTACACTATATATAGATACATATGTATATCTATACATATATATGTATACAGAGAGAGAGAGATTATTAAAGGTCAGGGAACAATCTACTTCATACAAAGGGATTTCCCCTTTAGAATTGTTTTGAAAACAAACAAACAAAAAATTATTTGTTCCATTTTGTTCTTGTTAAATTGAGTAACTACTACATCTCCTCAGGAAAGCAAAAGTGAGAGAAGCCTAACTTTCCTCACAGGGAAAAGATCATATATCAAGACTAAGCTGTTGCTTGACCTTTATCTTCATAAGTGATAACTCTCAAAAGTGACCAAAAGGTTAACTAAACTCTAAAAAGGTCACCTGTCTTTAATCTGACTGTATAGATCCTTTTCTGATGTTCGATAATACACAGCTACTGTTCATTAAATATCATCCGTCCATTCTGCATTTTCACCTCCTATTTTCAGCAACAGCAAGGTTTTTGTTCTGTCATATTAAATAAATTGCAACTTCTTTCACATCAATGCATTTTCTGGGATAGGAAGTATTGTAGGATTATGCAGGTAAATCACTAATTGTTCTGCTTCTACTAACACTTCTCCTGCAATGTCAAGTATAAGTGCAAGTCCTGACCACAGTGTGTTTTCCTCTTTGCCCTAGTATGCTTTGTTTCTCCTCACTATTACAACAATCATCTATTTTGCTACGCAGAAGTGATGCATTTCAAATTGTACTCAGCTAAAACACGGTTCAAAACTAAAAACTAACCCAAAGTTTAGGTTCAGTTCCTTTCATTACACATTAATCAAAATTCAACTCATTAAGTAGACAAGTGTTACCTTCTCATTTTTTCCATCAAATATATAAAGAAATCCATGGGAAAGAGACTTCATCTAGAACTCATTCCGTGAGCTTTCATGGTTTTTCGTAGATACCTATTAAAGTCAGCCTATAACGCTCACTGTGAAGAACTTAACTTTTCACTTGTTTTATGAAATTTGTAACTCTTAGTTTTGAAATGATATCTACCACAGAATCTGCTAAAAAAATACCTTTCAAACTACCACCATCAAGATGAACAGAAGCTACATATCAAGTCACACAAAGCATGTGCTGGATGAGCTTCTTAGTCTCAGTTGTTCCTGGGATTAAGACAAAGACCATAAGAGACCCAACCTCAGGCACTATCTGCCTGCTTAACCTACAGCAATACAGGAGGAAATGGGTTGCAGCTAACCATCAGATGATTTTCTTCCAGTTCTCTCCTATCCCTAAGGTAACTGTTGTTATAATTATCATATTTATTGCAAAGTTTAGAAGTAATTCTTCACTGTTACGCCCAAATTCATGCATGAAAAGTCAATTTGGGCATTAATTCTAACCCAGCTCAACTGAACAATGATCATCATCCAACCATGCACTAGTTTGAAATGCCTGAGGAACCAGCTAAGAGAAAGCAGGCTTTCAAAGGAGGGACGTCTCTTGAAAGCAATACCAGACAGATGTGTGCAAGACTCAAGATGAGGGCAAGGTAGATTTAATTCCCAGCAACTACAGAGTACAAGACAGGTCTGCTTGTCCTGGATACTGACAGAACAGATTCAGGTAAATTCATCTTTCCTGGATGTGAAGCATGCATCGGTTCAATGATTCCTGAGAGAATCGAGGTTAAACAAAAAGAGGAGAGGTCCTAATCCACACAGCTGTAGTTTCTAGTCTTCTAAGAGCTGTATAGCTCTTATGGCATCTCCTGATTTCCTGTTGCAACACTTTAGCCTGGTTTCCTCAGGGAAGAATTACAAGCAAAATATCAAACACGATATTCTCACTTGCACACAAATGCATATACATTCTTTCACAGGTCTTGGTCCAGGATCTGAATCACTAAATACCACAGCTCAACTAGTGAGATGCTTAAATCAACAGAATTAATACTTCCTCATTTGTAAAAAGTTAAAACTGAGCATGTCATGGGCATTTGACAATCCCATACGTTTCTGAGCAAACTGCAGAGTGTATCCTCTTAACCTGCGTAGTGTCATGCCAAGGGAGGAGGGGGGAAGGAAAAAAAAAAAAAGAAAAAAAAAATCAACAAGGAGAGAAAGGTTTGTGGCTCAATGAATTTATGAAGCTGCCTTCTGACTCACCCTTCTCACCATACACAGGTTCCCATATCAAAGATAATCACTTCTCTGGATTCAAAGAAAAAGGAAGGATGCTTTGTCATGTTTTGCCAAAAGTGCAAGAGGGTAAGAGAGATTAAATGGATTTAATGGGAGGGGTCAAGACCTCAGATTTAGATATAAGCTTATTGTTGTAAAAGAACAGTCAGAGGGTCAAAAGGGATAGGGGCATGATATGCGAGTTTGCACATCTGTTTCTTCTATCTACATAATTCAGTCTAATAATAGCAGAATTATGAAGTGCCATTTCTGTTTTCAAAATTGAACTTTTTTTCTCATTTCTTCTACAGCATCAGCAAGAAATGGAAGCTTAAGGGCTGAACAATACAGCATGCTCTATAGGTCAGCATCTCAGATCTTAGGAACAGTTGTGACGTGGTCTGACAACTGCTGAACAATCTACTATGAAATAAAATAGAAACATTTAGGTTGGAAAATACCTTCAAGATCATGATAAGAGGTGTAATCATTAAATCACTTCTTGAATCTTCCAAAGGCACGTTTGCTTAAATATATCTCTGCTCACATATACAGTGGGAAAGGTTTGTGTATGTAAGGCAAAAAGAGTATGAGGAAGAATTATTTTCACCCCAGCGTGCTTAAAGGACTTCTCACAGGAGTAGACTTCCAAGTAGTAGTTCTAATGTATGCAACAACAATAACCAATTTCTTTCAAATTCAGTGAGGTTACTTTGAGCAGACAAGTTCACAAACCTTACACTCCACACATTAAATTGAATATAGATTTGTCTTTTCCGATATCGTCTTTCTTAACTGACTCCTGTGCATCAGAAGACAACACAAGAAAACCCCAAGTGTTAAGAACTAAATGGTCAAGCATCTGTAACTTTGAAAAGCTGACAGTTATTATTCCAAGAAATTGTCTCCTGCCTTTTTTCTCCTTCATTCAAATTCCTTCTCTATTACTACTTTAAATGAAAGAGTTCAAGTTGAAACAAAGTCCAGAAACATATCAAGACTTCAGCTCAACAAGGCTTGGAGGGGTGACTGCCTAATCTTTTTATGTTTTTTCTTCAAAGAGAACAGGCTTACAGACTCTAACTGTGCTTTATTAAAATGCTTTCAGACATCATTTTGCAGGATGCACCTAAGCGGAAAAATCTTAAATCTAGTGGATGATCAGATTAAAGAATCTGCTGAGGCAGAATGTCTCCCTCCCACTACTCACATCTCTGAAACAAGGAAAAGGGTCCACTGCAGTCCCACTTACCAGTCCAGAAGCTTTCAGCACTTCCCCAGGTTAAGCAAATATCAGAAAACCCTCTCTTGGGTCTATGCCAAGTCTTTCATCACTCCCAAAGTCTGTCTTGGCCAGCAGTTCCCTGAACTGCTGGAAGCAGGATCTCCACTTGCTGCACACCTCACTAGCTGACCACAACCTCCCTCAGCCTGAGCACGATAGGAAAGCAGCACTTCTCCCTCTTCACCTTTCTAGAGAAAGTACAGCATGGTAAAGAGCACAGCAGCAGCCAGGACACTGTAAACAGATCATCCTCCCTTTCCAGAGGCAACTTAATATAGCATACACTGTTCAGCTTGCCTGATCAGCGAAACACTTCTCATACCACCCCTAATGCACTACTCTAAACACTCACTTAACACATTCCTGAATACTTAGCCTCATATACTTTCAAACATGCTTACCTGAACTCTTGATGTCAGTTTGCATGACAATTGCCTAACACTGAACTTTGTTTTCCAGGTTTCCCATACAATAAATAAATAAAAGTTACATCACCAGCTCAGAAATGAGATTCAGGTAGATGTTGGCACCCTGTTTTCAGCCAGCATTTCTCATCAGCAAATTGGACTAGCCTTGCATTCAGTGCACTCATTTTTCTATGATAATCTATAGACTATCTAAAAATCCTGCTGAAAATTTAACTGAACAGGATTTCCTGCTGGAGGTACCTGCACCTCACTCATCCAAGGACCTTCACACTGTGCTGCATTAAAGAGTGGATATGTTTTTTTCTCCCTCTTCTGAGTTTCGCCATTTCAAGTTGGACAGCGGATAATTTTTCTGTGAGGTTACAAGACCAATGAGTTGATGAACACAGCATTATTCCTAATAAACACTGATAAATGTGGCATCTTCATGTGATAGTGTGTGTGAAGTTAATGCACATCTGTCTGTTGAAAGCAAGGATTTGATTTCAGAATGAGAATATATGTCCTGCTCTTTCTCATTTCCTTGAGGAGTTTCACATAGTTTTTGAAGCGGTAGACCAAACACAACTTCTATTTTTTTTTTAATAACTTCCTTCACTAAATAGCATGAGACAACCCCACTGCCTGCTCCAAATAATTTCTGAGACAGAAGATGTTATCAGCTAAATCAGACTCCTCATTTAGTTCTCTCTCACTTCCCACTGCCTGAAAATTTGTCCATTACAAAGAAGAAAATGAATTGTTCATAGGGGCATTCTCATAACTCTTTTTTTTTTTTCCACTGCAGAAGAAAAGCTTTCAGCTGAGGAACATGTTACAGCATAAAATAAAATAAAAAAACAAAAAAAAAAAACCATAGGCATAAACTTCAATACCAACTTGACTCCGATTTCCCAGAAATTACGAGGTCTTGATCTCCAGATCCCATCAAAAGCTCTAAAATATTCAAGTTCTCAGCTATTGCTGCAATCTAAGAACTTCATTAAAACTTATCTTAGCCTTCACAAAACTTCAACCCTTAAAGAAGTTGCAAGATACAGCTGTCGCAAAGACTATCAGCAAAGGGTATAACTAAGTTCATTATGTATTTCCACAGCTGTGCCAAATGCAGTGCTCAAAGTCAGTGCATTTGAATTAGGATACATGACCTCATGAAGCTGATAACCTAAGAAAGAATCTGAATGCAGAGAAAGGGAGAATGAAAAAAGGATGTTAGAAATAGAACAATGAACTCTACAGTAGTGAAAACATTCATTTTAAGTGATATCACCAATTACTGGTTTTTACAATACTCCACAGTTGGTTTTCAGTTGACCAACTCTAAAGATGAGTTAAATCAGTGGCTTCCCAAGCAGGCTGCACAGAGCCCAGGGAGCGTGCAAGTGTTACAATTGGAAAGATTAGCACAGTGGAAGGGCAATACAAATATATAACAACAAAGGGACCAGCGCAGGTAGGATGGTATTTCACAGGGAAGTAAACGTGCTCACCTGTCTTCTAGGTTCTAGGATCTAGGCTCACAGAATGAACTCCATGAGGGAAAGATCTCCAACCAGAGATCCTTCCACAGTGGCAATCAGCCCTTAAATGGGGTCTAAGAGAGGTGCAGCCAGGCTCTACTCCTTCTGGTCACACCTACCATCAGCTGTGCTCCCATGGCTGACCCAGTCCTTTCCCCAGGTGATCAATCAGTGGTTCAGGCCGTGACTCAACAGTTCCCATACAGCAAATCAATCCACAGAGGCATAGGAAAAAAAATATTCTGCATAATTAATGAATAAAAATATTTTTATATACTGTTTATTTCATCATTATCTCTTTTAGTATGTTTTGTAACATACATAAACATGAGCACATAGGACATGTATTCAATTTATAAACAGAAATCAAAATATTGGAAGAGCATGCTCAAAGATTTTTTTTTGCTGGCAGAGGTGTGCAATCAAAAAAAAAAAAAAATTAAGGAACTGCTATACATAACATATCCATCTAAGAATAGCACTCTGAATATCTGTGAAGTATTTAAACCTCTCTCAGACATCTCTAACTACATTTTCCTGCTCAAGCTCTAAACCATATCAAGCAAACAAAACACCCAATAACTGTTAAATGCATCTAGCTATTACATAATCAAATCTTAATGCACAAGCAGTTTTCTCTTTTATCCTTCATAGACTCTGAACATTTAATATAATCCATTTTCAAGTACCAAAAGAGAATTAAGGTTTTCAACTAGCTGATCCATTCGTTTTCAAACTAGCTAGCTCAGTCAAGGCAGAGGTTTTTAATGGAGACTGAAAGAGAAGAGGGCAGGAGGGCTATTTCTTGAGCTTGTGTGTAACCACCACCACCACTTGACCACTACAGAGAAAGATTCTGACATTCTTAGATTTCATTTCACGCTTAGTCAAAACAAACAAACAAAAAGAAATGTATATTTCATCAATATACATAAATAATTACAAGAGTCAGAAATTACTACCTCCAAAGCAGTTATTTTTCACTCAGCTCTATTTCATTATTTATTATGCCTCTGTTTTTAGAGCAACATCAATAAGATGAGCACAGAGGTTGGTTTCTGCTGATTATGGCCCGCCCCCCCCCCCCTTCCCCCGCAAAAAACAAACAAACAAACAAACAAACAAACAAACAAAACCACTGAGGTCCAATTCCTGCTACAGCCTTGAAGGGAAATGCATCTAGAGGAATAGCATCCCACCGGACTCCAAACCTATCCCCCACCCACTGATTACATTATCTCACCATTTCCTTGTAGGGTTTTTTTTGTTGTTGTTGGGTGTTTTTTTGTTTGTTTGTTTAATCCCATCTCAGGACAGGGTTTTACTGAAGGTTTTTACAGCATGTTAGCATGTTCAGGCTTACAGTTGCCAACTGAAGCCCTCATGCCTTACTCTGGCGCATGAAGACAGCCCGGCTGAAGCAGTTTGACATCAATCAGCCCAAACTTCCTATTTTTTGTTTCTAACTTATTTTCATTGTCTTTGAACAAAGCCACAAAGGCCGGTGAGCTGAGGACACGTGCACAGCCCCAAGCCACAGCCTGCCATTCACCCCGAGCACAGATGCACCCACACCTCCACCTGCCCTCAGAGCCCCGCAGTGCACTCACTACCACACCACGCACAGAACCAAAACTCACAACAGCCTTCCAACCTCCTCCCTTCCCTGATTTAACTGCCTTTCACGCATTTTTACCTTTTTACGCAGCAGCACCGTGAGCTCTCCCGACGCAATCCCTGCAGCAGCCCACTCCCAGCAGCTGTCCCCTCCTCCCCCGGGCCGGGCCGGGCCTGCTGATGGCACAACTTAGAACGCCCATCATCCCTTCCAGAAAATTCCTCGTGGCCTCGCTCTGTCTGCCTGGCTGCAGGCTGAGCCCGTAGCCTTTGAGGGCTTCAAAAAGAGCCTCAGACTTCCTCCTGCTGTACCATGCAACAAATTAATTTTAGGAAGCATACAATGTTTTTAAGGGTGCGAATGCAAATTCTTCCTTTGTGAATGAAACAAACAAACAGGGAAAAAAAAAAACAAAAAAAAAAAAACAACCTTAACAATTCTATAGACAATGCCTTTTAAACAAAAGTGGAATATATGTGCACATAATGTAGCCTGCTGCATTAAAAAAAAAACAAAAAAAAAACAAACACAATTAATCACTTTACCTGTAAAAGGACTCTATGTATTTCCATTCTCAGGAAAAAACGTGTACAGCTTTTCAAAAGCAGATCAGTAGCTACTTTTGCAACATAATTTTTTTATGCTGCTACAACAGCAGCACTTGGAATAGTTGTGTTTAGCTTTCCTGTTCTTCTTGCTCTGGCACATAGAATCACAGAATCACAGAATCACAGAACTGTAGGGGTCAGAAGGGACCTCTAGAGATCATCAAGTCCAACTCTCAACACTCGGCTGTGGGCTTTCTCAGAGGTGAAGTGGTGATGAAGAGGAGGGCAGGCAGGACAGGGGTGCAGCAGCTCAGTCACAACAGTGGTCTGTCAGCCCCACAGAGGCCCTGCAAAGAGGGCAGCTTGGAGCTGCTCCCACAGATGCTAGCTCACCTGACATGGTAGCAGGGGCTGCTTTGAGGCTTCTACCTCTTCTTCCCAAAGCAAAAGCCCACTGGGGTGCCTGCACCTGGACCTTTGTTTCTTACCCCCAGGCCACTCCAGCTACAGTGGGAACCACCTCACCCCAGGAAGATCTGTTTGTACTTTCATTGTATTACAAATATGTCTCCATTTTTCTCTTCTGGAGCCAGGAGGTGGTGCTGGCCAGCAGCAGGGAGGAGGACAGCTTCTCTGGTGGCCTGCTCCACCTGCCTCGTGTAGCACTGACTCACCTTTCGGTATTAAAAAGAAAAATGTAAGCTGATAAGCTCTCCCCAGGCAGCATTTTTGTGCTACCCAAGACAGCCTCTGTGGCTGCAGAGATCCTTCAATAACCTGTCAAGAGCGGGCATCCCTGTGTAAAGAGCTGTTCGTCCCTATATCTCATTTTAGATTGATGTACGTACCACTTTCATATCCTTCAGCTCAGTGTAACATTTGCCCTTTCATGTTCTCAGTTTAAGCCACTGGGAATTCGAAGCTATTTCAAAGCATAATTATAGCAATCTGCATATAAAAGGCTATATGTCCTACAGAGGGTTCAGTGGAAAAAAGCAAACTCCTCAAAAGAAGAAAATTAGAAGTAAATCCCACAACTAAGATTCAGTAAAGTTAATACATTTTTCATCTGATGTGAACAGTCTGTGGATTTGTAAAGCCACTGGAAAATTGTCTAAGCCACTGTACTGAGTCAGTCTTCCTCTATAAAATAATGTAGTTGTTACAAGGGGCCCACCACTTCAAAGCTCACTCTCTCCTCCTGTGCTGCCCTACGCCTTATTGACCTTAAGGCATGCTGCAAGGCCCAGTTGTTTAAGTGAGCTTTGAAGGGATGGAAAGCTTTCCTACTGTCCTACCTGTGGGCTGCTGCCAGCTCTTGAGGAAGGAGCGTTCTGAAGCAACTTCACTGTCACAAAAGATGAGAAGATGACTTTTAAATAGGTAAATCTATTGAGTCCTTCTCTAAACACTATACTTTGAAAATGAATTATATAAAATGGTTTTGCTTTGGCTGTATCATGCTGCCCTTTTATATGGCAAAAGGTGACATATGGGAATTGTAGCCACAAATGTTATATATGCTACTTCACCAAAATCAGGTGAGTCATAATATTCCTTAGACTTACTGAACATGAAGGGTTAACCACATCAAACTCTTTAAAATGCTAAAAAGCCATTAGAAAGTTTTTGGTTTACCTTACTTGCTTTACCTACTTGGCTTAAAATACCTCTGGCAAATACTTTTTTTTCGTTTTAAGTTGAGTTGCACATGGTCACCAGATTTAAGGAACATCATAATCAGTTTAGATTGGAATATTTGCAGCTTAATCATGAATATTTGTAATACCGCTTTTCTGTGATTATATTTCAGAGATGGTTTCTCTACCATGTAACTTTTTCTTCTCCTTTTTTTAATTTTCCAGGCTTCTCTAATTTTCCACTCTTCTCCACTGACTTGTCATCACACTCTCCTTCATGCCATTCCCTTTTCAGTTCCCCTTAAGCTTGGTGTTCTTCCTCAGTTTCTTCTTTCTTCATCATAAATCTTCTGGTTGTTTTTGGAGCAGAGTAAAGGTACTGAGAAAGCCACTCCAGTTGAGCTGCTGCTACTTTCTACAGTAACGTCTGCAAAAGCATTCACCCCTGTCACCCACTGTAGGTGACATACTGCAGAAAACAGCGCTCCTTCCTGTTTTTCTAAGATAAGTTTGAAACACTAGTAGTCACTGGTTGGCTGAGAAAAGCCTTCCTAAAGATTTAAAACCAACGTTGTTAATTGTATTAGTAATCAGAGAGTTTGCATCCAGAATGTTTAGAATTACAGATATATGATTTTTTTCTATGAACTTATATTATGAAGAGGCTGGAGCGTTTCATTTTAATAATGGAAGGTGACAATAGTCTGGCCCCTCAAAGGTACAGGAACAGCTCAGGTAAATCAACAAAAACAGGAAATGTACAACTACTGTTTCTGTCTCTGGAGCCTTTTATTAGTAAAATACCTGTTTGTTCATGTTAATCAACTTTATTCTCTTCTACGAGAACGATGTTGTACTGCTTTCTAAATAATAAGAAAACTTTCAGTATGGTTTTAGTTCTGATTACATTTTCTAGGCCAAACTGCAGAAAATTAATAACAGTAAGTTGTTATTTTTAAACAAACTTTGAATCTCCTTGATTATAGGCAATTCTAGTGTGAAAACATGTATTACAAAAAATAAAATGCTGGTGAAAAGATTCCAAGTAGAAAGACTGGATTTCTCAAAAGTTCTTGAGAGATGTCCTTCGGTCCTGATTAGGAGTATTTTCTTGCTTATTATTTGGAAAAGTAACAATTTGCCTTTATTTTAAAATCCTGTATATTTTAGAAAATGAATAACTTCAGGCTTTTAGCAGAGAAGCATTGAAGCATATGGTAATCCCAGTCCCAAACACTAAGATGTGCCTGCCTGTGCCAACTCTTAATTACCACCTCATTAACACTCAGGTGTCAATTGCTGGTGGCAAAGGCAATACTCAGTTGGCCTGGTTTCTGTCATGCACAATGTAATTAAATTGACCTCCGCAAAAGGAGCCCAGTAGTTGCCTGATACCACTTGGACACCGATTGCCGCACTAATCACAATCGTGTAATTTAGTGAATCACACAGTGTAATGAGGGAAAGACTCTGGAGAGTACCAAATTGTACTTGCATATGTAATAATGACTTTAAGGACAATTAGGGAAATAATCGTTGCTCTGTTTTCTTCCAAGCTAATAATGAACTGCAGTACTATTTGAATATGTGTTGTTGATTTAAAACTTCAACTTCTGTCTACTATTTTAAAATAATGGTTACCAGCAATTAAAATGTATTTAAAAAAAAAAAAAAAGATATATTTTTGTAGCGGTAAGAAAGCTCCAGCTTCATTAGTAGCCCCACAACAGGTTACAGTTTCAAGTACTATTGGCTGCCTAATTAGGATCTGTGACCTCTGTTGGGTTCTGGATCCCAAGAGAAAAGAGTGATTAAATGTACTTTGCTGTTCTCCAAAATGGGCCAGTGTGAAGTCACCCACACCTCACTGTGTCCTGCATGCACAGCAGTGATGTGAAGGCAGCCCCCAAAAGGTCATCCACAGATGAGGGCAGACCAAGTGCATGCCACTTCCAAGTGAAAGCTCTGACCGTGTCACCTGCACCCAAATGAAGCATGTGAACACATTTACTCGTTTTAGCCAAGATTTTAAAAATGCATTTTTCTCTGATCAATGTATAGCCTTTACAGAGGACTCTGTATCTTGGAACTTCAGAAGACAGAGCTCCTAGGATTGAGTTTATTTTATTGAAATTTTAGCACTTAAGTGATGCATGAAAACTTGGCCTTGGACTATGATAATTAAACAGTAAGATGAGCATGGTGAGACCATCTTTTATTAGTGTTTTGTGCTTTCACTTTTACAAGTGCTCCACCTATGAATATGTCTCCTATGTGCTATTGTTTTACCAGTATTGATAGACAAATAAAAATCTGATCTACTTGGTCCAAAACCAAGTATGAGCAGGAAAGAGTGTTTTGTCCTTGAATTCATATACTACATATATTTTGCCCATTAATAGATAACATATGATCCTATTTTATTATGTTGGCCCATGATGTCAGAGGTGGATGTTAGTGATGTGGCAGTAGAGTTTGAACCTTCTCATCAATATTCCTTTGTATTTTGTTGCCATGTAACAGATGGCAGCAGAGGGACAGTCTGACAAAATGGCATCACATCACACACATGGAAGCATTTATGAAGCAAAGGTGTGGAAATGAATTCCTTCAAGCAGAAAAAAATTGCACTCGTTGACATTCATCAACACTTGCTGAATGTTTATGGACACCGAACAGTGGATGTGAGCACAGAGAGGCAGTAGGAAGCGTGTTTCAGCAGTGGTGATAGCAGTGTGAAATACTAGCTTTTTGCTACAGCTATATGAGAGTGGCGTGAAGGCTCTTGTTCATCACTTGTGAAAATGTGTAGCTAATGGTGGTAACTATGCTGAGAAACAGCGTATTGTAGTTGAGAATTTGCACAATCAAATAGTGCTATTGTGTTCTTTGTATCTGTTTTAATTTCCATGGAAATATGTAGAAGGCATTACTTTCGGAGCAACCCACTTGCAATATGAAGCAGAATTATGTCAATGCATAACACATGGTAAAACTAAAGACTGAACTTAAATCTCTGCTATAGGTATTTGTCATAAAAATTCAGATGTTAGATTTTTCTTTTATGCTGATACCAGTGGGATGTCTGAGCCCTGAGCAAAGTTATGATCAATTCAATTGTCATAGTGAGTGGTTAAAAAACTGTGCCAAACAGTGCAAGTCACCTGATGAATAGATACTGAGTTGGGGGAAGAACAAAGGTTTGAAAAAGTAAAAATTTTAGTTCCTTGAAAATGATGCAAACAGATTTGCTGACAAGCTTATGCAAAACATGCAGAAGGAGAAAAATAATTTCTAGAGATGTTACAAAATCTAAAGAATAGATGAAAGTGTTTTGTTGATGATGTGTTTATTAAAGGTTGTGAATTCTGGAGAAGTGATCCATCTAACAAAGAGAAAGCAATGCTGTGCAGAGACCATGAACAAGCAGGGAGGATGTCTCTTGAAGAGTGTCAGGCCATCATGGAAAGACACTTTCTAGTGAAGTGCTAACAGCTGTAGCAGGTGAGATGCAATCAGTTGAAAGGTATCCAATCTACAAACAGGGAATTCAACACTGTTTCATGCATAACTTTCTACCTGCAAAACAGTGCTCAGCATGGATTGCATAAATATGCAGCTAAGGGAGGAAGAAAGATTCACTATACCTTCCCAGCAGACATCTGTAAGTGTATTCTGTGTTTGTTGAACAAAGAAAACTTAACACTGAAATACAACTGGTGGAAACACTGCATACATAATTATGAGAGAAAGGAAGTCAGACTGTTTCTAAACGTACTAACTAACTTCTGAAAAATATTGAGTATACATATCGAGCACCCTTTGACCCAAACAGGACCTCTGGATGCTCAGAAATTCATAAAATAAGCTTCTTAGGCATAAAAGCAACTAATTCCTTTTTGTCCAAAGTTATGTAAGAACTGCTCCTTGGCCAGGGTAAGGACCAGCTGGCGCTTCTGCAGCAACGGTCTGCTCTCTAGAGCTCCCCAGCTTGTCCAAAGAGAGGTAACCCAAAAGTGGCTTCTTGGTGACATCCAGGTAAGGTAAATGGATGCTAAGAAGCAGATGGCATAACGTCAAGAATACGACAACTAGCTGTAACCTTATGAGGCTCCAAACCTTTGCTGACTTTATTAACTATTGTACAGCATAAGTGCACATAAACAATCCTAATAAAAATGCTTGACATTTAAAGGCATTTTCCATTCACATTTTGAGAGGCAAAGCACAATACAAATTTGGTCACAAGTACTGAGATATGTAAATGACGCTTATAAAGCGCTTACCCCATGCTCCTTTCACAACATTGTGAGTTACTCATTCATCACCTGCATTGTCTACAGCACTCCATCTGTACTTCATATTGCTTTCCTCCCCTAAGGAATCAAGCCCTCATTTATGTGTGCGTGTGTGTGTGTCTTTCCCCTCCAACTCGGACTTACTTTCTCTTTTTGATCATGACAGCTGCTGGTGATTTAACATACAAATGGCAGCCAGAAATCAGCAGGCCACAGAGTGTCATTTGTTATACCATTTTGCCTTTGACTCTGCACACTCTAAGGGGAATAAAGAGAACGATGGTGTTGATATAATTCAAGGTGATGAGCAGATTCTTCTAACTTGAATGAGCTTCTTCTTGTGATCTTCCATATTGTTTAAGGGTTCAAAGCCTTCTGAGATTTTTGGCTATTTTCTCCCAATTTTGCTTCTATATGTTGAGATAAATTGCAGGGGGAATAGAGTAGGGTGTTAAAATACAAAATCAATCCAGAGAGGTGTTCTCACCAGGAGGGAGAAATAACAGTCTCTGTCATAACTTTCCTCCTTCAAAGACCCTAGAGGAACACCAATCCTGGAAATAGGATGGGAGCAGGGATAGGTCTTCACTTCTAGCTACATAGTCTAAAAGCACTATAATCTGAGAGGCTGCCAAAAAACCAATGGACTTCAGCTATTACCAGTTTGCTTCAGTAGCACAAAGGGGTTAATTCAGATACACTTTAATATCATCTCATGTATTCCGTAACGTAACTTTTATAGGGACCGGTATGTCACTTTAAATGTTTGCATTCATGGATTCTTTATGTATATTCACTCAGTTATAAAAATGTAGTTCTAAATAGATGTTTGGTATTTTGATTAATGTGCCAGTTTACCTTCATGATAGATGACAGGGCTAGATATTCACTTGTTGTAGGCAGGAATCACACTACTACACACTAGACTAAGAACCTACCTTTATTCTTATTGATTATTTAGATTAAACTAGTATTGCAGGAGGATTTTAGCTACCTACCAATGAGTGTAGAAAAATTCTTCAAATAAATTTATATTCGTCACCTGTGAGCAGAGGTTGAGCAATCACCTTGCTTGTTTGTGATACTCTCAGGCCAATTTAAACATCTTGGGATGGAAAGGAAACTGGGGAAAAGGAGAGGCAGAACTTTTGTAGGTACAAGTTTTTTGTTTGCAAGAGCAAACCAAGACCAAGAAGACAGAAGAAGGACCTTGAGGAATATTAGTGACAACACATGCAATGGAAATTTTCTTCTTTATTTGAAACAGCTATTTTCTGCAGTCTAAATACTCTAGTATTTTACAGTAACATAGCAATAAGGGGAAAAAAAAAAAAAAAAAAACTACCAAAACTTCATCTCAAAGTGAAATATTCCTTTTTCCACTCTCTTTGGAATATCTCTTACAAGAAAGGCATGTTGTGCTTGGCACCAGTACCGTCTGTAGGAAAAATTAGATGAACACATATTGGTGAAAGCATTGCCAGTGCTGGTCCTGTAGGCAGGCAGGGGAATTGGAAGTGATCACCTCTTGCTGTCTGGGTGCAGAGGAGCTGAGGCTGGGATCTTGCTCCTTGGTGGAGGTCAGCATCAGGCTCAGCCAGGGGAATCAAGACCAGACACAGCCTTAGGATGTCTGAGGCCATCAAAATAGTGCAAGGGATTTAGAGGGCTGAGTGAATCCTCTTTTTATACCAGAAATTCCAAGAGCCCCATTCTTACTTTATTTTTTTTTTTTCCTTTTTGCCTTTCCAGCCTATAATGCTAGTGTGCAGATACTTAGGCCAGGAAAACAGCAAAGAAGTGACTTTTCCCAGCCTAACTGGTACAATAATTCTGTTGTCCTCAAGGGGATGACTTAGGAAAGATTTCCTTTCTGGGAACTTAGCCAATTGTCCAAAATCTCTGATCTTTTCAACATCTGCCAGGTAAGGCCTTCCCAGTAATACTTTCTGTTAGTATCAGATTTTTAGACTGCCCTTACCACCACTATGTCTGAGTGTTTTCCAATAAAATAGTCGTTTATATGACTAACATGTCAGATGTGGTTTGCTCTCTTGCTCTCTCCCTTTGGCAAGAAGGCAAGCTCTCTAATGGTTCCATAATATGCGTAGTATCACTCTGTACACCAAACTACAAATATCTATTGAGCAAAAACTTTGTATAAAATATTACTCACTGGGGAGCAATCAAATGAGACTACATTTAGTGAGTGATAATCTGTATAAGGTAGCGCATGTACATAATTCCTGCACTAATAAATGTTTAATTGTTTTTGTATAATGAAAAACCAAAATAGGAGACAGCACTCTAGGTTTAAAAACAGCTCTAAATTGGATTATCTGAGAAAGGGAGAACTGAACTAAGATTTCTCAAGTCCTGAAAAAATACTCTTGTCAAACCACCTGCTCTGGAAATCTTCCATAACCAGCCTTTACCACCTTGGGTTTTCTGAAGGGTCCTATTTTTAAGCGTTCTGAGAAGACACGTATTGAACAGAAAACTGCCAGAGAAAAAAGTACTGTATGAGGCCCTTTTTATACCATACTGATCATAATATTTGCCCATGATTTTGGCCCCTGAGGACAAATGCTTCTTTTATATGATGGGATCTGGACCCAATTCTCTTTTCTCAGCCCTCTCTAATCATCAAATCCAGAAGGATTTAGCTTCTGAGTGGAAAGATGAAGAGCTCCTCATTGCTTTCTTTGAAGCTGTCCCATTTTACAAAGAATAATTATATTTTCTTTTGACAGAGAGGCCAAGGGCACCAGATTACATATTGCTCTCTAGACTGCTAGTTAGCTCATTAACCTGCATGTGGGGAGATCTTGATATTGTAGCACCCATGTGGGCTTACATTATTTTATATTATAATCACTGTTGTTGGTTGGTTTTCTTATTATTTTGATTTAGGAACTAGATTCTATTCCCACCTCTACAATAAACAGCATTATGAAATTTCTGTTATGCTTCAGTAAAATAAGGATAGTAATACAGGCATCTGCTGTAACACTGGAGTACATTTTGCTTACCAATAAAGGATATAAAGCACACAGAACAGCAGTCAATAGAAATCTAACTTTGAAATGAATGTTTTTTCAATTTCCAGCTACGCATAGATTTTCCACTACAAAAGGTTCTCGTTTGGATGAGAAAAATAAGACGATTTCTGTTTTTGTTCTTCCTAAATCTTTAGATCTGTGAATATTAGCAGCATGTTCAATGGAGTTATAGATTTCACTGTGCAAATAAAGAACTGAAAAACTAACAACTGCATGCAAATGGTGGTTTTCAGTTTACTCCAGATAGAACAGAAACAGGAAAGAAATTTCCAGTCCAGTAAAACACCGTGAAGGCTTCCAGTACTTTTTGTTACTAGTTTTCATGCCTTTTTCACTGAACAGTGGATGTCTGAAAATGAATTATATAAAAAAGGAAAGGTAAACTTCCTGGTCTGGCCTGGAATTGTTTCTGGGTTACTGCTACTTCTTGGATCAGATTTTCTAAGTAAAATGAAATAAACCTCAAACCAAAACACGGGAACTGATGATAACAACTCAGTTAGCAAATTTAAACCCAGCATGCTTAATTTAAGTTTCTATATGGTATCTCTGACCCCAGTTCCCCTTGCTAGACCTGATCCTGTCCCCTAACCCAAGCCCCAAACCTGTCCCCCAGGAGCTGCTGCTAGTACTGAGGACTGTCACCTACTGCCCCCCCCCCCGCAGTGTAAGAAAGACTACGATATGTCACTAGTCACTGTTTTTCAACTCAACTGTGATTGATGTTATTTAAATCTGTACAGGACATAGAATCATAAAGATTGGAAAAGACCTCTAAGATCATTTAATCATCAAGGAGATGATTTGTTTCTTTTTATTGTTGTTGTTGTTGTTGTTGTTTTCCCCAGAAGCTCAGTGAGGTTCAATGATTTCAATTCAAGGTATACTGCATTTTCTCCCTGGATTGCATTAATTAACTGGCTTTTACTTCCAGCACTCTATGCCTTCTTTCTCTGTTGCTAGTCAGAATATAAATCAAAATAAGCCTGTAACAAAAAGTGAATGGCCATGAGCTCCAAGGGCATCATTTAGCCTCATCTTTGGGGGTTTGAGCAGAATAATGTTTTCTTGCATTCATCATCTTTTTTTTTTTTTTTTCCTTTTTTCTTTTCCTTTTTTTTTTTTTTTTTTTCCCAGATAGCATGAAGCCATAATACATGTATAGCTCTCATGGTGAAATCTTTCCTTTTGTTATATTTATGTTCCTGAGCATTGCACTATTTAAATACCAATTAATGTTATCTGTAAGACTAGGAAAAGCAGAGCACTCTCTTTCTTTTTGATGTCTGAGCAGTGCCACACCACAGCTCTTCTTTCAGCATCCCATAAAGTCCTTCTTTAAATTATTCTGAAACCTATCTAGAAAAGCTGTAGTTTTGGAGATGGAATTACTATGTAGTTTTGACATCAGGCTTCATTTAGGTCTTTCTTCTCTTTTATTCTCACCAAACATCCACATATACATGGAGACCCTTCTATATATATCCTGCTTCTATATCCCAAGTAAAACTTAGACGAGAAAATGTGATAAGAAACATCTTTCAGAGTAAATCTGAAAAGAGATAAGGTCGTTAGGACATTTGATACCTTCCAAAGCAAAACCTTCTGAAACATTCATCACTGGGGCTGGTATTTATTTGCTGGCTTTATTCACACTTTCAATCACCACTCTTCTCCAATGAATTTTTAATTATTTTCCCATTTGTAAAAACATTAATATATGTTTTCAAGACTGCATTCTGTTGTGGTCTTCTAAGAAAATCTCAACAGAGATGTCATTCATCTTTGCCTTGAAATAAAATCAATCAAAGCTTGTCTATTTTAAAATGACATATAGCCACATCCAAATTTCAGAACTTCAAATTTCAGCACAGCTCACTGAAAGCAGAGCTAGTAAAGTTTCCCATCTTTTGGTGTCAAATATTTTTATTGCAAATTGATCTTGCTCAAAAATGCATGTGCATAAAGAAAGAACTTTCTTTTGCTCCCCTTCAAATCACTGCAGCTTGGACCTCTGCCTTTAATGGAATTAGGCTCTGATGCACACAAAATACAGTTCAGTTTCGGAACCTGAATGTTTGAATCCAAGGCTTCTAAAACTTAAGGTTGGTTTGGTTACATTCACTTTATCGTGTTGTCGTAAGGCATTGTTATACAATACATTACTCTTCACTCTCAGTGCAACTCAAAGATGAGTTACCCAAAATATGCTTTTAAGCTGATGATGAAGTGAACTTTAATCACTGAAGTGCATGTATTTGGAAGCATACTGTTTCATGAATTTCATGGCTTAACTGAATTTTACCTATTATATAATAAGTATTTTAATACAAATTCAACTTCTTGTCTTCACTTCTCTTTAGTAAGAATGGTAATGTTATCTGAATCTCTTTTGCCATTCTGGGTATCTTCTGAATGACTACAATGGTTGACCATCCAGAGGACATTTTGATCAGTGCTGACACAGAGAACAAGGAAGTTTTGGCACAGTATGTTTCATCTTGACTCAGCAAGATTTCCAGCACTCACATTTACACATTTTTGACAGGATGCTTCCTAAATGAAGCATTTGCCTTCTGGAGAACTACACCCACATAGATTTCATTTTTCCTGATGTCTCAGCCAACATACATTATCATGAACTTTATTAACAAATTCAAATTCAAAAACAATTTCAATTCAAGAAAGCTGTCCACGTTAGTTCTTGCTCATTTCTTACATATGAGGATATCTACAAAAACACAGATGCTTCAGCAATGGATTTTAATGGCTGTATTTGTTCATATATATGTATCCGTTTCATATCAAGACAGATCAGCAGATCAGGAAGAAAAAAAAATTGAAGGAGACCTTTAAGATGAATCTGAGCTCTGATTGTAGGGGTCAGTGCAATGGATATAATTCAAGGTTTCAGAATTTTTCATAGCATAACATAATAAAGTCTTACTGGCTGCCTTTTACTTCGCTTCAGATAGAATAATTTTTCTGTTCTCCATAGACATCTGGTATCAATGTTTTGCAATCAAATTGCTATGTCTAATTGTATACCAGTGATGCTTAGTTTGGCCCCTACAACTTTGTATAAATTTTAATTAAAAAGTCCCAATGCCAAACAACTTAAGACTTGAACAAGGAACAATGGCAGGATATGATCAGCTTTCTCCACATAAGACATATAAATATTTAACAGCCTTGCAAAATTGCAATGACAATTTATCAGCCTAGGAAGACTATCTATT
Organism: Alectoris magna; assembly: GCA_030625065.1. Taxonomy (NCBI): domain Eukaryota; kingdom Metazoa; phylum Chordata; class Aves; order Galliformes; family Phasianidae; genus Alectoris; species Alectoris magna. The sequence goes on along the minus strand of CM060563.1, from coordinate 29,274,867 downwards.
TATCCACCTTTTACCCTGAGGAATGATAGCACTTAAAGAAAGAAAAAGTCTGCTGTGAGCAGGTAGAAGTTTTAAAGTCAGACAATGAAATGTATGTTTGATTGTGGGTGTGACACATGAGGAAGGGGCTGAATTCAAATGCTGAATACAAAACTCCATTCTACACTAAAGAACAAGTCTAATTTTCTAGTATCATAAACGTGTTTCTACCCTTCTCTTTGAATTTACTGATAGGAGCATACTCCTGTAAGAAAAAAATCCAGAGGCAACTTACCAGATTTTGAACTATAATTATATACACACACACATACCCCCCCAACACACACATATATAGTGACTATAATGCATGAAGCATAATCTTTACAAATAATATATATCTGTGCACTGACATTCCACTTTTAGTTTTGCAATAATAATGTTGAAAAATTACTACACCTTGTTCAAATCAGCTGAGACTATGTAATGGAAATACTTCTTTTTTCCCTTCTCAATGGGCAGATTAATTAAAACCTGCATGAAATAATGGTAATTTTGTTTCAGGTTGTGAAACATTTTAGTATTTTTCAATTTTGCAATAAACAGTCTGGAAGAAATGAAAGAAATTTAATAGGCAAGTTGCTTAGATATCCATTGCTACACATCTAAATAAACCAGGAATTAAAAAATAAATAAATAAATTACACATCTGGTTTCATTTTGTTATTCTCTGTAAGACACCGTCTTGTGCTGGAACTTTCATTTACTCTAAAGAAAGTTCTTCACACAGACAGCTTGTTCTACTATGCTCGCAGTTTTTATGTAGATTTAAACATTAAATATTGCTTCTGATACCTAATTGAAGGATAGAATATCTATCTTCACTCCTACAGCTGTGTACAGGTAACATCCTCTGAAGATCAGTATGCCTTATGATGAAAATTATAGAACAGGACTGAGAGGCTAGTCCATGCCATTTCTCTGAGGCAAGTTTAAGTACACTTATATCATCCCTGACAGGTATTTTTTTTTAACTCTTCTTGAAAATCTTTAAAGAAGGAGGTATCAGAACTTTCCCTACTCCAGCTTATGAATGTAGATACTTCTCCTTAATATGCATCCTAAATATTTTCCAGCTGCTTCATTTTATTTTTTTTGCCCAATCAGAGTCCTTAGACGTTAGTAACACATACACTTAAAAGAAGAGACAAATACAAAAAGCTAATGTTTAAAGGCATTTACATACCTATCACTGCAGATAGGCACCTAGTAGCATGATGAAATACATGGACATGCTGAACAATTCAATTTCAATGGAAGGTGGCTGGATGCAGCAGGTATCTTCCCCACTACAACATAGAAACAGGGAAGGGATTGAACCTCTGTATGGCCAAATGCACTTCTCAGTACTTCTCTTGGGGTGTAATAGATAGGTACTCTTTTTTAATGTGACCTAAACCTCATGTCATCAAACATTAGCATACTGAAATTCACAGTGAGCTTGGGAAATCCACAGAAGTATTTACATATTTTGGGAGCCCAAGATGTAGTAGTTAAAAACTTCCTGTTCCTCAAGTCTTCCACATCCTATCACAAGTCCTCCTGGGACTCTCACAATGAACTTAGAAGGAGTTCAGTGCATACATGGATCAATGTCTGTACTACCTAACATTAATTAAAAAAAAAAGAAAAAAAGAAAAATAATAATAATAATAATAAAAAAAATACACAGTTCACTGAAAGTGTTTAGTTATGGAATTACGTGATATGATATGGTTGAGTTTTTCAGAAAGAAAAAAAAAATGCATGCAAATTCTGAAGGAAGTTTTATTAAATAAAAATACTTCACTGTCTCTGAAAAAGAAAGAAAAAATATTTTTCTTCTTCCCAAAACCTGAAAACAAACTTACTTTACATCTAATATTAATGAGGTACTTGGAAACAAAGAAAAACAAATTCCTTGAAGGCCTTTAAAAGCAGAAACAACAATTTAACATAATCCTTTAAGTAAAAGTGATGTCACAAATTTCATTGTTGTTGTTCACAAAACTAAAAAGGCTTATAGGTGACTAAAAGTCCCACTGTCTACAGCCAGAGAAACATTCCATAGTGGGTGTTTGTTCAAATCAGTAACCACTGTTTTCATTCCCTTCTGATTGTGTTTTATATAATGTACATATTTTTAAAAGGATCCCCAAAATATATTTGAGTTATACAGATTGGCTAGAAATATCCATTAAAAGTGTTTAATAATAATATTTTGTTCAGAGTAGTTAAATTAACTTCAGAGCTCAGTCCAGCAGCCATGCGTACAGATTGATCAGGAATTGATCAGGAATCTTGTCTGAATCCTCAGCAGGATGGTTTCCATATGGATGATTTATCTGTCTTCTAGAAACTGTCATTATAAACAAAGATAATATTGACAGAGGGAAGAAAACCAGACTTAATAACCACATAGCAGTGGCTAAACACAGCTTCTCACATATTCCTCCTGTGGTAGCACTTGTGGGGGTATCAAAATTCCTATATAACAGCATGATCCAAATTCAACTGCAATCAATGAAAGGTTTTCTGATGTCTTAATATTGGATCATCCCCAGGCATTTGTTCAAATTTGGGTAGACGTTGCTTGATAACACAGTGTTCTAACATTTCTTTTCAGTACTTGACAGATACTAAGATACAGTGGGGAGAAAAAAAAAAACATCCCAATACAAAAAAAAAAAAAAAAAAAAAAAGAAGAAAAGTTCTTTACTACATTTTTACATTAAGTAAGTGGTACTTAAGCTCCATGGAGATGAATTTACCTTTGAAAGTTTACTGTTTTCAGTATTTCATAGAAAAAAATTGCTCTAAGATACCATTTCCAACCATACAATTATTACAGAACATGAAGATTATATGAAAGGGCTTGATCCTTTTCCCAGCTGAGATGGTAATCAGCCCCTTTTATACTCCTATGGGAGAAGGGTCAGATGAGAATGTGCCGTGTTCCTAATTTCAAACATCCTTTGTGATAAAAGAGTCGATATTTTGGCATATACTTTGCCTTTGTAGTTTGAATTCTATCAATAACTATTCCTAGCCACAAGAGAAATATTTTTTAGGCAATATATTTCTATAGCTTCACAAAAGTATGTCAGAGAGATGTGCATGTGTTTGTGTGTGTGTATGTCTGTATGCATATTTATGAGCTTGGGATGATTTTTTTTTAAATACTTCACTTACATATATCTTACATTGCAAAATGTACAGACACTCAGTGTTCTTTTCAACAACATATATAGGTGAGCTTATAGAGCCTTATAAAAGGTTTTATGATTCCAAATTAAAAAGCATAGAAATATCATCAAAATAATGGAGAGTGAATTATACCTCTGATAGTACATAGCGCTCATTCTGGTAATATTGACAGCTGCATCTTTGGCATTGAAAATTCATTACAACTTTTAGACAAAATGTTGTTGCTTACAGCTTTTTTTTTTTGCTTTTTTTTTTTTTATTTTTTATTTTAAACAAGAAAAACGGGGTTGACCAAGATACGAATATTGGGAAGTACTATTAAAGGTTTATTTTATATTTGTTTTTAGCAAGGATAACTTAGGAACCCTGAATTACCTTCTCATTTTAGTGTACGGTGTAGACTGTATGAATCCATTTAAAAATCAACTAAGTTGTACCACATTTTTCTCAAAATTATATATAATATAATATATATATATTTTATATTTATTTAGAAGCTTTGAAATAGTACAGTAAACACTTTGCAACACGGTGTATAAACTACAGAATGTCTTTGATAATTTGGTGGGTCTTCAGATTAACAACATTTTTGTGACCCACGGGTGAAAAGAACATGATCACAATCTCTCTTGTAAAGTTGGAATAGTTTGGGGAACACTTGATCACACAAAAATAATATAAAACAGTCAAGTTTAAAACAGTGATATTGCATTTATAATGCACATTTCTTTTATCTGTACGATTGGCTTCTTGTGGTGATTATAAACATCTAAAGGGCTCAGTGACATTTTGGAGAGAGAAAGATATATAGTGCTGTAAACAGGCACACACTGATCAGAGAGGCAAGATCAGTTGCCTCTGAAGTTTCTACAGTTCTACGCATTTCAACTCATTTCTCAGGCCTGCTGAGAGCAATTAGGTCCTATTGTTGGCCATGATGTCTCCAACAGCACACAAATCCTTCAGTTAGACAGAACTGGATGGCCAAGATAATGAAGTTGAAAGTTGATGCTTTTTGTTGGTCGACTTTTGTGCAAATCATGCTGCTTCAGGTAAGTTCTGTAGAAGTGACTAGCATATCCTTTTCCGTGCTGCAGGAAAGAAAGAAAGACACTTCTGAGAGAAAAAGGAAAAATCAGTCCCCAACAGTTCTTAGGTTTAGTATTTCTTAGAGTGTAGAGAGACAATCAAAACTTGTCACAAACTGTTGCTTAAAATTCCCATTGTAGCAAACAGTTTAATGTTGATTCATTTTTTCAGAGAAAAGTCTTTTTGAGGCTTGATAGTCTGAAAACCAAACTTCTCATGTTGTTTTATTATTCTGTCTAACACATCATGGCAAGTATTCCAGTGTGCCTCTACAGAAACAGTACAAGAACAAGGCAAATAGTCAGACTTGTAGGTTCAATATTACAGGAATTTCCAAGCCTATTTTTTTTCCTAGTTCGTCTTGTTATTTGAAGCAAGATCTAGAATCCCCCAGATTCAGAAGCTGGTTTTCCTTCCTTTCAAAGTGAACCATTATCCTCATCACCAAATGACCCTTTAGTCTGGTTTGACAGAGAGATGAAAAAATGGTACATTAGTGCTACAATTAAAATTTCAGCATTTACTGTTAGTCTGGAAATTAACTCGTGTTACACAAATGAAGAAGGTCAATGCATTAGCAAACCCATATCCTAATCCACCAGCTGTGCTAGCTATGTTATCTCAAGACACTGCTTATTTTAACTGTAATTGGGAGCAAAGGTAACAAATGACTTGTATAGCACTCAGAAAGACCCTGGGTTAAATTCTGATCTCAGTTACACACAAAGTTGAGACAAGGAACTGGCTCAGTTGCTGAAGCATTATTAGTACCATTACTACCATCATCTTAATCATTGTTATTATTATTTAGTAAAGCTGAAATGATAAAATCAGCTTTTACCTTAGCTCCAAATTAACTAAATTCTCCACCTGAAATTCTGTGTATTCCTGACCATGAAGTATTACAACTTGAAAAAAAAAAGGAAACTTAGCTTGAACTAGGCCATCAATATATACATGCCTGCATGTAACAAACAAATCCAATCTCCATTCCATTTAACAAATATACACATTAGCCGTATTTATGAACTATAGATACTCTTTTCCAGCTTTAATGATTCCACATCTGTGATACCCACTAATAAACATATAAGATTTATCTACTGTATCACAATGACTTAAGTTTACTCACAGAAAAAAGTTAACATAGGCATTGTTTGTTTGATCTAGCCTACCTACCCATGGGATGCATACTGAAAAATGTTACAAACATTTATTTGTAAGCTACTTGTTCAATGCACAAACACCTATCGGATCTGTTATTAACACTAACATTAAAATACCTAATATGTTACAGTGTTGAAGTTTCATTCTGTAGCAAATTAGCAGCAGAATGTAAAAGGATTTTTAAAAGCTCCAGCAAGAGTTTTTTAAATCAGTAGTTAAGATTAATGAGATCAGAATCTTCATGATCTTTTGAGGTAGTATAGGATCAGACCAATCAGGTTTCTGGACAACTTTATAAGAATAATTTTAAAATATAACAAGAAACAATAATTCCAATAATAATAACAAGATCTATATTTGAGATCTTCAATACTTTTTCCAAAAGTTCTTTAATAATTTCAATGCCCTTGTAAATACATAAGTACAGCAGTCTTGATTGTTGTCTGCCACTGAGAAATTCATATTGCAGTACATACACAGGACTTTCATAGACAAAACTATATAGACATGCAGCACTACTTTCTTTTTACTCCTGTCAAACAGTGCACTGGTGTTATTAGCCTGGCACTTGAGGTACACAACATTTGTTGAAGATATTCTTTCAGATAATACAAAGTTTGAGCTTCTGCCTAAGTCTAATCTTTTGCCACGAAAATCAGTACTTTAAAAAAAAAAAAAAATTAAACTTTTATAAATGTTCTTATACCAGGCCATTTTATAGTAAAAACTAAATATTATGAGTCAGGGTGCAGAACACCTGCAGCTCTCCCCACCTACAAAAATCCTTGTCCCAAATCCTCAAATATCCTCTGCCAACATACAAAATACTTTGGATTTCAAAAGTAAATTTTGTCCTCCATGGTGTTTTTTTGTTTTGTTTTGATTTTTTTTTGTTTGTTTGTTTTGGTGGTTTTTTTTTTGTATTTGCACAGAAATCAATGTGCAAGGAAATCTCTCCACATCTATACCAGTTTCCGTCTTTTTTACAGATGGGGAATATAAGTCAGAGAGGTTAAATGGAAAGGAGGATGGAAGTAGCTTAAAACAGGGCAATAAAAGTTCTGACAACTAATGCTGGCGCTGTGTGCGTGCATGTGTGTGTGTTCGTAAGTAAACTCAAAGAAGAAATGCTAAGCCTCTCTGTATCACAATTTCTCCATCTGTAAAATGGGAATAATATTGCTTACCTATCTCCTAGAGGTGCAGGAAGGTTTAAATCACTATTCTTTATAATCCACTTTGAGATCCAGAGATGGCAAATGCTACAGAAATGGAAGTATCAGAGTCAGTGTAAGAGCTGGAACAAGAACACCATAATTTCTGGTGCTTAATTCTCCTTCAAGATCTCAGCTCTCTCTTTCATCTTTATTTTATTTCCTGTTGCAAATTCTCAGACCAAGTGCATAGGGAAGCTTCAAGTCTGTGTGAGTATGGATGTTAGAAAGAGGGTTTTAATGATGAGCCATTTCCTAATGCTCTTAATGTAATTGTGCTATTTGTATATACGTATACATTCTCACAAGTGGTTGAGGTGAACAGGATAATTAAATAATCACATGTATTCCAATTAAAATTCTTAGGATACATGATATATGCTGTACTGACTATTGAATCTTCTCCAAAGACCTTAACCAAGGTTTTGAGCATTACAGTAAGAATGTTTAATGCATGAAGTTTATATAGAATTTCAATAAAAACAGGAAATAAACACAGCAAAAATATATTAAGGTTCACTTATCCCGCCATACTCATTAGTAAGCCCCCATTCACAGTGATGAGCTAGTTCTCTGTAGGTTGATGAGAGAAGACATGTAAATACATCAGTGGTAGGTGAACAGAAAAATGCTAACATAAAAAAAACAGAAAGTAGAAAATAAAATATGCCTTGATTATTCCTAGCTTATGAATCAGAAATGAACAGAAAATACTGTAAAGCCCTTATAAATAAATCTTCCTTCCACCCCATAGTGAATCATCCTGTTGCATCCAAATGTTGTCAGACTACTACCTCACAGCCAGGAATAAAGCAATATAGATTTCTTCTTCTGGCAAACCCTGGAAAGTATTGCATGCACTTGGAAGACCTTTAAACTCTCTGAATAAAAAGCTTTCTCCTGTTCAGCATTGCTAGCTAATCTACCTAGCACAAGAGAGAAGGCCCACTGCTTTCCTCCACTGCTGGAAATCAAAACAGCAAAAGAAGACACACGCTGTACCTTTTATAATTATTGCCACATTCTCTGTACTATATTTAGGAGCTCCAAAATGTCCCACAGCATTCTATCTGTAACAGAATGACTGCAGACTTCTTCTAAGTGCCACCAGTCTAGAGAACCCCTAGATAATAAGATCTCCAAAGAACATGGAATGCTGTGTGTGCTGCTGCAGTTGCAGAAATATTACTGATGCCCTTCCACTTAAGAGAAAGAAGACACCTTAACCTAAAAGACTCTCCTCTACATCAAAGAAAGCTCTGCAACAGGAGAATGGGAAAAAATTATATATGAACTCTCATCTTTCTATTTCAACTCCAAATTCTCCTTAGTCAGGCTTCTATGCAAGCATTCAATACATGCTTCTTTATCTTCTTTTTTTTTTTTAAAAAAAAATCATTCTTGTTTTAATTCAGCCTTGTGAATAGAGATCATGATTTCAGTAGTGGCAGAATGTACCCTACATTAAGTAACCTGTCTGTTTCAATGGAGCTCTAATTTAGCTATGAGCAACTGGATTTTAGGAAAGAGGTCAACAAGTGAATGGGAATGCAGAGTAAACTGCTACAGCTCCCTCACCCTTTGTAGTGGTGTATTCAGGTAAAGGGTGAGACACAGCTGGGGGATGTAGGATGGGGAAGATTACTCTGCTGCCTCTCATGTTCTGTGGTTAAAAAAGGTATGCCAGTCATTGCAAGTCCAAATTCAGCGTCTTCTGCAATCCATTGTGTTTTTTTGTTTGTTTTGTTTTATTTTTAAATAAACTACTATTCAATCAAGTATTTTAAAACATTGCTAATAAAATTTTATGAAAATTCTATTAGCCACATTATAAGAGGTTGACTTATTCAATCCCATTTTACTTTGGTACACAAATAGGAAAATAATTTTATCATATTTGTTCCTCATGAATAATTCTTTTAGTTGAGCGAATCTTTAGTTAACTGTGCTTCACTGTGCTTCATACCTATGTACCCCACAGAGCACACTTGAATGAAACAACTTGTGTTCCAGATGCCCACACTACTTTTTACCCATTTCATACAGTTCTGTTAACTCTGCGCTATGTCATACAGTTGAAAAAAAGGAAAATGGAATATACTTACTTTTGTCCCTTAAAAGTGGGGGGAAAAAAGGGAAGAAAAAAAAAAAAAAGCACCTAATGTCAGTGATTCAGTTGGTTATGGTGGTCACTGCTTATGGGCTTATGCATATGTGCATATGTAAAATATGTGATAGGCCTGAAGGCTCTTGAAGGCCACATCAAGGGAGTTAGGTAACAATGAGGCCACATTCTGCCTAGCCATTACTGGCATCTAACAGAATAGAGAAGAAGCTCATGAACGTAAACAATTGCATCAGAGCAGAATATGTCTCTAACAAAGACATAAATTGTGTCTTCATTACTTAAATACATTTTATGAGATCTGCAAAATGCGAAATGTTTCTAAAACAAATCAGCAGCATTTGGACTGATGTGTACAATTACCCAGATTTCACAAAAAAAAAAAAAAAAAAAAATTGTATTAGGTCTCAAGGCTTAGGCCAAAATACAAGGGTTTAGAAATTACTGCAGCGAATCTTTTCTATAAGATTGTCACTTTTGTTAGCTTAGTTTCAAAATATGAAAGTACATGCCTAATAAAAATGTTTTCTATTTTCAAGATGTTATTGATATTTGGTGCCTATATGCTTCTGGAGGTATGCTGATTGCACCAGGAGTTCACACTGAATGTGCCTCATATGGCAATGATACAATTGTTGACACCTTGTGACAGCCATTAAAATCAAAATCCCTTTGTGCTATTGAGTGAAATTTAAATTCTACCTGGACTCAGCTGATTCACTGAAAAAGTTCTTAAGAACAGGTATCCAAGTCTCAATTCAAAGGATAGTCCTAAACAGAGACCATTTCTACTTTTCCTTTATATGACAGTTTAAGTCAGTTTAAGCACTGACCATTATCAAAACATGCTTTACATTAAACACATGATTGACAAGGATTCTCTTTTGAGTCAAGCAAGATTTTTGTCGTCAATCTGCTGTGGCAGATAATTTACTTGCATTTGGATTTCCGTGCTAAGCTTCACTATTTTTTTTCACTGCCAGGAACAGCCCCGTGGCATAGTAAGCTGAAGTTTATTTATCTCTGGTTGCCATTATTTACTACAGAAACAACACTTTTTAGTTATTACAAAACAGTATAAAAAGTGCCAAGGTATACTCTATAATGTACCATAGAAATACCAAAGTCAGTTTTCCCATGAGTAGAATAAGAACAGGAAAATATCTTCATCTTTCTATATTATTGCAACTGTATTTCCTACCTGAATACACTAAGAATAATACATGACATCACTCTTCTATCTAGTCAGAGAATCATGAAACATTTCATTTTGAAAGAGTTCTTATAATTATGTACTGTATTAGGTCTGATTAAGTAACTCCTAAATTATCCTTGATGTAAGTCATACATACTCCCTAAGAATATTGCCAAATTCTTCATCAAGAATTCATTCTAATTGCATACATATTCTTATAGCAAATTCACATTCTCCATATTCACATTCAGTTTAAGCTAATAATTTTGGTACCACCTTCAGTAATCCTAGTATTTGATTCCTTTCATTTTTGTAAGTATTCCTTACGTATTCGTATGCAAATATCATTTCCTCTCCTCAAATCTTCTTTTCTTCCTTCTTTAAAAAAAAAACCAAACCAAACCAAACAAAACAAAAACCCCAAAAAACATTTTATTGTACTCTTCTGAAATCTATACTATACATCTCTTTAAGCTGACAAGCCTGAAAATGAACACGTCAGTTTGAGAGTTAAGCAATGCAGAATGCGCTGAAGGTTAGCTACAATGTGACTTAAAATTTTCAGTGCCCTGGGGAGAAAAGGGAGGATATGAACAAGTCATCCTAAATTGCCCTCAAGTGCCTAAGTTCCCCATAGATTAAAGAGAGTAGACACACACACGCATATGTATATATAAGGTCACCATATGGTGGCCTTCATAGGCATCTAAATTATTCACACTGAATTGAGCCTAAAATAATTAAACGTACTTCTTACAATAGGCAACATGCATTACAGCATTACATCAGCATCACACTCTGTATTCCTGCGCAATTTATCTTTGTCATTACATTTTTTCTACCATCCCTCTCTCCCGATGGCATTAGGATTTGGCAAGAATGATGCTTCCTCTCTTTTTGTGAGCATTTTCCTTTCTATTTCACTAAGCACAGTACTTTACATTGTCTTTCATGAGTAGCTTACATTCAGATTTCAGAGAGTTCTTCCCAGTTCGCCAAGATAATATATTTAAGTGTATAATATAAACTTCAGAAAGACATATTGGCACAGTTTCTATCCATAAATGAAAAGTGCCCTTGACCATTCTTTGTCAAAATACCACTAGAATGGAATGATTTACATCTCCATTATTAAAATTTCTCAGCTCTATCCTGTCATATATGGGAGCTACACAATGCTATCAAATTCATTCTGCCTTCAGGAATGCTTCTTGGCTGGTGTCCTACCCTGCACCATGCCCAGGACTTGTTAAGGAAGAGATCTAGTTGCACAAGCCAAAAGGACACCAGAGACCATAAGGCTATTGACCATAACATCCCAGTGTTAGAATGGGTCCTGCTTAACTAATAAGAAGAAATAAGCCCTACCAGACATAAAATATACTGCAAATACAAAACACACAGCACTTCGTTTCAAGTAAAACAGGGGAGGAAAAAAAAAAAAAAGTTGTAACTGCATTTCATTTGCATTTCCTATCAGTACTCATAGCTATACACAGCTATATTCAATTGTCATCTAAATGCCAAATAAGAACAGATAGATGTCAAATTAAAGCACAGATAGGAGACTAAGTAAGTAATAAAGTCATAGAATGTTATTCTGACACCAGATGAATCCACAGTATCATCATCTACAACATTTCTCAGGAATAAAGAAAGGTTGCGTTCAAGAAGTTTCAGACTAAATCCTTTCATGGTGCTGAATGCAGCCATGAAGCTGGAAGTGAAAAGAAAAAGTCAAAGGACTTAACAGGAGTCTGTCATCCCCATAACTTCTTTGGTGAATCTAGTCTGCTTCCATTTTTTTCTAACCCACATGACTCCTGTGAAAAAAATCACGTAAAATAGTATCATTTACACATATGAAAGATTCATGTGCATACAAGTGTTTGATTTACTCTTGCAACTCATACATGCACAAAATTTTCAAGTAGAATTTAGGAAGCAAGTTCAACAAGTCCACTGTATTTTCTTCAACCAATGAGGACAGTTATTCTATCAAAGAAAATGACTGAATTACCTTAGACAGGTTGAATTTCCAGTGAAATCACATTGTTTATCATTCACCGTATTTAGCTCTTCCAGATATTAGATACCGAAGTTAAAAATTATAATCTAATTGTCTACATCTTCTATTTCCTGCCTTCTAAGAAGGTACCGACCATATAATTTCTCACTCTTCTGACTTCACCTTACTGTGTTTCCAAAACAAATTAAACAAGCTGACAGGTATTTCCCAGCAGCAATCATCTTACTGCTTACCTGGAACTGTGGATTCTCAGTGTCTAGTATACAAATAGAGCTGTTTACAGGCTTTCTAGATAAATAGCAACACTGATCCCTATAGTGTGCTTGTTAAAAAATGATAGATGTGGTTTCTTTTCTTACAGGCTACATGTTGCATTCTTTAAACAGCTTTTCCTATTCTTCCTCTTTTGGTCAAGAAAAAATTAGGAAGGAAAGCCCTCTAAAATTAAGGCAGTGGAAATGAAAGCAGAAAATTAGAGTCACTGTGTGCAGGGAAAGAGTGAGAAACAAGAATCATTTCCTCTGCCATGCAGCCCAAGGAGTTCCTAAGAGAAAGGCAAACAGAGAGGAAAAGACTTTTCAACATGTAAATCCAAGATTAGTTACACATTCAGCGCTCCGGTTACTGACTGTCACATTAAGGTTTGTACATGTAAGAACAACATTTATTCATAATGAAGAGAGTTTGCCTATCAAAAATAAATAACTTCAGTGGCTTTGAAAATTTTAACTGCAAACATCTCATTGCTTTCCAGAGAAACTCATGTCCGTAACTAAGTTACTTCTGACATAGGATTTACAGCTATAAGATGAGAATTTCAAAAATGACTCCTGAAGTGTTAAACAATTTTTTTTTTTCTGCAATTCTTCCCACATTCTACTGGTAGGATTGCAGAAAATAGCATTTCGTTATTATTATTTTTAAAAAAACTGACTAGAGATGGTATATTCACAACAAATATAAGCACTAACTGAGTAAGTACAGCACCAGTCTGAGACTGCTAGATATGCAAGAGTTCTATATGTTCCAGTCACATAGAAGAAAAGTGGCACATAGAGGTTTTTACAGCTCTTGAAAGGGAAAAAAAAAGTTGAAATATGTATATGTTAAGTCAAACCAAAAGTTCGGTATTGTTTCAGATAGAAGTTACTCAAGTTCCCTTATTTTTTTCTATTTATTTTTCTTTGTTATAGATGCAAAGAGAGCTATAGTCTTCCTAGATAAAAGATGCTATACAAACCAAGTAAGTGGTGGGTTTTTTCATCAGTGTTTTAAGTAGCACAGGATCCAGTAATTTCTGTCTGAGACCACAATGTCATAATGGGATTCAAACAAATTGTATCTAAATACAACAGCTAACACCTGCGCTTTAAAATTAGAAGAAGAGTGTTTCTTTATTTTTCTTTTTTTTAAAAAAAAAAAAAAATTAAGTATTTTTATATGTTTTATTGAGTTGAAGCCAAGTTATCTTTGCATATTTATATATTCCTAATTTTGCATTCTGAATTACCGATTTCCTTTCTATTATTGCAGTAATACCTTCTACGTGCTCTTCCGTTTGAGTGACAGCTGCAAGAGGAATACATTCAGATGAAGCATGCAAAACAGTCAGGAATGTAAGACAGAAATACCTTTCAGAAGTTAAGCAAAAATCACTCAACAGTAAAGCATCCTAAGTGGTTTATTGTGTGGTTGTTAAACCACACAGCGCTGACAATAATGATAAAAGCATCATAGTCTTGCTGTCCCTTGATTGTAGTTTGTTTAATTATTATTACGTATGTAATTTTTAAAATTATTTTATTTCTTTATTTAGTAAGCTTTATTTACCTGATACAGACATACCTGAACTAGCAAACTTTTAGATTTTAGAAGAAATCTCGTAGCACTGCAGACACAGAAATAAGTAAGCATAAATGGGAATGCTCTGGTAGATTTTGCAGAAAATATGTTTCTTAGCATTATATATTGGCTTTTAATCTCAGCCTCCAATTTTGCTGAGCAATTCTGCATGCGCAGTATCATTCTCATTTGTGCAGAAATGAGAGTTGCACTCTGTTACGCAAATAAATTCCTGACTATAAGTTGAGTTCCACTATCTGTTACAGTATCCCGCTTGTCCTGAACTTTGCAGACCAGAATTGAAGTTGAAAGATACAATCTTAACATCCATTTTACTGCATGAAATTGCTATAATCACAAATGAACAGATTTTCCATGGTATTTCAACGCAACTTTTTCTTTTAATTCAGCATTAGAATATTTTCTTTCTTCTGATCCCAAGAATTATATCTAAGATGCAACTTACTGGCACTAATTTGTTTGCTTTAAATTGAGTTTTACAAGACTTAGTGACAGGAATAGACAGCTTACAAGCTTACCTGATTTGTGTTAGAAATCAAGTTGAATAATTCTAAACACATAAATGTAGACAGAGATAATGTTTTTTAGAAATGAATCAAGTGTTCCATTCAAAATAATTATTTATATTGGTGCAAATGCAATGCTACAATTTCTATCACAGCTGTGGTAAAAACGCAGAAACGATTTTCAGAAGTAGGATGCAATTAAATAAGAAATAAATAAATAAGACATCTCCCCTATGAGGAACGACTAAGTGAACTGGGTCTGTTTAGCCTTGAGAAAAGAAGGCTGAGAGGGGATTTGATCCAGGTTTATAAATACCTGAGGTGTGGGGGCCATAGTGGTAAGGCCGGACTCTTTTCAGTAGTGCGTGGGGACAGGACAAGGGGAAATGGGATGAAGCTAGAGCATAGGAAGTTCCGCACGAATGTGCGCAAGAACTTCTTTACGGTGAGGGTGACGGAGCACTGGAACAGGCTGCCCAGGGGGGTTGTGGAGTCTCCTTCTCTGGAGATATTCAAGACCCGCCTGGACGCCTACCTGTGCTACCTGGTGTAGGGAACCTGCTTTGGCAGAGGGGTTGGACTCGATGATCTCTGGAGGTCCCTTCCAACCCCTACAATTCTGTGATTCTGTGATAAAGAAAGTACTTATTTTATTAGACAGTTCTTACTCCATGATACTTAGCTTGCTTAATTTTGGAAATTTTTCTAAAATAGTAAAGGCTTCTTGCTTAATAGATCTTTCACATATTTATGTTAAATAATAGCAGAAAATTGTGTTACATTGCCCTGCCACACAGGAATACCCTTCATAATCTCAAATACGTATGTGTATATTTATATATATACATTCACACATATCCTTTGGTGTGCATTTTTTTATTCTTTTGAAATATAATAAAGAAATGAAGTTAGCTCTGTGTTAGATTACCTGAAATAAATTGATAGTCCAGTTCTTAAACATTCAGCTCTGCAAAGACTTCTGAGAGCTTTTCAATTTTATTTGAAAACATACCCATACATATTTGGGTATTTTGAATTGAGAAGATGCAAAACATTTCATAGAGCCAGAATCTTGGACTACATCTATGCTTTCACATAAACATAGATACTTGTGTTCACACCCAAGCCTGATTGCCCTTATCACGCACAGACCTCCACTGTGCCTCTACTGCAGAATGAGGCAGTGACTACACAGGCTAAGAAAAAGAAGCACAGAGTAAGAACAAGTTTACATTTACATTTTTCAGAAGGTACAAACAAAACTGATGAAGTCATTTGACTCTATAAACCTAGACTTATGTGCATCTATCACAGGCAGTGAAAATGTTTAGTATCCATGCCACACAATACAAAACAGTTAGCCAAAGAAAGGGATTTTTCTTGTTCCACTTTACCTTGATTAGGCTAACAGCTATCTGGGACGGGGATCAGGTTTTATATTCTTTCTCTCTTTTCCTATAAAAACTAATATGGTGTTGGCAGTAATTATGATAACGATAAAGTTTCATCAGTGAAGGCACAGATGCTTGTATGTACACAGAAAATACTGTAGAGCCAATTAGGGGGCTACTTTAGAAGACAGTTTTTATTCTACAATATTTCCTTTGACACTATTATCTTGTGCAGTAAATAGCGCCTGTATGTAGTTTACTTAACTTACTTCCACAGTAGATTAAGCTATGCCTAAGTAATTTTTTAGAGCAAAATAATCATTCCTATACAGAAAATTAAGGGATGGCAGTATCTGGCTGTTTTTATATATCAAAAAGCAGAAAAAAACCAACCCAAAAAACAAACAAACAAACAAAAAGCACAGAAAAAAATCTCAGTGCATTTAGGAAAATTCTAAGGCATTATTAAAGTAATGCGTATCTTAGAGTGACCCACAGTGATGGAAGAAAATAATTAAACAAAACAGAAAAAGAATTTGAAACCTACCTCTTATCATCTGTTGTAGACCAGCCCTCTACCGGGATAGATAAGATGGTGCTACTCACACTTCAGCACCTTGCCCAAAGTAGTACAAATAGATCTGCCTGATAAGGCATTCACTGTGAAGATGGTCTCTGCTAGAAAGCTTACAGTATCTGGCATCACAGAGTTTGAATCTTGGATTAGGGTTTTTGGTGACTATAGTAAAAATATTATAAATAATTACTAGAATAACAATTATTGAGTACAAATTACACAGACATGGTTACTGTTAATTTAAAAATATATCTGAATTGTCCAAAAGCTACATTTGATTCTCCTTACCAGTGCTACTTCACTTGTTTAATTTGTCCTAGTCAAGTCCAGAATCCCTTACATGTTGAATGTACAAACATTCAAGTCATCATGAAAATTTCTTAACTGTTTGCAGAAAGTCATTGTTGAAATCACATGGATGAATAATAAGAAAATGAGTCTAACTTATGCAGCGAGAAGAACATTGCAAGTTAGACGTATTCCGAAGTCACTCTAAGAAAACAATTTTGAGAAATCCTACAAATCATCGATTGTATTCATATATCACTATGAATGCAATCACAAATTGTATTCATAATAAACGCATGTAAGAGCATTAAAAATATATACATCAAAATATCTTAGGTCTAGAGAGACTTACTTTCAGTGTATTCTACTCAGAATGCCACTTAGCCTTTGTATGATTCTGTGGAAAGTGGTATGTAAGGCCAACGGCTTACATCAGTAAGATGAAAATTTCTTAATGGGACTTAAAGAAACACTTCAAAAATATGAGGATCTGTATCTACTTCTACATTAATTTACTTTACAATACAGCTACTGCTGTTTTCTTTTATCCGTGC
The DNA here is from genome assembly GCA_030625065.1 of Alectoris magna. Classification (NCBI taxonomy): domain Eukaryota; kingdom Metazoa; phylum Chordata; class Aves; order Galliformes; family Phasianidae; genus Alectoris; species Alectoris magna. The sequence goes on along the minus strand of CM060563.1, from coordinate 29,257,647 downwards.
AATCTCCTAAGCCTTGAAAAAAATCGAACAAGAAAACCTCTTGCTTGCCAATTCTCCATTATGAAGTCCATTGTTTCTATCGACCCCCATAACCATGAGTTCGAGACTATTTCTGTTAAATGTATATAATCTTATCAAACATATATTTCTTTAACAGGTTATGACCTGGTAGCCCTTTGGCTGTTTTGCTGCCTTGATGGTCTTGTTATCGCAAATGGCAAATGGAAGTGCCAGCTTAACTCCTGTTTTCTTTCATTCTCCTGTTTCATTCACATCTCTATCATTTTTTGTCTAAATCAGTGCTAATCTTTTGATATAGCTTTGCATATCAGCATTTTTCAGTATTTTTGCTCTTATGCTATGTATTTTTGCAGAATGAATAACCTGGCTAGAGTAACATAGCGATATGTTTTGCGTAATGGTTTTATACTATGTTCATATATTTTCAATTCCATTCCTTTTTACAACTTGACATTTCATTTCTCACTTGCTGGCTCTGCACATCAGGAGATGCTTTTCAGGGAAATGTTTCATGGTCTTTCTCTCAAGAAGAGTTCAAATTTCTCACAATAGCTTACATTGCCTTCCTCATCTGTCTTTTCTAGACCTCCACGTTAAACGTACTCATTGGAACGCAGAGAAGGAATCACCATGAAGACACGTAGCACAGCGAAAGCTCCATGCAGAGCTATCAGGTTACATACAAATCTTCTGTACTAATGGCACAGATTGAACTAAGTAAGCTCAGCTGTTCCACTGCTCTGATACTGCTGCGCAGCTCTGAATGCCAGAGCAAGCTAAGTCAGAAGCAAACCGGGTTTTCTGGATCAAGCTTCAGCACACAGCATGGACATACATGGTCTTACCAGGGACTTGACTGTCCTAAACTGCTTCATGTCATTTGCAAATATAGTCTTTTATGGTTTGGTGGGTGTTTTTTTTGTTTGTTTGTTTGTTTTTTCCATATTTCCTCTTCTAGAAAGGCAATATTTTAAACTCCACGGATTTCCATATAGCCACAGGGAGAACTTCGCTTCTGTTAAAAAGTGCCATTTATCCAAAAGACTTTTTCTGTCTCTTAGATGCACAGAATCTGAAAATGCTTCCCCCCGACATTTGTTTATTTTAGTAGTTTCTACTACACAGAAACACGGCTAAAGACTTTTTTTGACAGTTCAAATATGTATTATTGATTAATTCTCACCCACATCTGTCAAAATTCTAATGGATTGACAATCCTTCTGTGCTGTTTTCTTGGACAAATGCCACTTGCCTTATTTCTAAAACCCTGTGGTCACAAATTTATGCCTTACGCTAAAGTTTATCACTGGCCTCAAACTCACAAAATTTTCTAGTATGTTTAAAAAAATGATAAGCGGAACTTCTGACTTTCTACGATCACTAGCTTTTGTTAAGAACTGAAAATAAAGTACAGCTAATCCCCTGTCTTCTTCCTATTTCTTTTAGTCAATTTCTCAACAGCATCCTCTTTTATGAAGCCATCTTGCACATTTACTTCAAAAGGTTACCTGAGATGGGTAGCTTCTTATAAAAGTACCTTTCTTTCTTTTTCCCTCCCTCCATCCCATAAAGACAAATTCAAAGAAACAGCTTAGCCCCACTGCAATGTTATTCTCACTAAATGCAGCTTGGGATATACTCCAGTTCTCTCTTACACTTCTAATGCTTGGCTTCATAAAAATTGTCTCTGTTTATTTGCATTCCTTTGTCACTCATCTTTCTTATTTTACACCCTGAAGCTTATCTGCTTGAATAGCTCCCTTTTTCTGACCAGTTCACTCAACACTGTTTTTTTGTTTGTTTGTTTTCAGTTTAAATAGCTTTTGTATCTTGTACTACCCTTTTTCTTCGTTGCTACCATTTCCTTTTTCATACAGACATATTCCTACATGCTCTAACTTTTTACACAGCAATTTTGCTGAATATGAGGGTTCTGTTTCACACACTTTAATCATTTCTTTTTTAAAAAATTGTCCAACTGACAAACTGTTTTTGATATTATCTTCTTTGCTAAGAGGCTGAATTCAAATTTTATTACAGTTGCAATTACTCAGTGGCTCAAATACAATTCCTTCCAGAATCAACTTCCCTTTATGCATTCCTCTTGCCTTATTCACTGACCACAGTGTTATAAATGACTTACTTACTGATGCAACTGTTGGGCTCATTTTATTTTCTTTGGTCCTGTTATTTAGTATACAATTTTAATAAAAAAAATTTACTAAAGAAAATATTAAGTGGGAGAAAATAAATATGTATTACACGGTTTTCTAAACTACCTCTGTTAGCTGAACAAAATTCGAAATTCCTAAACTATGAATTAAATATATACACATAGTTATTCCTTGATGTCACTGGATATAATCATCACTATAACACACATATTACATCATGTTGTTGCTGTAAAATCTGAGTGTTTAAACTGCAGCAATAGATATGTAAATAGTACTGCTAAATTACAGTTCAGTTCTAAAGAATATTTCTTAGATATTAAGTGATAGAAGACCATCTAGGGAAAGACAGAGACAGGAGTCATTACATCAAGGAATTTTCACACTGGTCTTTAGAATGTGACCAGATGATGGACACTTGAATGACTGAAATACCCACACAGAGCTAATTAAGAAGGAATAACTGAGTTGCTGGAGAAGGATCTGTAGCAAAGATCCTTCATATTCTAAAACTGCCAGCGCAGCACCTTTCAGAAAAACTAAATGCTTTAGAAAAAAATAAATATTCAGTGAGATTTTTTTTATTTTTTTTCCCCCAGATCTACAGTCCTAGAAGACTTCTATTGCTTTGTTAGTATTGCAAAGTTAATGTCTTCGGCTTGTTTGGATGAGATAAACATCATAAACTCTTGAAGGTAAGGAGATTACAGTCTTTCATAAGATATAGAGGGGCTATTGAATAGAATGAAAAGACTTACTAGATCAGTGTATTGGTCAAGACTTCTACATCTAGCTCAGACTCCAAATGAATTATGAATGTCTTTCTGAGATCTATCACACTCTTTCATGTCAGCAAATCACAGTCAAAAGTGGCAACATTTTGGAACAAGACAAAGCATGGAAGAACACTGACAAACACCAATATTATGTCCGTTGAAAGATGATCAGATGGAAGGCAAACAATTTTTTCTTCTTCCTTCCAAGCCCTTAACATCAACTATGTAAATAATAGAATGGCATAGGTTGGAAGGGACCTTAAAGACTATCTAGCTCCAACCCCTCTGCTATGGGCTGGGTTGCCAACCATTAGATCAGAGTCCTATCCAGCCTGGCCTTGAATACCTCCATGGATGATGCATCCACAGCATTGTCTGGGCAATGTGTTTCAGTGCCTCACCACTCTCCGAGTAAAGAATTTTTGCCTAACATCTAACCTACATCTCCCTCTTTCAGTTTAAAGCTACTCCCCCTTATCAACATCAGACCATGTAGAAAGTCAATCCCTCTTCTGCTTATAAACTCCCTTCAAGTACTGAAACAGTTACTTTAAAATAATTCTGAGGAAGCTGCTCAAAAATAAAGAGAAGTTCCTGGGACAGTTGAAAAAAGAAATAAACAAAAAAAGAAAACAAAAACCCTTCACTTGACTTAATTTTCTTCTTTGAAAATGTCACCCTGGCAATGTCTATATGTGAAAAAATCTAATCATGAAAACTCCGGAAGTAATTCAGGATCCAAAAACAAATTTGAGCAACTCCCTCACTGATCAGCTGATGCTTTTGATGTTGACAATGATGTCATACTAACAAGAATCAAGGTTTTGTCTTTATAAAAAAACACTGAACAACACCTTCTTCAGTGGTGCCTCAATCCACGGGAAGCCACTTTCCCCTACTGCTTCTAAAACTGTGTTTGTATCATTCCTATAATGAATAGGAGAAAGAGCTAATTTTTATTCCCGCAAAGGGAACACTTTCATACAGCCTTCTGAATAGTACTTACTCAAATATGGTGGTTTGTAAGGCGCTCGTGTATTAGACAGCAGTCCATCCAACTCCTTCCTCTCCAGAGTGTTGTGAAGAGACTTCTCTTTGCCGAAAGTGGAGAAGGACCTTTCTGCCCCCGGCTGGGCTTCTGGTGTTTCAAACACTTCAGTGTCTGGAACGGAGTCCATGCCAGGTACATGCAGATTGCTGCGGTAATCTGCAGCTTGGCGTCCGTCAGATGGGACAAAGGAAGGCATCCAGCACCGATCTGAGTGGCCCAGTGCTTTACATTCCTCTGTGCAATTGGAGAAGAGATCCATGCCTGAAAGCATGAGAGAAAATGAAACTACAGATACAAGCTTCAGCATCATGAACTGACAGCTGACAGATAAAAAAAAAAAAAAAAATTATACTGAGAGAAAAAGAGATCTCATAAGAACTTCTTCTACTACCTTCATCACAAAAAAAAAAATAAAAAAAAATCTGAACGTCCAGTCTTCAACATTCAACACCATTTAAAAAGCATAAATAAATGCTAGAATGTCACACACACACAGAGGTGTCACAAGAAGAAAGGTATTGATGGATCTATCTCGCAAAATAACTTGCAGATCTTTCTGTTTAGAACTCAATTCATTAAATATCAGTTCTACTTGCAGACAATGTCCGTACTTCATTAGTCATAAATACTTGTTTAAGAACAAGCTTATAAGAGCAATTGAAGGAATTGTTTATACATAAACCTACCCCTGGCCGAAGAAATTATATGACCTGATTGAGCAATCACAGATCTCAATTATGAAAATGATTAGTCTTATAAATTAATTTTCTGTAAATATATACATACAGATAGAGCCTATTGTTATTAAAAGCAGATCTTACAGAGTTGGAATCCAGCCTGTAAGTAATAAAGATGACTTACTAAATCAATCACTGTGAGTTTTCACTGCTACATCAACAGTTCTTACTATCTTGTCATCCAAGTGAAGGGATGGGATCCTACGTTAAATTAGCGGTACCTCAATTAGCAGTCTGAAGGTAGCTGTAATGCAGTGCAACATAGCCATGGATACTACTGACAGAATGGTTTGTGCAAACACCTATCCCTGTCAACATAAATCTGTTTGCTTATAAATGCTTTAATGCCATTAAAATTTCATATGACAAGCAAACGCTTCCGTTGACTACCTTAAGATGAGCAGTCCAAAAGAATATTTCCTGACAGTGATTCACTAAGCTTTTGGATTGCATTTGTTTTGAGAGGAACAGTGTAGGAAATCATAGGCATAAAGTAAAGTAAATATTAAGGTCTCCAAGTCATTGTTCAACATCACACAAAAAAAGCAGAACAGCGAAGAAATATCTCTTTCTTGAACTTATAAACATGTGTCTTAGAATGGGAGTATGTCAAGACTGAACTAAATCGAAGTATCGCATCTACAAGCATTTCATTAGAATTACAAAAAAAAAAAAAAAAAGGACTTGCAGGAGAAACAAAAAAAATAGAAAAGCTTTAATAAGATTCGTGCATTGTAGCTCGTTCACCAGCCTACACCACAAAGAACTTGATTAGTTTGATCTCCCATGTGAGGATTAGAGTATTAAGAATGCTACCACTGTTTTAAACTGTTGATTTGTTTTCTATTAATAATATTATTGTGTTATCTCACACTAAAGGAAACAAACTCTTCAGCAAGCAAGATCTCTTTTGAGCTACCAACAAGCACTTGAGAAATAAAATCTGTCTTCTATACAGACTAAAGAAAAAAGAAAAAAGGGGAAAAAAAAGCTTTTTACCTCAGATTAATCTCACTGCATCGACTTATTAATTTTAAATTAAGTAATACACAATGTCAGGTCCTGTTTTGATTAGAACCTTGCATTGATAATTGGCACGCAGAAGTCTGAAAATAAATTACTGATCAGTGAACTGCTGAAGAATGTAAACTTGAACTGCAGGTATGATTAAACAATCAGATGAAGATCATTATGCAAGTTTGTAGAAACTGTATCATCCTACATCCTGTAATGGTAGTAGCTATCAAAGACTGAAAAGAAAGGTTTAGATACACGCTTCCTGGGAAGAAATGTATAAATAACCACATCTCTAAAAGCATGTGAATTTGCACATGTATCTTATGTACAGAAGTATTTGAATAAATATCTCTTCTCATGCAAGAAAAAAAAAAATACTTAAAAAAAAAATCAAACTTTTTTTTTGCTGTTCGGAGCATTTTAGTGACAAAACTAAAATGAGTTTTCTGGGTTTTTTTTTTTCAGACTACCTAGCAGTTACACATACACTAGAAATAGACCTGCTTCTAAAAGACAATTGATTACAATTACATTTTGCTAGCAGTATATCAATGACCATACCCATTCATCCCTTCTGAAAGAGCAGGGGAAATACAGAAAAAAGAATGGATGAATGTCAAATTACATGCTTATGTCAGTGGGGAGGGAAATATTATGATAATGTTGCCTTCAAGATATATTCAAGGATAGTTCCATTTTTTCTCGTTATGAGTTTTTATTTGTCCTCGAAAATTGCCCTCCGTTTCACTATTTTGTTTTCACATCAGTTGCTAAATGGCAAAAAATCTCAACCCAAATGTTACTTTTCAGTTTGCTTTTGAACACTGCTTGTCTATGAAAGTGCACAGCATAGTATTACATAACAGCTTATAAAACAGAGATGTTATAGCCTTCATAAATCAGGATTTTGAGTAAACGAAGTAATGAATGTACGGGATGTAAAATATAAGTTCAAAGATTCACTCTGCTGAAAGCAGACGAGAACTTTTAAAAGAAAATATATACATAAACCCCCCTGAATTTCAATATCCACTAATTCATACCTAGAAAGTAAATATTTGATAACAAACATTCAAAGGGTTGAATATTGCTCCTCCTTGAATCAGTCACAACATTCCCTAAGAGGTTAATGGGTGCAGAACTAAGCAGTTGGTTTTAATATTTTGAAAGAAAATAAATTCAAAATATCAGACTGATTCTGAAATCTCTGGGCACCTATGCTTATTTTCACTGACTATGATATAGGTTATTCTTCCTCCACCTTTTTCCTGTGGGTCACAGTAGAGAATTTTTTTCTTTATTAATTAAAAACATTTTTAATACAGTGGATGATGAGAGGGGAGGAAAAGCTGCTTGATAAATTTGTAGAAGGAAGAATATAAAATGGTAAATTAATAAGACATTTAGCGCAGAACTCCCTCATACACCAAGAATCATATTTTTGATTTATAACAAAAAGGAACATTCAGCAGCGTAACACTTCTATCTCATCTCTCTCATATATCTGCTTATATATATGTAGTATGAAAGAAACTATCCGTGGTTATTTTAAATTCACATTAAAGGAAAATGCTTTATATTTTTCACTTAGTTACACTAGATGTTGCATGCAGATAAACTGAAATTTTAAAGGTGACTCTGCATTATGAATTTTAAATATCCTTTGAAGATAAAAATAGATAGTACAGACTACTGAAGAGCTGAAAATTGATAAGCTTTGAGCTATTCCAAATACAGCATACATACATACAAAAGCTCATGGCAAAGGTGAACATTTATCTAGATAGGCAGCGGGCAATATGAGCTTTTGCATAACGTAACTTCACAGATTTTGAATCCAAACAAGCCTCTGCCCTTCCCTCAAAGGAAACTAAAAAGAAAGAAAGGAGTTAAATACTAAGTTTCGCATCTGCATCTGAATTTTCTGAGCTCAGGTGCTTTGAATCCGATACTTGGCAGTGTTGCTTTTCTAAAGCATATTCCCAATTTGCTTCCTTTTCATATTTCTAAAGGAGAAAAGCAAAATTTCTGTGTGCATGAATTCTAATTGATTTGAAAGACGATTTAAGATCAAAGTGAAAAGTAAGCCTACAACCATTTTTAAATAATTTATTTTTTCTTCATTTAAATAAAGGAGAAAACCCACATACCAAGCCTTCAGAGTAACTGATATAATCCAAAGAAAAAAAAAAAGAAAAAATGTAAATTAAATGTTGACAAAATATTTTTGTAGTTTTGTTATTGAGGGGCTTTTTCCCAAAGTTTGTACATTCCACCCTCTCTATCCCCTCCTAAATTTGTCTTTTCTGCAGAACTAAATGGCATTCGTTGCTTCATAAGTGGTAGCTTTTTAAACGTTATTTGGGAGCTAGGTGCAATATGAGGACTTCTTTTTGAAACTCCATTAGCAGATCAGATAACTGGTTGGATTACCCCTGAGCAAGCTACTAATTTCTCTGTGACTCATGTTTTCATGTCTGTAAATAAGGACAATGATTTTAACCTTCTTTGTGGAAGACTCCCTCTACTGAAGAAAACTGACTTCATGAAACACAGTTATTATCATTCTAACTTGTTAAGTAATTGGTGAGCTGCCTTGGATAAAAATGATTTCATCTGCATGAGAACATGAAAAAAAGACTTAAAGATCTTCGATATTCAGCTCTTCCAAATCTCAACTTCAAAGCCCTGTCTGGACCATTTTGATGTGAACATTATTAAGCATGAAGCCAAAGAAAGAAGAAAAAAAGAAACAGAAAAACCCCTCACCTCAGTTCAAGTCAAAGTGCTTTTCTAAGCCATCTTAATGTTTAATGTTTAACTCTCATTTTATCCAAGATAGACTGTTAGCCCAAGTGATCTTCAAAACAGGATTTACCTGTCACTCTGAACAGACTTTGAAGGAATGCTGGCTTTCTCTGTCCCTTTACCACCAAAATTCTCATTTAGGCTTCTCAAGTTCTTGTTTCCTTGAAAACTGAAATACCACAGCTATTCTACATCCTAGCAGTAATGCCTACTAACCCTTCTGAGGTTTATGAAGTCTATACAGAAAAGGTGTAAGGTAAAGTTTCAGTCTATGTCTTTGCATTAGACCCCTAACAATTCCGTTCATAAAGTTCAATAATAGAAATCCAATTTAAGATCTCAGGCAATCACCAATGCGTACTGCCCAGTGCAGTACAATCTACTGAGTAGATGGTAAAAAAAAAATTAAAATAAAAGTTGATGCATTTCGTAATATATAACGTGCAGTATATGTATTTAGCTTCTCATCCTGGATATTCCTTCCTGAAGTATACCTCAGAGATCATGCCTATTCAGTGAAAATAAGGAAGTAAAGGTAATACTGTAAAGAACTCTGCATGTCTGATGTGAGAAAGCTGAGTAGCTAGTGACCAACCAAACGAAATAAATTGATGGCAAAAGTCCAGATCTTACAGGACAGGTGTCTAATCACACAATTTAAACGTACACACACACAGAGTACTAATTGGCACCCAAGTCAGCAATTGCACATGGGAGGCCAAGAATTTAATCAACCATGGGAAATAAACTAACCTCAAGCTTAGAAATGACTCCTGCAGAACATGATTGAAATACTGCGTGTTAATAATAGGTAGTAGTGCTGCATTAGTTGCGTTTGTTCCACAATAAAATAACTGCTTTTGTCTCTACAATTTTCAGACAGAGATGAAGAGCACAATTAATTAGCACAGTCATTTGGGGTGAGAGAAACCCTCACTCCAGTAGTCAAAACTTATTGCATGACCCCAGGAAAGCTGTTTTTTTTTCCCCCCCAATAAGCTCAGATCCTTACCCTACCTAAATGAAATGATTATTCAAAACAGGAAAAGCAGGTTCTTAAACAGTTTTGAGTATCCCACTATATGGCATTCCCTGCAAAACATAAATGACAGTCCTTTCCTAGTTCATAGATACAAAGGTAGCTAAGAATGTAGATAATAATAATGCATTCAAGTGCTACCTTGATGGGAACAGTATGAATCCCTTACAGGCATTCAGAACATTTTAAACCATGATTAAATCACTATCAAGAAAACATTTTCTGCCAAAGGGTGACCTAGAATCTTATTTTAAAACATAATAGGGCATTTTATGACACATAGAACAGCTTAGTGCAGAATTTTTATCAATAATTTTGCAAGAGTCATCTACGACACTGCGATAGATTTTCATCCTGCATGTTCACCTTTCCAACTAATAATCCATCATACCTTTGACAGTCAGCTTGCCTAGCAATGAACTACTATGAAATAGCTATGTGTATGCCACAGGACTGTTCACTGGTAACAGTTACAGAAGCAGTGCACAGAAGATGAAAAGTTTGTTTTGCTAGCAAAACATTGCTGAATAAAAGTTGGCAGGAAGTAAGTTGTATTGTTTGATAAGTCTTATCAACTAAACGTTTTCAGATAAGAATACACTGCTTTTGAAGACAAATATTATCCTGTACGGTATTAAGAAACGTCTTTTAAAAAATTATCAACCACTGTGTTTTCTTTTAATAATTTAGACGGAATTGATTACCCAGCAACAGAATGACTGAAAAACTGAGAAGGGATTCCCTCAGATACTTCCTCTAGACATTCAAGATCAAACAAGATTTATGCCTTTTTTTTTTTTTTTTTTAAATAATATGAATCACTTAAAGGTAATAGCAAGTGTGAAGTCTTGATATCAAAATATCTTGCTATCACATACGTCAAAGGGCACATTCTTTGAGTCATGACAGCAGAGCTCAGCCCAAAACTTACAGAAAAACTAGATCACACATTGGTAGAAAATACGAGCAGTTTCTTCAGATGGTTGTATTTAAATATTTACTTGGTACCAGCATTCTAAAAATTGCTCATGCTAATTACTCCAAAAGCACAACACCAATACATTAAATTGGAAATTCTGTATGTTTGAGGTTTCAGTTAAAACTATTAATTGTGAGCAGCCTAAGACTAACTGTCAGCTTTCATTACTTCATATGTATTCACCATTTAAGTTACAGTTCATAAATCACACCATAATCTTAAATGAATTGAAATTATTTTGGAAATATATATTTTTTTTCTCCCTATTTAGTAAAACAGGAATAATAAAAATAAGGACTTTACCCATTTAGGAAATAAATGTCAAGTCTGACAATAGTTGCAGTGTTCATATCTGAGACAGACTACTTGTAAAATTGGAAGAAAGAATAAAGAGCAGAGGCACAACAATAACAATACTAGATGCAACTAAAAGAAAATAGCTTTCAGTTGATGTGCAACTGTGTGATTATATTCCCACCATCAGTCAAATCCAGTCCCTTCTGCAGATGTTTGTACTTTTCTCTCCTGTTTGGTTATTATGGTTCATTATGTTGAGGGACTAAACTGATTGAAATTTTCATTGAGATGACTGCTGCAGTAAAATGCGTAAAAGAAAAAAAAATGGAATGCGGGGAGGGCAGGAGGGGAGGGAGTTTTTTTATCACGTAGTAGCTGTTTGCTGCATCAGAAACAGTGCAAAAGAATGGGTGGGGGAGGCTAAATGCATGGCTTTTCAAGGCAACAATAAATCATACGCCATATATAGGCCAAAAATGAAAGAGGCTCTGTCTTCAGATGTAAACTTCTGGCAAGACATGGTTTGTTGTCAGGTTCCCAGACAGAAAATAGGCACTCTGTTCATTTAGCATGAAGCCCTGCAAGAAGCAGGGAGCTCCGGAGACTCTTGGCTCTTCTCAGTCTCATTAGGTCTGCATATTAATGACTTGCAGCAATATAAAGGGGCCCTGTAGCAGCCTCCTCTTCCCCCTGGTTCCTGGGTTTCCCATCATTAAGGGAACAGTGACTATAGCAGAGGGAAAATAGAGGATACTAACATGCAGAAGATGCTGCACTGCTATGACAGCACTGAGTTCCTTGCCCTGAAATCTTTTAAGATGGGGTCAGGAAAAAACAAAAAACAACACACCACCAACAACAAAAAAATAAAAACAGGAAAACTGGAAAAACTTAGGCAGTATTTTGTATAACATACTGGTAGGAAATTCTGACACATGACAGAGCACAGAAGAAGCAAGAGGAAAGAATCACTGTATTGAATCACTGAATCAAGACATACCAGACCTCTGGAAGCTGTGGCAGGGAGGAAGGCAAAAGTATTTGTGGCTAAAATGCAGTGTGGGGGCAAGAATAGATTCCAGTGCATATAGACTCTAAACAAAAAATGTCCCTTTCAAAGGAAAGCTGACAGTATGAGAGCAAAGACAGCAAGCTATACACACAGGAATAACACTGTAGTGTATACAGTTTCTAAGTGATTCAAATCACGGCTATATCATAATCTCTCAAAGCATTTATTTCCTTTGTATGGATTGAAAGAAATGTACTTAAGAATACCCTACCCTTATTAGCATGGAGATCACTTATATTATATGGTTCATTAATTTGAATTAAAAAACAGTCCTCTAAAAATGCTAAGGTATTACACATTCAGAACACCCAATGTGTCTCCACTCTCTCTGTGCAAAAATCCTCAGAGTCTGGCTGTCATTCAGTCAGCTGGTTCATTCTTTCCCCTGGGAACTCCCCTTGCACTTCACACTGCCATGCCAGCTGAAGTGCCTACTAAACAGAGTTGCCTAGTGCTTTGAAATCTTGCAAATCTATGGTTGAGAAACAAAAACAAAACCAAACCAAAACAAAAAAGCAACATCATAAAATGTACAAGAACTTTGTTTTTACATGCAGGAAGTTTTGCTACAGCCAATGACATAGAATAACACACCCCAAACCCCCAGAATTAAGTTCTGCCCCTTGAATGCACAGTGTTCAAAATTGTCTCCTTGTCCAGATCACCATAACGGCAAGCTGACCTCAACCCAACCTTCCATGCAATATGCTTATGTGATTTTGTGCCACTCATGTTTTACATTCCTACAGGTAACTCTTCCTTCCAGTCTCCCTACTTACAGATTGACTATTTCCACTTTCTTATCAGACTTACCAGAGGATTGACCTCGATTAGTGGCATCATGATCACTGTCTCCTTGCTCACTGTCTCCATGACCACTGTCCTTAGAGCTTACTATGTCTGCTTCCTGGAATGCAGAACTAGACACAGAAACATCTTTACATTAGAATAAACATTAAAGAGGAACTCATAAAACATTCTTCTGCCATCACATGGCCAAACAAGGTGCTGCAGTCACTCACCCCTGCCTTGTACCTCTGCAGAGCAGGGCAGCCCTGTCTACCGTGAACAAAACTTGCCTTTTCAGACAATGGTAGCCTGGCCCAAACGGTCAGTAGGCATTGCCACTCCGTCTGTTTTTCATGTAATTGGTATAAATAATTCAGAATCACTGATGTAAGCTGGATGGCAAAACTTTGACTTAGAGAGGCCAATGTTATAAGGAAGACTCTACAGAAGGATTCATAAGTATTTAAAGGATGTTTCAGACTAATAAAACATGAGATTTTGTTCTCTTTTCAGGTGACTTTGAAACCACTTCAAAAAAGCAGTAATTCATACTCATTTACTTGACAGTGTTTTATTTCATACGTCTACATACATCCATTTTCCCACTGCTTTGCTACTGTTTTACATCTGCAGTAAACACATTTCTGCATCACATTCACACTTGATAAAGCATGCATTATGAAAACATGACTAAGGAGCTCATACCTGTTTACCCGTCGGGGTCTGTCAACTAGATAACTGAGCTCAGCACGCTGATGTTTCGTCTAGGAAAAAAAAAATATTGAGAAATATTTGAACACTTGGTATTTCTGTAACCAACATCAGAAAACACACAAGAGCAGCTCTTCATATTCACTGTAAAAGGTACTGTTTAGCTGCAAGTAGGCCTACACAATCTATTTCTGAGATGTATGAAGAAATAAAAACTGCCAAATACTCTTCTTCACACATATGGGAAAGCGTGAGGGATTTTTTCCCCCCAAGTTCTTTGGGATGAGATTCTGACACGTTTTCTCACAGTGCATGCTGTCAAGCATCACAAGGACTCCCACAAAAATCAGCCAAACTATTTCTAGAGTTGTGTACCACTTGCTCTGAGACAAAACTTATTGTAATCTGGTTTTCAGCCTGTTTTCAAATCCAGTATACAAAAATAGGGAGAGACAGTATCGTTATTGCACACTAAGGAAGAAAATACATCAAGACAGCCTTGAGTCCTCAAAACGGCAACAGAAGGCAGAGCCTTACAGACATTTTGAGGGAAAGTCAATGTTAAAAGCCAATAAGAGACACTGCAGAACTTAGCCAGCTTTAGAAAATATCATGCAAACCGCATCAGCCAGACTGGGCAGAGTTCAGGTTTCAGTATTCACATTAAGGGAGTTTTGTTTCCCACAGCACATAAGCAGAGAGCCACCAATAGCATGTAGGAGCTAGAGCAGAGAAAATGATTAACAGGAGAGCTTTATGACAGCCATATGCTGGGACAGAAATTCTCTACACACAGGGCAACACAACATAGACAACGTGTTTAACAAGAGGAAACTGTAAATCTCCGCATATAATTTCACGGCAACTCTTTCACGATGCTTTTCTTTGCAAACACGGCTTTGAGTTACAAAGCGAGAGAGGAAAGAAGAGTCAATTAATAGACCCTAATTCACACATTAATTACAGCTCCTGCTAACTGCAGAGATTTTCACACTCCCAGAAGGGGGTTCCCCCATAGCCTTTCTCGCACATGATAAGGTTCCAGCGGGGAGGGTTGGGGGAGGAGGCGTGGGAGGAAAGTGCAGTTTTAAGAAACTCAAAAGCACCAGCCTCCCCCGCCAGCCGCCTGCAGCCAATGGCTCGGAGAGCCCCGGTGCTGGGCTACAGGGGCGGGGGCCGGCCCGACCCGACCGAGCCGCCCTTCGGTGCGGGGGCTCCAGGCCCTCACCCCTCCCGCTCCTGCAGCCGGCAAGTGAATCAGAACGGGGAGGCAGGCGAAGCGCCTTCCTCGCCGGGCAGCGGCTTCGTCAGCCGACGCGGGAGAGCAGCGGCGCGAGGCGGCGGTGCGGCCGGTGCCCGAGGGTCCCCCAACGGCCGCCAGGGGCCCGGCGCGCGGCCCGGCCTTACCTCGCTGGACAGGATGCTGCCGTTGGAGATGATGTCGGGCTGCTGGTCGGCGTAGCCGGTTACGATGGCCCCGCAAGGGTTGTGCTCGGCGTCGGTGCTGCGGGAGGGGCTGCAGGGCTTGAGGAACATCAGGTCGGTCTTGGCAGACTCGGGCGTGAGGCAGACCTGGTAGCAGTAGTTCTGGTTGTGGTGGTGGGAGCCGAAACTGCCCGACTCCTCCACCGGTACCTGCGCCGGGTTGCTGGGCGCGTTGGAGCTCTGCACCAGCATGATGTCCGACTTGCTGAGTTTCTTCTTGCGGGCCCGCGCCTGGCGGCTGCAGCAGGGGCAGCAGCAGCAGCAGCCCAGGCAGCAGTCGCTGGCCAGGCAGGTATAGATGTTGAGTTTCTTCTCCTTCTGGCAGCGCACGGCCAGCACGATCATGGCCAGCAAGAAGATGAACGAGACGGAGCCCAAGGCGATGATGAGGATGAGGGTGAGGTCGAGCGAGGTGTCCCCCCCGGAGCGGCTGGGCCGATGCTCTCCGCCGCCGCCGCCGCCCCCCGCTCCCACCCCCGCACCCAGCGCTCCGCCGCCGCCGCCTCCGGGCCGCTCGGCCGCGCCGTCCACCAGCACCACCTGGATGGAGGCGGTGGAGGAGAGCGGCGGCTGCCCGTGGTCGCGCACCTCTACCACCAGCTCGTAGGGCCGCTGAGGGTCGCGCTTGGCCGGCACCCTGCGCGCCGTGCGCAGCTCGCCAGTGCGCCAGTCCATGCGGAAGAGGCTGGCCTCGTTGCCCCGCACGATGCTGTAGGTGAGGCGGGCGTTGTCGCCGTCGTCGGCGTCCACCGCCGCCACGCGGCTGACCAGGTAGCCCGGCTCGGCGCCGCGCGGCAGCACCTCCCGCGCCGGGGTGCCGTTGCGGCCGGGCAGCGGGCTGACGATGGCGGGAGCGTTGTCGTTCTGGTCCACGACGATGATATTGACGGTGGCGTTGCCGGCCAGCGGCTGCGGCTCCTCCCCGGCGTCGCGAGCCTCCACCTGGAAGCTGAACTCCTTGAGCTGCTCGTAGTCGAAGGAGCGGAGCGCGTAGAGGAAGCCGTTCTCGGAGTTGATGGAGACGTAGGTGAAGACGGACATGCCCTGGATCTGGCTCTCCAGGATGGAGTAGGCGAGCTGGGCGTTGGCGCCCTGGTCCCGGTCGGTGGCGCTGACGGCGTAGATGTAGGCGCCGGGCACGTTGTTCTCGCTCACGTACACCTGGTAGACGGGCTGGCTGAAGCGCGGCGCGTTGTCGTTCACGTCGCTCACCCGCACCTGGATGGACTTGCTGGTGCTGAGCGGCGGTTCGCCGCGGTCCCGCGCCACCACCGTCAGCGTGTAGGCGTCGCCGCCCGGCTGCTCGCGGTCCAGCGGCCCCTCGGTGACGATGGTGTAGTAGTTCTTGAACGAGCTCTTGAGGCGGAAGGGCGCGTCGCCCTGCAGCAGCTCGCACTGCACCTGCCCGTTCTCCTCCGAGTCGCGGTCCGAGACGCTGAAGAGGGCCACCACGGTGCCCGGCGCCGCCGCCTCGCTCACCGCCTCCTTCACGGTAGAGAAGCTGATCTCGGGCGCGTTGTCGTTGGCGTCCAGCACCCGCACCAGCACCTTGCAGTGCGCCGGCACGGCGTTGGGCCCCAGGTCCTTCGCTTGCACGTACACCTGGTACACGCTGCTCTCCTCGTAGTCCAGCTCGCCGCTCACCTCCAGGCGCCCGGTGCGCGGCGCGATGCCGAAGAGCTCCCGGGCCCGGGCCGAGATGTGGCTGCTGAAGGAGTAGATGACCTCGCCGTTCTGCCCCTCGTCGGGGTCGCTGGCGTTGAGCTGCAGCACCAGCGTGCCCGGCGGCGAGTTCTCCGGCAGCGACACGGTGTAGACGGGCTGCTCGAAGGCGGGGACGTTGTCGTTGGAGTCCAGCACCCTGATGGTGAGCAGGGCGGTGCCGGTGCGCTGCTGGGGCTGCCCGCCGTCCACCGCGGTCAGCACGTAGCGGTGCACCGCCTGCTGCTCACGGTCCAGCGGCTTGTCCAGCACCAGCTCGGCGAAGCGGTTGCCGTCGCCCTGCGTCTGCACGTCGAGTGAGAAGTAGCTGTTGGGAGTGATCTCGTAGGTGCGCAGAGAGTTGGTGCCCACGTCGGGGTCGAAGGCGCTCTCCAGGGGGAAGCGGGTGCCCGGCGTGGCGCTCTCCGAGATCTCCACCGTGAGGTCGGGCTCGGGGAAGGAGGGTGGGTTGTCGTTGATGTCCAACACTTCGATCTCCACCCGGAACAGCTCGAGGGGGTTCTCCAGGAAGACCTCCAGGTGCAGCAAGCAGGAGGGGCTCTGTTTGCAGATCTGCTCGCGGTCGATCTTCTCGTTCACGTAGAGCACCCCGGTCTCCAGGTTGAGCTCCAGGTAAGGGCTGCGGGAGTTGGACGCCGTCTGGAAGCGGCGAGCCGAAAGTTTTGTAATGTCCAAGCCCAGGTCTTCGGCGATATTCCCCACGAACGTGCCATGCTCCTGTTCTTCCTGCACCGTGTAATGGAGCTGGCCGAGGGCCCCCTCCAGCATCCAGAGCGAGGCAAAGAGGAATAGCACGATCATCTCCAACGGGGAAAGAGATCCCCCCCTCCCCAACGCCACCTCTTCCTCCTTTTCCAAAAGCCTCCACCACCTCCTCCTCCGAAAGCACACAGCACAGTGCGTGCGCCTGTGTGTGGATGTGTGTGCGCGACTCTGTGTGTGTGAGTGTGTGTGTGTGTGTGTGTGTGTGTGTGTCCGCGCCTGCGAGCGTGTGGCGAGAGAGGGAGCGGGGAGGGGGAAGGAAGGGGGGCTCCGGCTTAGGGGGGAGTGCTCTAGGTATTATTTCTTCTGAATCATGTCAAGATTTTTTTCACCCCCATCTCCCTCCTATTTGTTACGAGTATTACTGTTTCACACGCTGACCAAATGAAGAAGAAAGGCGTCCCCACTTCATCTGTGATCTTCGAAATCAATGGCCAACTAATAATAGCTATTAGCTGCCCGCATCTACAGACACACAGTAGCCCGCTTTTATTTATTCCGAGAGTCTTGGCACTGCACCGCGGCAGCAACAGCGGCGGCAGCAGCAGCAAATCCCAGGGAAGAAATTTTTGTATTTCAGGATTGTCCTCGGTTTGTCTTCCTGGTGGGAGCCGGAGGGGGAGACGCTGCTGGCGGAGCCGGTGGACATGCCCTCTTCGGAAGCAAGAAAAAGGCAGAAAACCGCGAAATTAAAAAAAAAAAAAAAAAAAAAAAAAAGGAAAAAAAGAAAAAAAAAAGAAAAAATTATAACCCGCAAAAACGTTTCGTAGCAAAAACGACAGAGAGCAGCTTCTCTACCCAAACTTTCATTCCCTGATTTCTCTGGGATTTCCTCTTTTTATTCTATCAATAGTCTTTCATTTTCTTCTTTTATTGCTATTATTACGTTCATCATCATCACTCTGCGTTTTATGGACGTGCCGATCAGTTTTGTTTTTTTCCTCTCTTGCTGCTTTTGCGCCTAACCCCTCTCTCTGCTTGCTGCTGCTGCTGCTGCTGCTGCTGCTGCTGCTGCTGCTGCTGCCGCCGCTGCCGCCGCTCTCCTCCCGTCCCGGCTCCAGCCCGGCTCCGCTTCTCTGATCTCTGCCGGCAGTTTCTGAGCCGAGAGCGCTCGGCTTTGCTGTTTTTGCGCAGCGCTCGGCTCCTGCCAACCAATCGGCTGGCAGCAACGCCCCCGGGGGCGGCACCCTATTGGCCGCGGCGCACGTCAGGTTGGCTGCATCAGAGGCGGACAGGCAGGCAGGCAGGCAAAGCAGCGCAGGCAGCAGAGGCAGTGCGGGCGGGCGAAGCGGGCAGCGTAGGCAGGCAGGCAGGCAGGGGAGACAGGGCGGGCAGCGCGGGCGGGCGGGCAGCTAGCTAGCTAGCGGCCATCTATCTAGCTAGGCAGCTATTCCCCTGGCGGAGTAAGGGAAATCACCGCTCGTCATCAGCGCGCACACACGGGTAATGGTAAACAGCCATCTCCTTAGAGAGGGAGTTTCCACCAGCCACCAACTTTCTTTTCCCAGACCGAGCACGGCGGCGTTGTTAGAAAAACTGTAAACAAAGGGAAACTTGAGAAATTTTTCCCCCCTCTTGGGCTGCGTTAGCTAATTAGTTTGTGCGACAGTGGAGAAAGCGCGACTTTCCTTCCATCCGCGCGATGTTTCCAGCTCCATTCAACCCCAGGTGCCACGGCCCCCTGCCGTTTTTCCCCGCTTCATCTTTGGAATTTCCCCTCGCGGAACAGAAACGGGTGAGGGTGGGAGGGAAAGGAGCCCCGTGCCGCACGGGGGAAGGGCAGCGCCTCGCTCTGTGCGCTCGCGGTAGGGCAGGGAGAGGCGGCGAACGGAGAGCCGCGATGTGCTCTTTTCCCAGCGAGGGGCTCCATCCCGTGCAGCGCTGTCCCCAGTGTTCCTCGGTGCCGCTGCGTGGATTCCGCCGAGGGCTCGGGGCCGGCAGCGGCCGTGCAGCGCTCCGGTGCGGTGCTCCGAGGCTCACAGCCCTCCCCCTGGTACCCCGATAGCGCCAAAGTCACTCCTTCTACCGGGGGCTGCCCGTGCTGCTGCGCCGGGCTCGGGTAGAGGGCTGGAGGCAGAGAGGGGCAGTTCTGGCGGCCCTGACGGGTTCCGTTACGGGCCGGGCCGGGCCGTGCGCTTTGTGCAGCTCAAGTTACATCCTGTAACGTTACAAAATTATAAAAGATTAGATTAAATTTAACTTCCCTTCCGCCTCCTCCTCCCCCCCCCCCCCCCCCAAATGTTGTTTTATTGTTTCTGAAGGACATCACGCAGCAGGTGGGAACGGCTTCTGCACCATAGAGCAGTGACCCCGACCCAGCCGGGCAGCGAGCGCTCCCCGCGTACACTCCGCTGCTCTCCGCACTTTCCGTTGCGGTCGCGCAGCAACGCGTCACCCTCCGCGCAGCAGACGCATCCCCTCCGCCCTGGGGAGCGATGGGGCCGCGTCGAGGCGAGCCGCGGGCAGAGCAGCCGCCGGCATCTGTATGACCTCGGCGTCACGCCCGGCGAGGGGACGCGTCGGTTGGCAGAGGGACGCGCGGGGCGATGACAGCCGCTCACGGCCGTCGGGCTCCCACGGGGCTCAGCGCGTTGTGGGCGGAGGGCTTCGCGTCCTGCGCGGCGGCCGTCGGCGGAGCCCTCCCAGCGGCCAGCGGCCCCCCCGCGCCGCCGCCGGCCCGGTCGCAATCGCGGGCGTCGGGCGCCCCCCAGCGGCGGCAGCGCCGCACTGCGCCTCCCGGCCCCGCCCGCCGGCCCCGCGGGAGGAAGCGAAGGGCCCGGCCTCTCGCTCCCCGCGGCGCTTCGCCCCGTCCCCTCCCTGCCCGCTGCGGGCGGGGGTGCACGCGCCGACAGTCAGGCGCGGCCCCGCGCCGGCCGCTACTCCAGGCCCGCGGTGACAAAGGGGTTGCGTGAAGCGGGTGCGAAAAGGCAGCGGCCGGGAGCGGGGGACCGTCGGTGCGGTGCGCCCCCGAGCGCCGCGCTGCCCCCGCAACCCCGGCCGGCGTTTGCCATGAAGCGGCTTTCCTCGGGAAAAGCCGGCGGCTGGGGACGGGCGGGCGGGCGGTGCGGGGTTGCCGCTCAGCAGCCGCAGACGGGGGAGCGGCTCGGAGCCCCCGGCATTCTGCGGCCGGGCTTCACCCACGCGTGGGGCGGGGGCGGCGGGATTCGGCCGGCAGCGGCCGTCGAGGAAATCGGGACCGAGGAGCGGCGGGGCGGCAGAGGTGAGGGCGGCAGCAGGGCGTGATGCTCGGGGCAGAACCCGCACGGGAACGCGGATAGATGCATATCTATGCCTCTGTGCGCGGCGCGAGCCGCCCCGCTCCCGCCGCCCCCAGCGGGCGCTGCCGCGGTGCTCCGCGCGGGGCCGCAGCTCGGCGCGCAGCCCCCCGCCCGCTCCCCGGGCGCCTCCATTTTGTGGGTGCGCTCCCGGGCGGCTCCGCTGCCGCGCGTCGGGCCGCGCCGTATTAAACCCCGAGCGGTGAATTAAAAAGAGCCGCTGATCTGAGGCAGCCCGCTAATGCGGAATGACAAATTGCATTTGGGCAATAACATGAACGAGAAAATGATTTATGGATTTTCACGACGGTCTGAGCAAATGAAGGCGACATGAATTATACATCCTAATGTGCAGTATATCATTTTCTAATAACACTGTTTTAGTTCTAATGCTCTACGCCGCTCTCTTCAATAGGGGGTATTGATTAAATGAAAATTCAGAGGGCTGTCTTTAAACTGGGTGCGTATCTGCTGCAGGCACCGGCCGAGGTTTTTGTGTTTATCCACTGCTAACGCAGAGGGCTGCCGCCGGACCCCTGGCACCGCGGCTTTTAGCTTTTCTGTCTGTCATCATTTAATTTGGCAGTTACTTCACCAGGTGAAGAGAGATCTCTCGTATCGCCGCACTTCACCCCGTGCTGCGATCCAGAGATGTAAATAGATGGCATCAGGTCTGTAAACCCGTGGTGCAGGCAGGGACAACACCTTGGGAAGCGGAGCTCTGCTCTCTGCCAGCATCCTCAGGTGCCTCCTTGGCACTCTGAAGGCCGTGGCTGCCAGGGGGACATTTATTTTTTTTCTCGAGGAGAACATACAATAAATAATACTCCTGCTCAGGCAGGACTTTGCTAGCATCTCCTTTTATCGTATTGCACTGATTTTCTTAAAGAGAAGAAACTTCTCGTTTAACTCATGAACACTGGGAGAAAACCAGCATGAAAAGATGAGTGCATGTGCACAAGGGGTGAGAATGGCTGTCACTCAGGGTGTGGCTGAGCCCCAGATTCAGCTTCATTGCAGTGCCCCAAGCCCAAGGCTTCCAGCCTCATAGCCACATTCTTTTGCCCTTCAACGCAGCACAGTGATGAAGTCATAGCAACACGAGCAATGAATATTCCCAATTATTACAGTGGTCCCTAGGCTAAAATCTTTCTTGACACTAAGGACAAGCAAGACCTGCCCTTGTTTGAACTGGTTTAAAACAGAGTTGGGGAAGATGAGGTAGAGGATTTTTGCACTCATTTGGGGGTTAACTGATTATTTTTCACTACCCAAGTGCAGTATTTCAGTTGTTTAAAAAAATTAAAAAAACAATCAAGAGTCACATAGGTCAGAAATGCCCCAGTGCTGTATTTTGGATTGAGCAAATGCTTTCCTAACGTGGTTTGGGGAGTAAAGTGCTGCTCCCAACTGTTCAGTTCAGTTACCAAAATGAAGTTCAGGTGTTGGCCCTTGTCCGAGAAACACTGTGGCCTCTTTACTGTCTGAGTGTTAAAAACAATGAGAACAGTGGACTTTTCCCCCTCTTCTCCCTTCTGCCCCTGATCTTCCATTGCTATTGCTTGGTGTAATTTGAATTATCTGGGTTTAAAAAAAATTTACAAACCCCACCCAGGACCCCTTTGAGAGCATTAATAACAGTTCTTAGTGCCAGAAAGATTACTGGAATCAGTGATGTGATTAGGACTGTAAATAAGATCTAAAAGATGTCACCATTAGAAAAAGCCTGCTTTGCTAACTGGAAGATGTGTATGTGTTACTGAAAGGGCCATAGGATGAAAATCCTGCTTCAAACAGAGGTCGATACTGCACAATTTCAGAAATTAACTAAGAGGCCTGATTAAGGTTATTTGTGTCAGAGGGAAAGGTTCACTGCCACCACTCCCTCAATGGATTTCTTTCTTAATTGCCAATGAGGAGACAAAACAGGAAGGCTACCCCATTTGGCTAATCAATAAAAAAGCCTGCCTTCATGTTTGCCTGAGGATCTCTCCTTGGGTCAGATCAATACACAGCCACCAAAGTTCTCACAGAGGTCACCAGCAATCGAGACATTTTCTGATGGCTTTTAAACAACGCCGGAGCCAAGCATCTGCTGCGAGCTTGTAGATGTAAGCAGAATTGGAGCTACAATGTTAATCATCATCTTCATGCTTATGGGAGGACTCCCGGTGATAAAAACAACTCGTTGTATTTATGACCTTAGACAGCTGTTGTAATAAATGAAGACAAAGTATTACTCCATTACACACTCTGTACTGTGCCAGTGATCAGATTTGATCTCCAGAAGGTGCTGGGAGTTTTTGCGAGTAAGGATTACAGTGGATACACTGCAGTTGAGAATGGAGTTGCACTGGGTGCATCCTTTAGAGATTTAAGGCCAGCTTCTGCCTCTTTTTCTTTGTCCCTGAGTATTCGTACAGATTTCAAGGTGACAGCTCAAGCAGCAAGAGGCTGCTCAGTATGATGCAATAAGTGGGAATAGTCCGTTTCTCCTATCCCACTTTCTCCAGCTTTCAAACAGTTTTATTATAACGTCTATTAGAAATAATGCCAGCCTGCTTTAATGACTTGTGTTCTTAGCTGATTTAAGCCTGTGCTGAGATAACTACAAAAACAAAAAAACAGAAAAACCCTCTATAGTTAAGCTCTCAACATGTTACTGTCACCAGGCATTATTGGAGCATCCATATCAGAGCACCTGAAGTCCTGGTCACTTCAGAACATTCACTTCTGCATGACTGGCTTATGCTAACTAAGATACATGGGGTCCAATTCCCATAAGCTTGCTTCATGTTGTGTTATTTTTTATCTGTTCCCTACATGATGGGAAATCTGACTATATTGAATTTATTTTTATGGTATCATTACATGTTCACTCTAAACCTGTGGAAATGACAGTACAGAAGGCAATCAGTTTAAAGCACATACTCCTTTTAATTCATCCATTTACTTGCAGGAGGGAGACAATGTCTCTGCATTTAACTTACCTGATAAAGATGTTTCTTACAAATTTCTTCACTAAGGCAAATTATCTACCACTTAACTAGAATTTTCAGAAATATAGTTTAGTCCGTAGATAGAAACCTGGTATCACATCAGCTGAGAATTAAAACGTTATCCCCTTTATCAAGGCAGGCATCATCAAGCCCCTATTTTCTGTATACATCTCTGTCTGTCTTCTGTGGCTCAATCAGCCGCGCTCATTTTATTTTGTTTTTTAAGTTTATGGGAATCCAGTTGACGTGTATCTGAATGTAACAAATGCTGCTAAGGTTGAATGATTACTGGTGCAAACGAGGACAAAAGTACAGTGAAAAACTCCAGTAGCTTGAGTTACTGTTAAGCTTCTTATTATACACTTGAAGTCATAGGTAAATATAGCTACTCACGATAAAGAAACTTGTTCTGTTGATTTTCTTTTCAACAGAAAGTTCAAGCCTTGAACTAAAGTGTAGCTTGTTTTGAGGTTCAGCTTGAAAGCAGTCTTTAAGAACATAGAAATTTTATCCTTATAATATTGCGTGTACGATGCTTGACAGAATAAATACAAAAAAACAGGTTGCCCAGGAGCATTTACTTTCTTAGGCTTCAGTTTTCTGCATGTATGGCCATCAGCATAATTCTTTCCTGAGTAACTTTGCCATCTACACAACAGGTAACAATAGCACTGGCTAGGAAGGGAAAGAAGTAAGATGGGGAAAGCAATGTTAAAATCATTTAATCACTCAAGAACAGAATGCACATCTGTATTTTCATAGCTATTCTATGTGAAGCTACATGCACTACCAATGGGTAAGTCTGCATTTTTTCTATATGAATCTTCCCATAAGACCATACACACAACTGCTCGCCTTTCATCTTTAAGTTGTAGGTGGGCAGTGTTGGCCTTCCCATAGTGTTACGGAAGGGCCCCTGTTTCAGCCTTGAGGAAGTTCCAGCTGATCAGTCAGGTGTAAGAATAACCAAGGAAGATATGTTATTCGCCTGTGTAAGAAAAATACCAGTGCTTGATTCAGAACTTTTGCCATTCGCTCTTCTTTTTGGAAGAGCGCATCTTAGCCGGTGGAGGCCTCAAGTGGTTTTTGCCATCTTCAGGAAGACGCATGAAAGTGAGGAGTCCTTAAAAAGCTTCAGTTTACACACTCTGAAGTTTGTAAGCTCGTCCTTGAAGAATCTATGCTAGACAGATTCTCTCACAACTCCTGCTTAGAGGGCAGCCTGCATGACAACAGCTGTGTGAGTTCATAAGTTCCACACAATTGCTGTGGAGGATGAACACCATTTTTCTCAAAGTAATTATTTCTGGGGTTGTGCAGAGCTGGATATAGATTCAAAGCATGTGTACAGTTATCCACACATTTACTACTCCCACTGGTGGCAGGGAACAGGAGAAAGTAGGGAAAAAAAAGCACATAGAGAGAAAAAACATGTAGAATGGAAGGAAAGGAAAGAGAGCTAAGGCATGGAAAAATAGCTAAAAACATATCAGCGCAACAAAAGTTGCAAGAGAAAAATAAAAGCAAACAAACAAACTAGACATGAAAGCAAAAGCAACTAGACCGTAATGACACAGGTAAATACCCTACCAATCTTTAGCATCCTAAACTACTGCAATCTAACAAAAACTGCTAGTATTCCCTTTCCCCCTTTTATCAACAGGCTTGATATCTGCACAGAAGAGCTCACAACTGCTAGCTATCGCTTAATTAGGTGAAGTAGGAGTAACCTGTGCTATAGATCTCAACGGTCCGCAGTCTGCTGTTATGGGTGTTGGGGCCTGGTGTTGCTACAGCCGCAGCTTTTCAATTAAGAAATCAAAGCATGACCACGGCTGTGCCAGCAGCAGTCCCTGGGCACCCCAGGGCTGTGCCCTGCTTAGCAGAACCTCACAGCGAGGGGCACCGAGTGCTGTGCCTCGCTCAGCAGCGCTGGGGAAATGTTATTCCCTAAGTATGAAAGACGCATAATAAATGCTTGATTTTAAAATTGCTTGTGTTGCTGCTTCTCGTGTGCCTATGCTTTGTGGCTCTCTGCTATTAAAAGATCACTCCCCTCTGCCCAGCGGTCCTACAATTTGTTCACTGGAGTGAGGCACTATGACAATATCAGAGGTCTGTTCTGGGATAGGTTCTTTTTCAGGACAGCCTCTGTTGGATCAAGTGCGCACGACAAGCAGTGCTGCGGGTGTTGGATCTGAGCTGGCTGGTGCCTGCAGGACTTCAGCCTCTCTGGGTACAGTAGCATGGCACGAGGCACGCAGCACCAAGAAGGAAAAGATGATCTTACAGTTAAATGTCTTGCATGCCCTATGTCGTTGTGTGTTAATGTATGCAAAATGTGCCCCAGCTCCCTGCTTTTGGGAGGGGCTGCAGCACTACCACCAAGTGTATTTTGACACAAATGTTAACAAAGCACTGGGGTGTGATGAGGGGGTGATTGCAGCTTTATGAGGAGCAGGGGGCTGGCATGATAAGCACCAAAGCAGCTTGCAGCCACATGTGACTGTCTCATAATATGCCCACAAGCAAGCTGCTGAATCACACCTGCTTCCTTTAATTCTGTCGTTTTCTTGTTTTGCAGGCTTTACTATGCAAATCTTTTTGAAGTACCACATGCATATACAGTCCTATACATATGCTTATATGTAATTACACAGACCTTGATGTTGAGCTTGGAAAGAAATGACAGTGCTGCAAGATGCATGTGCGTGGGAGAAGGGAGTGCAGCTGTCACGGAGTTCTGCAGGAGCAGAGGACCCTGCCTTGAGTCAGAGGCAACCTTTTGGAGTTCCGCGCAGGCAGAGCTCGGTGCTGTCCAAGCTTGGTTAGTGCTCTCCGGGCTACCAAATACCAGCGCGTGGCCAGCATCCCCCCCAGCAGCCGCTGCTTCCAAGGGATGGTCCGGCACATCTTTCAGCTGGGGGAGGCAGCAGCTGGATTGCAAGCAATCAGCATAACGCCGTGCAAAGGGCTCTGCTTATGAACGTTGCGATGCAGCGCAGTGTTGCATAGTAATCTGCACTGCTGTATGGTTGCGACCGGAGTGTTTGTCCCCCGAACACAGAGCAGGAGTCAATTTGGTGGAGGAAAATGTAACTCGGGCACTGTGATAGCTCTGCACAAGCTGGGCATGAAAGCAAAGGGATTTGCAGAAAAAGAAGCGAAAAGAGGCTGAGACAGGAAAGACTCAAATAGTGGGAAGAGTGAAATAGAAGAATGAAGCATGTAAATGTGATTTAGTGTAGAGTGGGAAACTCTTGGAAATGTTGTAGGAAAGCCTGGATTTTCTTAGCTTTACAGAGCATTCAGGAGTTTGCTGGCTTTTATTGATGATTGCAGATTCTCCTTTTACTGCAGGACACAGTGAAAGGGAATTGCTTCCTGCAAACAGTGGGGTCAAGAGCAGAGTGGGAATATTTTTTTAATGATTTACTAGTTGTGCTCTATCAGAGGCTTTAATTGGAAAAGCATCATCTGTAATAAGGTATTAGAAGGTTGTCTGCAGCTCTCCCCTGGAGCTGTAATGCCTGGCAGTAGGGACCCAAGGAGCACTGGTGTCCCACAGTTTTAGTCTGACCGTAATTTCTAAGAAGAATCTGAAGGTGATCAGAAACTGTTTGTAACACTCAGTTTCCTTGGGGGTGGAAGGGGGTGAAAGAGGATACACACTTTTGACCCTTCGCCATGTTTTGCTTAGCGCAGAAAGGAACATAAGCATAATTAGGACGGAAGAAGTAACCTTTATGATATTACCAAAGTGCCAATAAATAGCTTCAGAAATGCTGCTCTTATTGCAGTCAAAGATAGAAAAGCCAAACAATAGTTGTATACATTGATTTTGCAGTGTAACTGTAGGCTTACAAGGCAGAATTCAGAAGATTTTCACATTATCAAAAGCCCTTTATCTACAGAATTGTGTACATAAATCTCTAAAATTAATGCTCCCTTTTATAAATTTCAATAGGTAGTACATATTCTTAACCACTTTGTGTTGTGGTCTCTGGAGTAAGATGGAGGATAATATCTGATTGGTATTCTAATCTGAAGTATCACAAAATATTTGGCTAGGAAACGAAATACATAACCACAATTTTTTGCTCCTGCCAAAATGACCTTTCTGTGTAATAATTTGGTTCTGAAAATTTCTAGAAGTGATTGCTGTAATAAAGTAGCTTCCAGATTTTATATGTTTTCAGGGAAAGGCACACACAGACATTTGATGCATTAACAAAGATTGCAGCTTGTACTCTTGCTTTGGTAGTGGTGGTGATGTGGAAGAACTGCTTTACTACTCTGTGCCTCAGTCTTTTTTTATTTATCTATGTCTGTCTGAATTTTCTATATATATAAATGACACAATGGGTATAATATTATTTCTCCTCTGTGAAACACTTCATTAGATCAGTGAGTAAAGCAGTTCTATACAGGAACTGTACTTCACTATCATGTGTGAACCTAATCTGAGAAGGGTTTTCCAGAAGCCTGCCTACTGAAATGAGGCACAAGTATAAATGTCTGCTTTGGATGTTCTAAAGGCAGAAGTCTGAGAACTTTTTGTAGGAACTCAGCGTGGTATGGCAGTTTGAAAAGGGCAATGTTAGAGGTTCCTGTGCTGTATCAAAAGTGTTGTGGCCAAAATGCAGCCTAATGTAAAAGAATTCGGCTCATTCAAAGGTCTTCAGAATGTTTAGATAGGTTAATCTTGCAGTGACAAGGTTTACTGGTTGTCCACTCTACGCTAGATCATTTATAACATCTGTCTTGGAAGAAGTCAGCTGATGTTCCGTATTGCTTGGTGTGTCTAACATACTAGAACTGTGATTATATGATTAACCTGAATTTGATCCAGCTTGTTCTTGCTGGATGATCAGATATCACAGATATGATCTATCCACTCATGTATAGAAGATGCTAATCACATATTAATGATCTAATAATCCCAGCAGAAGTATTAAAATCCCTCTGAATTAGAATAGAGGTTTCCTCAGTACCATCTGGTCACCAAATGTGACGTTAGGCAATAACAGCTCTCAGTTTGTGAGAGTGGTAGAAAAAGATTTACAAAATGGTTTAACCTTTCCAGCAATAAGAGCATCATAACTTATGCATCTGTTCTGTTGCCATTTAAATAGCTGGAGTTTTTTTGCACTGATTTTTATTTGGAGTACGATAAGATCTTGCTTCGTTTGTCCTTCAAATCTATCTGTGTTTGTCAGCCAGTGGACAACAATTCTTTAGTGGTGGTGTTGTGTGTATTTGTTTGTTTTTCTCTTACAGGAACAATATGAAGCTATTTGCTTTGGCACTCTCTGCAAACAGTAGAAGTTTTGCCTGAAATTGGGAATGTTCTGTATCCAACCAGCATATGTTTTAGTTAAAATGTTTTGGAATCATATTCTTTGTGTTTATCATTTGATGCTATATTCACTTTTTAACTTGGCTCTCTAAAGTCTATACATGCACACACATACATACATGCAAGTGGAAATAAAACTGTTAGTTGCAGAACTCTGACTTTGCATTTAATGAACATGTGAAATTCTGAGGAAAAGCCCATAGGCAGTTAGAAACACTGGAATCCTAGAACCAGCAACATGGAGAGCCTTTTCTAAAAAGGAAAAGTATGTCATGCTGTCTCCTCTATTTTTTGACAAATACATTTTGGGTTGAAATCAAACTGAGGGATAAAATAATAATTAGTTTCACTGCAAGTAATGATACATCTTGGAACAGGGAACCAAACTTCTGTGCCTTCTATTTTCCTTTCTCTTCCTCAGACTAAATGAATTCGATTAGAGATTGGAACAAAGTGCTGGAAGTTTTCATTTTAATAATTATGGAAAGTAAAGTAAGTAAAAAGAAAGCATGCATTGCTTTTTATTATCTTTTTATGGAGGTTATAACCAGAGTTGTTTTCTTATAGCTTTAAACTTTGTTGCCATGAGAACTTATTGACAAAACAAGTATGGACCAGATCCAGAGTTGTTCAAGCAAATAGCAAGATTTCCAGCAATTTCAGTATTCTTTTCATCGGGCACTTAACCTTCTAGAAAATGCTGGGCTTAAAAGGACTGTTGTGTATGTGGTGCTGACTGCATATGGAGTTTGAGTTTGTGTCTAATGGAGAAGAAGAAAGAAATTTACTAACAGATTTTTCTGTAAGTATTGTTTTACTTCATTTTCATTCTATTTCAGTTTTTGCATAATAAAAGTTTAAGTGAATCCCCTTTAAAAGGTCTGCTTTTGTATTAAGGTACTTAAAATTCAATGTCTTTGTGTCAAAGAGATTTTATGAAAGAAGATCTGTCCAGGCATATCCTGTAATAAACATCTGGAAAAATGCAGGGCTTGCCTAATGGTGGTTGTATAGCAAATATACAGTTTATCTGGCTGGCTTGACATCAGGATTAACTTTCTGCCATTTTTCCCTTAATTTTCTCAATTTACTTATTTGTTTTATGATCTGAATATTTATGTCCTGTTGTGGTGAAGTGGTCTTCTGGTTCATAGGTAATACAAACTGTGCAATCCTGGGTTGATGTACTAAAGGCTGTATGAAAGTACATGACATCTCTGCGTGGTATTCACTGTTTAAGTGCTGGACGAGTAAAGTTACTCATCTTTAAAGACAACTTCCTTTAGTACAAAATGCATATGAAAATTAGTATTTCTAGATTAGTCAAAAGCAAAGGCGGCCACAAAGGTGACAGGGTATCATTTGTGTGTGGACCAGAAGTTTGATTAGGATAAAGCAGAAAAGAAAACAAAGTTTAGCCTATCTGATAAAAGCCAGAAGTGAAAGTTCTTAAACAGTTTGGGGTAGGGAAGGAATTAAAGTTTTTTTGCAAAAAGGGAAGAGAAAGAGTAAATAGTTTCAGTGGTAATAACAGAGAAAATGAGCAATTACAGAAAATATTGTTAGAAAATAAGGAAATACGTATTCATAAAAATCACAGAGAGAAAATTTGAAAGGAAGGTTTTAGCAAATAAGCAGAATATGAAGTTGTAATTCCACCATGACATTTAGAGTCCTGTGAATGACCAAGGAAAACCATAATCCTTATTACAAATGTGTTGGTGCTGAAGGGTAAATGATCTGTAATAACAGAATCCCTGTCAAAGTTCTCTGATGAAAATAGGAGGTTTTAAGAAAACCATTTTAAGTGTATGACTTGATCAGTAATTCCTAGAGAATTATTATTGCTGGTAGTCTATGAACAGATTAATTGAGGGGACATACGGAAATAAAGCAATGATCTCCTAGATTCAGCTACACTTATCTGAAGCACAGCTTGACTCTAGGGAGGAAATTTTGCTGGGTCAGTCAGAGCAGACACCAGTCAGGTGAGCCAGCCCCTCAGGGGCACAACGTGGGATTCAGTCCCTTGAACAGTGAAAACTGCATTTCCACACAATACTTGTGCTGGTTGGAAACAGGCAAAGAAAGGTTAGTTGGCAGGGTTACACTGCAAGCAGTGCAGCAGAGGGTGATGATGATGTAGGACTTGGAGGATACTGGTTCACCTCAGGACCCACCGTCCCTCTGAATAACTTCACCATGATGATTCCCTGCAGGCATTCCGGCAAAGAGGAGGTTTTACTTGAAAGCATAAAGTAAAAAAAATGTAAATGAGAAAAACATGTGGTTACGGATGCTTGCAGGTGTTCGCTATCAATCCTTTTAGTAGTTCAAAAAGCCCTCAGTCCCATTTGCTTCTGAAGGAGGAAAAAATTTGCTTGCAAGCTGTTTAAAAGTAATTTTGTTCTTGTTTATGTGGGAAGATGAATTGTGATACTTAGAAAACTATTTCATTTTACTTGTGTACTTTAGAAAATATTTAGTATTCAAGGATGGCCTAGATATGCTCCTGCAAAGTTTATATTATTGCTCTATCTATTTTACCTGTTGAGCCAACCCCCAAAAAGCAGATTACAAATCATCAAGCAAAATCTCAGTATAATACTTCACTCTCTTACCTCAGTTTCTGAAGAGGCCTACCTCATAAGGCTGTGCTTTCCAAACACTCAGGCTATTTGTATCTCAAACTGCTAATAAATGCTAGCTGTAACTAATTGTGACATTGGTATATGGTTCACATCAGAAACAGCAGGGCTGCCTTTAAAGCTGGAATAGCTGTGGGTTACCTGGGGGCAGAGCTTATCACAGCAGTAATGGACCTTCCTAAGGCAAGGGTCAGCTGTATGTAAACTTTCTCAAATCAGAACTGTGTATTTTGAGGTTAATCAGAGTTTATGAGGTGCCTCTCTTTCTACTGCTGAGTTTTAATGGAGGAGCAGTGTAGAAACATAGGTATCATCTGCGTTATCTACTCTGTGCAATCTGAGGGTTCATGTTCTCACCTGTATCCTGAATCCACCCAGGGAGAAGAGTACAACAAACATTTTTCTTTCACCTCTTTGTCTTTTTCAGTCACTTGCGTGTCCTCTTTCTTTCTTTATTTCCATATATATGATTCTGCTCTAATGACAGAAATATTTTCTGATTTTTCCTTCCTTATGCCAGAATGTGATTCTTACAGTATTTTATCATTTGTAGATCTAGTGGTTCAGGTTTGTCTCTTTGCTAGCTTGCCAGGTTGTAGCAAACCTACTTGTTAAACTGAGGTTAGCAAGCTGGAAACATGCTCTGAACCCTACACCACCAACTTGTGCTAAACTAGATGTAATGTGCGTCTTTGGTTTGGTGAGTATTTTAGTTCTGTGTGTATGGATGCATGCTGCGAATAAAGGAATGCAGTAAGATTTAATTTTGCTAACATAACATATAGTATGGATTCTGTTTTTAATTTGAAATAGTAATTTTTATGGTCAATATTGTCAGAGAGTGCATATTTAATATCAGTGTATTTAGACCCCCCCCTTTTTTTTATTTTTTTATTTTTATTTTTTTTACATAAATGAAAAAAAAAATCCAAAACACTTGTTTGAAACTCTGGGTGCACTTCAATTTACTTCTGGTTTTTACAATTCTCGGTAAGTTTCTGCACTTACATGAAACTAGCATTAAGTTTAAATCACCATGCACAGTACATTTATGTGTTACTAATTTTAAAATCTGTAGCTTAATGTTAAAGTTAGAATGTGAATGAGATTAGTAGGCAAACAATTTTTTTTTTTGTATGCATTTAGCTTTTCACTCTCTATGATGCTGATGCTTAGAGCTTAGATACCCTATTTAATGATAGATAATACAGTGATACTGATTTTGTCCCTGCTGTGTTCATTATTAACCCCAGAAGGTAATGAAATTTTTATTAGACTCAGTACTGGATATTAATAATGAGTTTGACCATGGTATAAAAAAAATAATGAAAGCCTGCAAACATTTGTAAGCTAATTACCTGACTTGGAAACCACTAATATACATGGGTAACATTTACTTATGCAGATAGTTTTAGTGAATTCGAAATCCCTCAGATGAGTAGTTGCAGAATAAGGCTATAAATCTTACCTATGGAAAGCCTAAGAAGTGTTAATAGGAAGGCACCCATAATGTACTGTAGACATTTAATAAGTTTTTATTAACAGCATATATAATTAAGGTGATGGACAATGCTTGAAAATAAAGAAGAACAGGAAGTTGGACTTAATTTGCCTATATGTATATTTTAAAAAAATCTGGAGCAGCCATCTGTTCAGAGTAGTTATTCCTGTTCTATATGGCAGCCAAAACTATCATGTCCATGTTCCTTAACACCTGATACAACAAATTCAGTTGTTATGTGTACCCCTATGCTTGTTTGGGTGCCCATAGCCAGGTACGATACTCTGAAAATGGGATATACACAACTGGAAAGTTGTATGAAAGCAATTATTTGTTAGTCAACACGCACAAAATATAGCTAGGATTTAAAAAGCTTCTGAGAGCCATTCTTGATAAGGCAGCTGAGAAGACTTTGCTGTTTTGGAAGGCGTCAGCTGAGAAGACTTTGCTGTTTTGGAAGGCGTCAGCTGAGAAGATGGGGTATAGTTTCATGTTAATGATGTCTCTATGGATGGTTGGTAGAGAGGCAGGGCACCCTGGGTAGATGTTGGATAACAGCATCCAAGTGTGATGCAGCAGGACCCAGTGCAGGTGGCAGTGCCTGTCCCTAGCAGCCAGATGCTTACAAGTGTTCTGTCCTGCTAGCAGTAGCTTGGGGCTTATGTCATCTGGAGGATTATGAGCCCCTGTGAGATACCGATCCTCTCTCAGCCTGGGCCCAGTACATCGGGCTGAGAGTTTTCTTGATCTTTGCCTTAATGGTCCTTGCTGCTGAATGTGTGAGTTGAAGAGAAAATAAGCCTGTCAAAGGGTGATCCGTGCATCTGGCTTGCATTTGTGGCTTAGGAGCTGGGCCGACCGTTTCAGCAGGGAGGCCTCTACACTGCACAACCTCCAGGCACTGAACAACCAGAAAACCTTGTAGGATGCCTTTCCAGGAGATTGGGGCTCCCAAACTATAATTTTATGAGTTCACAGCAGGCTGAAAGCATGCACATAATGGCTGGACTGTAGGCTAGCAGACTTTGATCGCCTCAGTAACTAGGTGGCTTAGCAGAAACAAGGAAAAGAGAGCTATGGACGAGCTTTGTAGATATAACCTACATTGTGTTTTATGGCAGATTTAGATGATATATTGGTTGTATGTGTGGTTTTGTTCTTCATAGGTAATTATTTTGGTATAGATGCTTAGTGGAGTAAATATTGGGTTTTGCTTGGAGCTAAGTCCTTGTTTTACAAGGGTGCTTTATGTACAAAACTTATCTACTTGAATGTCAGTTTTCAAAATAATCTGTTTTACTTATCTGTTTATTTCTCTGGAGTTTTGCTAGAGCTTCCACAACTGAAATATTTCAATATAGGCCTAGACAGAGATTCTCTGTTATGCACAGTCTTGTTTTAATGTTTCCATTCAACTTTGGAACCACTCAATGGGATTATTTCTGGATATGCTTGCAAGAGTTTCTCCTTGTCTAAAGCCCTTTCACATAAAGGGGTGTTTTATATTTGACTATTCGGTGCATGGAAACAACCTTTTTCTGGCGTTATCTTCTGGAAAGGTGATACATCTAGAACTCTTGTTATGAATACATACATGTGGATTTGTTATATTACATTAATGGAACCTTTTCCTTTAACTGTAGAATCATGGAATCATTTAGGGGGAAAAGGACCTTTTCAAGATCATTTAGTTCCAACTTGTAGTCTAATGAGTCTGGCCAACCAGCAGGAGACAGAAAGCATGTGAAAAAATAAGATGTTAGTCAGAAACTCAAGTTGATGACAGTCCTTAAAGGTAGGCATATGTGGTTACAGTACTTGTTGGGGCACTCAGAATGTTACTGGTAAGTAGTTGGTCAATGTATGCTACATCTTTCAGAGGACATTCTCATCTCAGAATCACAGAATATGTCTTGTTGGAAGAGGCACACAAGGATCATTGAGTCCAATTCCTGTCTCTGCACATTACCTAAAAATCAAACCATATGTCTAAGAGCTGTGAATATATGTGTGGTGAGGGCTCAGGGTGGATCTGGGTTTTTTTCCTAAGCAAACTCAGCAAGGTTCAGGACTTCAAAGTTACCTGAATGCCATACCTATATTCTACAGGAAAAAGAGGCAAACAAACAAATAAAGCATGCTTTAGTATTTTGGGAATTTTTATTATCTCAAACTTTTTTACTCATTACATAACAGCCTACAAAATGTGGACCAAAGGCTTTTCAGTGTGAACTGTTTGAAAAACTCCTCTTACAGATATGGAAAATGACAAAGAAAGCAACCTGACACCTGTGAATTAAGTGCAATAAGCTGTTATTATTATTACATTGCCTTGAACAGAGATGGCTGCATGTTAAAATTGTATAACTAAAACCTATATGTGAGTATTTTGTAACACTAATAGCATAGATAGACAATGTGTGTTTTACATACCTATGTGAGCAGTATGACCATCAAAGGGCAATTGTGCACGTGCATGGCCATGTACCCAAAGTTGCAAGATAAAGGCAGAATGTACCATCAAATGCACAAGTCTGCCTAATGAAATGAAGTCAGTCAGTGTTGGAAGTGGATAAGGCCTGCTTTTGGGCAGTTTGTGTGCAGGGAGTAAGTTGTGTAGAAACATTAAAAAAGAAATGCAGAATAGAGGAGATAAGTATAATCCAAAACTAAGAAAAAAATTACTAAGTATTGACTGTTGCAGTAAGGGCAAGTGCTTCAGTGCTGTGATTTAAAAACTTATGTCTTCTCCTGAGTAAAAGGCTCACGAAACTGACACAGCATTTTAAATCACCCTGTATGTGTTTAACCAAAAGCCAAGGAATGGCTAATCACCAACAAAGCAGTTAGGCTGTCATGGGAGAGATGCCATTTATAAAGCTTATAATAAGCATTACAATATATCGTTCACACGAAGTCAGTGGTGTAAGCTGCTGGTGCAGCTAGTGTTCCTTTGCTTAGCTCCTTGTTAGGGAGCAGAGTCACAACCCTTGGCATGTAAAGATGTTGGATTAGCCTTAAGAAAAGTGGTTACTCACAGTGTTCTCTTGCATTAAAACAGTTTTATATAAGTATTCCAGGTATACGTTTATTGCTCTTCTTGTCAAATGACTGAATTATTGCTTGGGAATTTACATGCTTGCACAGATAAGCTTTGTGCAGTGAAAATGTGGGCATCCTTTATCTGCTTTAAAGATGTGATCACTTTTTTTTTTTTTTTATTAAGTCTGTTACAAATAGAATATGGAGCAGTAACCTTTGCTCCCAAACGTAGGCAGTAATCTAATTTGAGCTGTGGAAGCTGACTTCTTGAACATTTGGTGAAACTTCTAATCCTTCTGGAGAAATAATTGTGTGTTAATTAAGAGCCAGAATTCCACAAGGCTTATTAGCTGTCTAGCTGGATCTGAGAAGCAGAAGGTTGAACAGAGTTTAACTAAAATTTAGAACTATTAATTAGTCTTCTTTCTTTCTGGTCTCCTTTTTATTTTCCTGTTTTTGGTTTGTGTAGCACACTTTGAATGACCCGTGAGAAACTATTGTGTTTCTGACATGATAGCTCCCAATTGTAAATGCTGTACTTTACTGGCCGTGAAAGAATAAAGCTTTAAAAGAGCTTGGCTTTCCTTAGCTACAAGCTAGCTTGTTATAGAAGAAGAAATGACAGAAAGTGGAAAATGCAGGCTGGCTAATCTTGTTAAATTGGCTGAATAATGTTGCATTCAAGATTCCTAAACTCCATGCTGGAACACACAGATGCTTTAATAAACTTGAGCCTGTCTCACTTTAGCAGTCTTTGCTGGGTTCAGAAAATGTCTGATAGGCATTTGGAAACTTAAGTATGCAACTCTTCCTTACAGACCTCAATTTTTATAGTTATGATTATGGGAATTTGTGAACATGCAAACGCTTTACTTCACTGATATATGCCTGGGCAAGATCAGGGAGGGGAGAGTAGACCCTAAAACCCATGTTAGCGAGTGAAAGTTTGTTAGATGACATGCATAGCAATGTGAACTGTTTACTGGATTTTCATTTGAATATTATGATTAAATTCACTTTCAAAGGTGAGAGGTGAGAGGGATGCTAGCACATGTGTACTGTGATGCAGTACAAAACTCACTGGGATTCTGGTATGATGCAAGGCAAGCTGAGTGAAACAGTTGCTATTCCAGCTCAATAGCCCCTGCACCCCCCAGTGAAATCATTTTGAGCTTGCTGAGCACAAGCAGTTTAAAGGTCTATTGTAGAAGACACAAGAATTCTATTCATTAATTAGACTTGTCAGAGTCTGCTTTTGCCTTTGCAACAATGAATATAGTTTCATTCCAGGGATAGTTAACTCTTTAGTTAATCTGGTTTCCGGCTTTGTTCCTCATGTTTAATGCCTCACCTTCATGTGTTGTGTTTTTGTAATCACTGAAATAATGTTTATATTTTACTTTTCAATTTATAGTATGTTTTGGCTTAGACATTTGCATTCATATGAATACTTCAAAGCAGGATCATTGTATTTGCCTCATACAGACACTGCAAAACAATATATATCTGAATGACTAATTGTGGTAATCCAACTGGTTTCAAAACAATATGATTAGCCTGTATTTTTAGTTCACATCTGGGGGAGGAGAAGGCCTAGTGGGAAAGGGAAGTGGGGTAAATGCAGTGCAGCTAGCCCTTGAATTATAAATGGAATAGTTACTTGGATATGTAAAAGCATTCCAATTGCTCAGGTTAGCGCAGCTTTGTAGAAGCATGATAGTCATACTACTCTTATTGTCCCCAATGCTTTTGGGTGTGATTTCATTTCATTTACTTTTAGCTATCTTTCCACTTTTTAAAAATACAGATTGTTGTTGTTGTTGTTGAAGATAGCCTAAGTACATCTCAAATCTAAATATGAGGAACAGCAGGGTGCCTGACCTTAATTGCGAGATTCTAGGTATGCATGAATGAGAATCGTAAAAGCTCTGTGGAAAATATGCACTTATTGTGGAATTCTTTTTGGCAGTGTTTGAATTGCTTCCAGTGCTAAATCTTGGGTTGGCTTCTTGTTGCTACGCAAGCTTTTCTGTCAAGTGTACTGCACAGCATTCTGATCTGAAAGCCAGTTGGCAAGAGTTGCTTGCTTAGAATGATAGTAAATACTTTTAATTGCATTTTAAAGTTGAAGGATTGTTTTATGAACTGTTGTGCTTAGACTTAAGGCTCTAAATAGTGCCATTTTGGTCCACTGAATGATCTTTGATAAAGAAGGAAAAGTGTTTTATTACCAGATTGTCTTTAGATGACTGACTTAAAAAACATGCTCTTTGGGTGGGAAAGGTTCAGATCTTAAGTGGAGCTGCCCAGCCCTGTTTGCTTGAGGAACATTGGAGTATAAATGCTTTTTGTACTACTTTTTGTAGGATCTTTTTTTTTTTTTTTTATTTTTTTTTTATTTTTACTGACTCTGTGCTGTTTGTCAGTGAGAGACTGACGCTGAACTCACTGACATTTATTACCTCCTGAACTTTACAGTCTCTCTGCATTGTTGCAGTGTCCCAGATAGAACTTATTCCAACTGCTCAGTTACAACATAACTACAAGGAGAGATGCTGCTTAACTTCATCAGTTTAAGGCAGTACATACATAGGGGCAATACAAACTGATAAAAACAGTTTTTAAAAAATGTGTCAACAGATAGAACTCCACTGAATTTTACTGCTTTAAAGAAATACCTCACCTGGTACCTCTATTAAAAGTATGAACTAGATATCGCTAGGAAGCAGTTATTTTAAAAGACTACAGCAAAAGATTACTAACGTTGTAAAGGTAAAAAAAAAAAAAAAAATTAAAAAAAATCCTCTTTTTGAGAAATATACTAGTAGCATAATTATATTGTTTTGTAGAGCATCCTTTAGAATGTTTGTAGTCACTTAACCTGAATAACAGAATAATAGAAAACATACAGCTGTCTACTAGGAGTTATACAGAGATCTAAATTACGTGGACCTATATTTTAAAATCTTCATTTTTTTAGAGAAAGACAAAGTAGATGAATTCTGTTATTTTGTGGTCTCCTTTGTTGTATGGTAAACTTGGCAACTTAGTGATATCTGTTGGATTTAGTGGAGAACTATGGTGAGCTGGGTCGTTAATGGAGATGGAGAATCCACTCTGTATCCCAATTTCAACCTCCTTAAGTGATCTGGAGAGGAGTTGTCTAAAAAGAACATTTTAAAGCTGCACTTGATTCACTTCTCTAACATGCAGTGGGTAAAGGAACACAAAGCTTGCTTCCCAAATCTGGCATGTCCACCTTTTCCTACCCTAGTTAATTAGAAGTATGCCTTCAGAGAAAATATTAACAGGAGAATCTAGGCCAACTGTGAGCATCCTAAATTTCTGAATCTTTACTGGCAAATCGTAGGTGCCCTTACAGGATGTAAGTCATAAGGGCTGAATATGTCTGCTTTTCAGGCAGAAAACAGTGATACCTGAAGTTTTACTAGGCAACTTTTATGTTTGGATGGCAGCAGTACCTAAATAAGAAACATGCATACATCTGAAGTGATGGCATCAGCTTTCTCAGTGTTTGACAAAATGACAACAGGCCCTTTCTGCCATATAGGAATTATCTTGGAAGCGAAATCTGTGAGCCAAAAAAGATTAGCACACAGAACAACACCTTTTTGTATAGTGGGTTATAATCCAAATTGTAAATCCTCCTGAAAAGAAAGTGTGCAAATCATTACAGGTTTGCAGTATTCAGAATAACTGAACCTGCATGACCTAACTTTTTTTTTTAATTTAAAAAACTCTTGCAAGCTGTAGTCAAATGAATCATAAAACTGGAAATCCTGTTAAAGTGTTTACTTTCTAATGGTTAAATGGCTTAAAGGCTTTAGAAAAGAAAAAAAAAAAAAAGAATTTGCTAAGTATATTTCACAAATGCTTCATACTGTAGTTGAAAATGCTATATCTACATCCCAGTTCAGATCTGATATCTGACAGATATATTTAGCCTTTGTGCCTTAATACTGCTGCATATGTATGTGTATATAATATTCAAAATATATATTCAATGGAAATTGAATATCAGTTAATATCTGCATTAAAATTGGGGATTCATGAATGATAAATTGTTCACCTTCCCTTCCTGACCTAGGAGATGAGCAGAAGAAAGCCAATGATGATATGTTGTCAAGGTAAAATGACATTGTTTAGAAGAGGATAATATTTGGAGTTCCTGTTTCAATGAATAACATCAGTGCACTGCTCACCCCATCAGGCAGCTCTGAAAAACAAGCTTTCGGAAGGTCACAGGCTTGAGCTTGTAACCTTGCTGCCATTTGTCTGGTAAGATCTCTCTTCACTGTAAACCTGAATGCGTTTATTAGTATGGCAATGAAGAGATTCTGAAGAGAATATTAAAATAGTCCCTACTGAGCCAGGGAGAAAATGTTGGTTTCTGAAAGTAATGGAGCCCATAGACCTGTTGAAAGAAAAGGTCACTTTCAGAATATGAATGGTACTTTGGGAACCAAAAGGGATACTCTTGTGAAAGAAAAGGAGTTGTGAAGGAGAGGAAAGAAATGTTCTATCTTTTGCTTCCACACGGTCAAAGAAGTTCCCCTTAAAGGAAAAAAAAAAAAAAAAAGTGACAACAACAGCAAAAAAATACCTTGACTGCTTAAATAAAACATTTAAAAAAAAAAAAAAAAAAAAGAGTCTTCAGACAGGCAGAGCTTGTAGAGACAGTGAACTTGGAGAAAGGCAGACAGGATAAATGCAAATAATTGTTTAATCTGTCGAGTGGTCATGGAAATTCACTAAGGCTATTTTTGACTCGGGCTTCTTGAACTGGGGAAGGCACCCCACTTGCTCTCTATTTTAGGACTGTTACTTAAAATTGCAGTGGAGGAAACACTGCAATGGAGAGGTACATCTGTTGTGCCCAATTTACTTTAATAGGACTCTGAAGTTTCAGACATCTGGTCTTATGCTGTCAGTGGCAGGAAAAAGCTCATAGCTGCTCTCTGGAAGCTATTAAGTTGCCAAAGAGGAAATACAGGTTGTGTTCTTTTGTCTATTTATCTGTTTATATCAATTTATATGTAATTTCTAAGTGTGTAAGAAAAGTAGTTCTCTGGCTAAGAACTGTGGATTTCAAATTGATACTTTTAGAGCAAAAAGTAAACAAGATTGTCCTCCTTTATCCTCATATAGAGGTAGCATGTTGTATTGTCTGACTAACAACCATGCTTCTAGAGAGAATGGCTTGGATGTAGTTGCATGCTCCTAGAAAGTGTCTGAGACCTAATTTCATATGATCTGCTTCAGTGCAGTAACCAAGGGAAAAACCTAGCAAGAAACCAAACTAAAGCAAACCTTTTTCTTAAATGTGTGCTCTGGATACTAATTTAAAGTTCAACAAAAAGCATGACCAAAGGCAGTTTTTACAGATGTACAGGGAAAAATGAAACGACAATTTGGACCAATATGACCAGGGTTTTTTTTGTCATTTTTTTCCTTAAGCAATGATTTTTTTTTTTTTTTTCAGAGGTAATGAGAAAAACTTAGTGAAACTTGGGAGTTGGGCACTCAGTTCTTCCTTTGAGAAATTCATTGGTATGTGAAGTTAGAGGGTATGCTGATATTTGCTTCTGTAGAAGTATCCAAATTGAAAAGAATAGGCAAACCTCAACAGTTAATTTGTTGGTTTGGTTCCATTAATACTCCTTGCAGAAAATCAGTGAATTGAAGATATATGCCAACTGAATCACTTCACTTTCCTCTACATTTCTTTGTATGCAGGTGAACAACCTGCTATTGTTTGTACAATTCTTACAAGGCTCAGTTCCCTTAGCTGTACTGGTATTGCTAGCAGGTGGTGTACAATAACCTTGAGGTACTAAAGCAGTTTTCTGCTAAGTTTCCTTTGGTTTTATGTTGATAAATGTGATTGCTTCCAGGGAGAAAGACAGTGCTCAAGTTGCACAAATGCTGCTGAGGTGGGTGGGCTCCGAAGGTGCTTCCTCTGCTTCCATGGATACAGGTCATGCAGAATTAGGCGGTCTCACCCACACTCTGTGGAAGATCATCAGCAAGTTTCAGGTTTTGTTTTTTTTTGAAATGTAAGTGATTAGCGTCTCAGCTACTTGAATAAAACCCAGCAGATCAGAGCTGGCATAGAGCTGGATTCTCCCTAACCTGTCTTATGAAGAGTGCTCTTTTTGTTTCATATCTTCCTATCAATATACTACCTCTGCTGTGTCTTGATTTATCCTTTCTAAACTTGTCAGTGAAACCTGACAGCCCTGAAAAAGCTTTCATTTGTTAGTAGGTTTTTGTGGGCACATTAGACATAAAGGTCACTCAAACACAGATTTGCTGTTCTGCATCTGAGCTTTATATGCTGTCTTGGTTCCAGACTTTTATGTAAATGAGTTAGGATAGTATATTTATTACCAAGGGAAAGACAGAGCAATCAATTTTAAAAAAAGCAAATGGTGCTGTACTCAATCACATATTTTCCTGCTTAAAAATAGCAAGTCAAGTGCTGAAAGTTGCTGAAAGCTTTCAATCTTCACTATTAAATTAGGATTTCACTTTACGAGTATTTCCTAGGATTATTTCTCTGATTTAATGTACTTAAGAGTGTCCTGTATTTAATTGTGTTGTTAAACAGTAAAACATCTAAACTGCTCTTTTCCGTGGAAATACTGTTCAATGTTGCTGAAATAGACAATGTTATAGAAAAAAAATGTAACGTTTGGTTGCAAGAGAATTTTTTTTTTTCCTTCCTGGAATTGTTTGTAGTACATCCTGAGAGAAACGGAGCCTGTAGTCCCATTAGATTTAAGCAAAAATTGGTATGTAAGAAAACCAGCTGGCTGGTCTAAAGAAATTCTAAAACAATGTTTTTATTTTGTGTGCTAGCAGTAATGTTTATATGCAAATGTATTTTCTGTTCAAGGCTTTTGTGTTAATTTTTAGATTATTCTAGTTTTTAGATGTTTTTTTTTTTAATTAGTATAATTATATCATTTTTCTTTATTCTAAAAATACTGAATTTTTATATACACATAATTCATGGAAAATATATTACTTTCATCAGGCTACATTCCATATATTGCTGTTTAGTGATGACAATGGATTTTAAGTCACCTATGCCACATTTATCTGTCTGTATACTACTAACAAAAAATA
The DNA here is from genome assembly GCA_030625065.1 of Alectoris magna. Taxonomy (NCBI): domain Eukaryota; kingdom Metazoa; phylum Chordata; class Aves; order Galliformes; family Phasianidae; genus Alectoris; species Alectoris magna. The sequence continues at coordinate 29,214,234 of CM060563.1, read as the reverse complement.
TCTAGCAGAAGGCCTGGTGTTGCCATAGGAAAAGGTCTGAAGTGATTTCATAAAACTGTAGAATGGCTTGGGTTGGATGGGACCTCAAAGATCAGCTAGTTCAAGTGCCCTGCAATGGCAGGCTTGCCACCCATTAAACCAGGCACCAGATCAGGCTGCCCGGGGCCCCATTCAGCCAGGCCTTGAACACTTCCAGGAATGGGGCATCCACCACTTTTCTGGGCAACCTGTTCCAGTGCCTCACCATTCTCTGAGTGAAATTTTTTCCCCTAGCATCTAATCTAAATCTCCTCCCTTTTAATTTGAAGCCATTTTGCCTTGTCCTATCACATTTAAGCCCTGTGAAAAGATGGTCTCTGTCTAAACTCCCTTTGAGTTCTGGACATTTTAGTTGTTGCTGAGTAATGTCTACACAGCGCCAAGGACTTTTCAGCTTTTTGTGCGGCTCTGCCAACAATGAGCTAGGGGTGCATGGTAAGGTGGGAAGGGGCAGAACCAGGACAGCTGACCCCAACTGGCCAACAGGATATCCCATTCCATATAGCATCATGCACAACAATTAAAAATAGGGGAGTTGGCTAACAGAACTGCTGACTGGGGACTGGCTGGGCATTTGTTCTCTCGTGTACCACTGCATGTACATCACTTGTTTATTGTGTTTTTTATCATTTTTCCCATTTTTCTTTCCTATCTACTGCCTTTGTCACAGCCCATGAGTTCTAACTTTTTTTTTTTTTTTCCTTTTTTCTTTGCCCCCCCACTCCCCCCCTTTTCCTCTTCCTATCCCACTGGAGCCAAGAGGATGAGTAGATGTCTGTGTGATGCTTATCTGCCTGCCACGTTCAATCACAACAAATATTCAATTACACCTTTGCTGGAAACTCATCCAGTTTTTTGCTAATCTTCCATTCACCTATTATCATAGAATCATACCTCTTACTAGACCAGGTTGCTCAAAGCCTTGTCCAGCCTGGCTTTGAATGCTTCCAGAGCGGGAATGGGGCATCCACAATCTCACTGGGCAACCTGTTCCAGTGTCTTCCCACCCTCACAGTAAATAATTTCTTCCTAATATCTAAATCCACTCTCTTCCGGTTTAAAGCCATTTTTGCTTGTCCTGTTGCTACATGCCCTTATAAAAAGTCCCTCCCCAGCTTTCCTGTAGGTCCCCTTCAGGTACTGGATGGCCTCTATAAGGTTCCCCTGGAGCCTTCTCTTCTCCACGATGAAGAGCCCCAGCTCTCTCAGCCTGTCCTTCCAGGGAGGTGCTCCAGTCCTCTGATCATCTTTGTGGCCCTCCTCTGGACCCGCTCCAACAGCTCGATGCCCTTCTTTTGATGAGGCCCAAGAACTGGATGCAGTACTGCAGGTGGTGTCTCATGAGAGCAGAGTAGAGGGGCAGAATCACCTCCCTCGACCTGCTAGTGGTCTGAAGCTATTTAAACTAATACCTCTTGTTTAGCAGTTCTAAGAGAAAATAATGAAAGAAAGCAAAGCATAATGTTGTGGCATTTGAACTGTGATGGCAAATATTAATCTTTAAGTATATTTGCATGGAGAAGACTTGATCTCATTTTCCTCTGACGTTGGTGTTTTGCTTCTCTAAATTTGACAGTGTAATTCTGAAAAGAACAATAGTATAGAGACTGTGTGTTCACTTGGTAAAATTAGTTTGGATTGAGAATCTTATTTAAAATAACAGCAAACAAAACAGTAACGAAACTGGGATGTGGAACTCTAATGGTACCAGTTAAACAAAAGATTGCTTTCCTCATTTTCTTTTTAAAATAGCAAAGCAGTGTCTCCTATTGATTTGTAGTCAGGTGCCAGACGTTATTACCACTAAAATATATCCCCTGTAAAAATCAATGCACATATACTATAGTACATTAATTACTGCACGTTTTTTTGTTCCCCATCTAGGTACTTACTAATTCTGTATTAGGGCTTCAAATGATGAAAATGTGATGAACCTTCCTGCTATAATATGTCATGACATTACTTTATAAGTAGAACTAAATGGCTGACTATTTCAAATTTTCTATCAAGTTATGCTGTAATCATTGCTTCCCAGTTTTTGAAATCATTCACCTCCTTCTAGGATATATTTTACAGTCTTTGGAAGGTATCTTTACAGGATTAGTGGAACATGCATGTATCTGAATCAAGGAACTACTCAATTTTGCAAAAAATTGAGTACATTTTTTTAAATAAAATTTTTTAAAATAAAATTATTTTATTTATTATAATATTTTTTAAAATAAAAAAATTTCCAAAATATGCTTTGAATATTTTAAAGCTGTTTTTGTGCTTTATTAAAGCTTTCTCTTTACCCATACTCTGTTAATAATGCTGTCAGAAAGCTGTGGATAAATATACAACTTACAGTTTTTGTTTTTAACTAAATGGTCTTCTACTACAGTTCTCTATAGAGAAATCATTCTCTGTTAAGGCTTGTTTTTATGCATAAATGTGTAATATTTTTGACACACTTAATACTTCAAATGAGTGTAAAAAGCAGTTCTGGATGTTCAGAAACAACTTTAAAATATGTACTACACACACACAAAAAAAATCCCTTGCTATCTTGTAAATAGCTGCCCTCTCAAGAACTGGGCAAAGGTATTGCTTAGGGTGGAGTGAAAACAACCAATCAAATAACATTTATCTTTTTCTAAAATAGGTGTAAATGAAGATGATTTTGATTGGGAAATAATTGCAATTTTAAAACACTCCACTTAGATGCCCTAACCCTGGTGTGTTCAACCTTGTTAATCACTTTTTCTGACTTGAGTGCTTTAAAGCTCACTCAGCTTCTGTGTGTCTTAAGCTTCCGTGACCTAACTAGCAGAACACTTAACCACCTCGCACATTTTACTACAATGTGGAAATGATTTCAATGACGCAGTAAGCAGTTAATAACACTTTAGGAGTTTCACAGCTCTGTATTTGCCATCCAAATAAGCAGCAAGTCTGTACTCAGTTTAATGCGGTAAAGACATTCAGTATCAACACGCTGTCTAAGCTCTCCTATTGCTAAGTTATACCTATATCCATTTACCTTTTATTTCTGGTCTAGCTGGCCTTGTTGGACACCTTTGTGCAAAGGAATTTGCTGTTTTCTTTCACTAGTTGATGGCATAATGCTTGAAGTCCTTAGTTTAAAGGTATGCACTGGAGAATTGAGGGTTTGAGTCCCTTGGTCAAAGATTAGCTTTCTATGTGATACTTAGAAGAAAACTTCTGATTGACTTTTAAAAAAGAAATATTATTTATCTATTCTGGAAAGATTATTCTATAGTCTTCAACTTGAGAGGACAGAAGCATTTCTTCACCCTTGGTAAAGTGTCTAGGTCTCCTTCATGTGAGAGGCAAAATCTTGCGCATACCCAGCTGGAAATACAAGAAGGTTATTTCTGGCCAGATACCTGCTGGTGGGTTTTGTTAAAACTTTATCATCTCTCTATAGGTATCTAGTCTGTTGTGTACCTAACAGTCTAGTTTGATGAGACAAAATATTTGTGGGGTTGTTTTTTTTTTGCCTGTAGGGCAACAGTGAAAGGCAGTAGCTTAGTTGTTGGTAAACACATTTTAAAAAGCATTACAAACAGTGTTCTTATTATAACTTCTTTGAGCAATTTTTAATTAGGAAGAATGGCTTAGAATTACACTAAGGCCCAGGTACTGAGTATATGATTCATTGGCAAACTGTACTAGAAGTCTAAAAGAAAGGAAGCACAAAAATAATGTGATAATGAATTCTGCCTTAATGTATTTCCAGCTTATTAACTGGAAAACATGCCCAAACTTGTTAAGATATGTTCATTCGTTATAGTCACTGCCTTAGTATAGCCAAAACATAACATGGAGATTCAGCTTTTTAGAGGCGAAGGCAAAGGAGATATTGGAGATTAGGTTGACAGACTGATACTGCTTAGAAGTTGTAGAAGAATATTAAGCAAAAGCCTTACCTGGACTTTCTCTGTAAAACATACACTGCCCTGTAACAAAGTCCACGTGTGACTTAGCAACTGCCAGTACTCAGTACAGTATCTACAGCATAAGCACTGTATCTGCCAGCATGCCTGGGAGAAGAGGGATAAAATGATGAGATGGCCGTGTCCCTCTCTGATTCTGTCAGGAGGGTAGTTTGTAATTTCATAGAATCATCTAGGTTGTAAAAGACCTTCAAGATCATGAAGTCCCTCCGTTAATCTGACCTGTCAAGTTCCAATAACTGAATTGTGTCCCTTAATGCCACCATTCACCCAACTCTTAAATACCTCCAGGGATGCAGACTCCACCACTTCCATGAGTAGTCTGCTGCAGTGCTTGGCCATCCTTTCTGTGAAGAAGTTCTTCCCAATGTCCAACCAAAACCTCCCTGGCACAACTTGATATTATTTCCTTGTCTCTCCCGTGAAAAGGTACTGATATCCTCCTTGTGCAACCTCCTTTCAGGTAGTTGTACAGTGATGAGGTCTCTCAGCTGCCTCTTCTCCAAACTAAACAGCCCCCAGACCCTCAGATCTAGAGGTTTGAAGAGATTCCGAGCATCTAAACTAATTTATAGTGCAAAAATGCACTGGGTCATGTATGCCAGGAGAAATGTTGCAAATGTATCATATGGAAACCTCAGTCACGTTATTTAGAGATATATCACTTTACATCAAGTAAATTGTATGCTGTAACACAAAACTCTTAACATAACTCTTTTTACAATGCTCTTTCTAAAGACTTGAAAATTGAAAGAGTTTTCTACAAACTCTTTCTGCTTCAATTTTCTTTGAGGTTCCTGCAGTTCTGTGTACTACACTCAAAGCTTAGTGAAAGCAAAAAAAAAAAAAAAAAAAAAAAGGAAAAGTCCTTCAAAACAGATCTTAATGCTCAAAATTCTAATTTCATAGCTTCATGGTGACAATTAGATGTGTAACTAATGTTTTCTCTTGTCTTGTAATGTAGAAGCAGTAGTCATCTTTTTTCAGGAGTAACATTCAAATTATTTTCTCTAATTTTAGTCCTTCAGAGCTATGAAGTGATCTAAATTAATTAGCAATGAGTGCAGTCCATGGAAGTCTGTGGATCTGTTATTCTGTTCTCTGGGTCTAAATCTTCCTGTCCCTGCTTGCTCACCAGGGAGTCACAATATGGACAGGTTTTTTTTTGTTTTTTTTTTCACAGAAGACCTTGAGTCGACTCTGAACATCTCTTAAAAACACCAGAGGTTGTGCAGGAGTTGATTAAAGATGTGAGTAGTCCTTTCTTATTAGGCATGTAATGATTTGAAACTGCTATATGAGAAATGGTAAAGAGCCTTTAAAAATGGTCTTTGGGAAAAAAACTTAAGACTACTTTGTTGTATTTTCAATGCACAGTTGCTGTTATCAAGCATGTTTCCATACAGAGAAGACTTGAAACTTGCTTAAAATTTTAAAAACAAAACCACCTTTCTTTAACAGGTAAAGTACCTTGAAAAGCTGAGCTTTTAAAAGTAACAGATTTTACAAAGCCGGTTTGCAGTTTACATGACAGCTTTGCAGGTGAAACAGTTTTCTGTTCTTCATATAATGGGAGAAATGTGGGAGGAGATGTGATCATCCAAATCGTGATTCTCTGCACTACAGTTACATGTCCTCACGACAAGGCCGCAGATAGGGAATATAAAATTATAGATTAGTTATGCATATTTGAAAAGTATTTAACAGACTTGCTAAGCTCTAAATAGTGGCGGAGTTGTTTCAGTAATCATTCAGAATTAATACGCAGAGCTTATGAAAGCTGAAGTTGACACAAAGGCCACAATGACAGAGTGCAAATCTCTGTAAATATCACAATATAGGGCACATGCATTTGAAAGGCTTCTGTCTTTGACAGTGGATTTAGAGCTTTGATCTGTGTTCTCCACTGGCTTGCTATGGGAGTGCCTGCTCATTTCTTTTTCAAATAAATTTAACTACAAAATAAAGATGAGCTCCTCTTCAGAATAAAACTGATATTCTATTATTTTTCCATCAAATTGGCAGATAGCAATCTTACTGTTTTTTTTTCTTTTTTTTTCTTTTTTCTTTTTTTTTCAGAGGAGAATGAATTTGAACACACTTTAGTGACTGATAAGAACATGGTTTTGTGAATAGTACTAATTTAAAAAACAGAGGAGGAGAGGGAGTTCTTAAGTAGCTCTTATTGAAGACTTTCTCTGAGTTTTGAATGATGGCTCACATTGATTGTATTAAACCAAATAAAATTACATCCTCAGTAATGTGTCTATCTCCTCCCTCTACTTTTCATTGACTGTACAAGTTTCAATTAAGTTGTAGGCTGTCAGAATATTTTGTAAGCTCCCATTTAAGGAACAGTAGACATTGTCATAGTCAACTGGCCTATTATTTGCTAGTGAGCAAGGAAAATGTTCATCTCTGAAGATGGTTGTTTTGAATGTGTATGATTTAAGTAAGTTACTGCCAAACCATACTTTTGCAATTGGTTAATTCTCTTTATCTTCTTTCTGATTCACCCTCTTGTCTTTTAAATTGCTGTTAAAAAGTTTGGAGGTTTGATAGTATAATTAATTTCACTCACAGAATACAGTGTGTTATTCCTCCCATCTGTAGGTTCTCTGTGGGACTATATTGTATATTCCATAATGGGCTATAAAACAGACCATTACATAATTGCACATATAATTTACTCTAAAGTGCGTAGGCTGTCAGATAATGCCAGCATGCCCACAGTCTCTGCTAGCTAAGCTCTTGAGTGACTGCACAGACCATGTAGGCATACCTGACAGCGCTGAAAAGGTGTAGACAATGGCTACAAATGAAGAAAAAAGGTTTGACAAACCAGTACAGAGGTTTTTGCAGTACCTTTCTTGTTAAACTTCTTTCAAGTTAAAAATTATCCACTTACTCTCATTCCTTGTCTTTTCCGCTCATGCAGTCTTTCAATTTTCCCACTGACAACATTGCTGCTTTGATATTACTTGATTAACAGATTTAGGAAGAGCTCATCTTGTGGTGGTCCATGTTGACTGTTGCATTAGGGGAGGTGGTTTCTTACAGGAATGCTGGTTATTCTTACAGGCACCTATATATATTGTAATAATAAAACATCTGGAAAGCTTCATTTTTAATTGGCATTTTGGAACTGATTGATGTTTATACTCTGTGACTTGCTAGGAAGATGAAAGAGAAATCTTAATTTCTAAAGGGGTTAGATCTTTTTTGGTAGATTTAAAGGGAATAATTGAGTTCAGCTGATATTCAGTGGTTTGATTTAGCTGGTGATCTGAATAGCTAATTCATACATTTAGGGTTTTATCACTTAATACTTAGTTGTATGAAAGCAAAAAACAAGTAAACAAAAATTGCAAGGTCAGTCAGTATGTGAAAATAAAGATAAACCCTGAAGTAATGGCTGTGAGCAAGCACTTCTGAATCCTCAGAGGAGTATCTAGAAGGAGCACATTACAGAACCTCTCGTGTGTGTTATGCTGGGGTGAGAACTATTTCTAGTTCTTGTCTTTGAGATTTACACAATTTTGTACTATTTCCCCATGTTCTTGTGTTTGTTTTATTGTTTTTCTCCCTGTGGCTAACATGTTTACCTCTTACTGTGTTGGCAAATAAGTGCTCAGCAGGCAAATGCCTAATGTAAGAATGTGCAGAAGTTGAGTCTGATGACTCAGGACTCTGCAGGAAGGCTTTCTCTATGCTGCTGCTGCCCAGTGACTGTTGGTACTTTGATTCAGAGGTGAACTGTGCTTTTCTTTATTACTGCCAGAGAATGGAGGGTTCTGCTTCAATGGTTTTCTGTAGCTGTGTGAGAATGATGGTCTGAAACTGCTGTTGCAATAAGAAAATAAGGGTTTCCTCAGTAATTCTGCTACTACATAGGATGGATGCTGTGTAGTTCTCATTTCATGATCTGAAATATGAACCCACAGGATCTGTGGAAATCTTAAATGAAATACTGCAGATTAAGAATGTGTGGGATATATAGTTTTTTTGACCTTCCTGGTGCATAGTTTTTGATTGAGGACAGATGGGATTAAGTGACCTATGGGGGTCAGAGCACTAAACATTGCTTATACCTTCTACTGAGACTGAAGGATGCCTGTTTGATTGCTGCGGAGGAGAGAGACTTTCCTGGGTTGGGGTGAAGTCATTCAGTCTTGCATTCGTGTTTTGGTATAGTGATTGCACTGGAAATTAAAAGGGAGTAACGGAGGAGTAAATGAGCTGTATTTGTACTGCACATTTGGATTTATAGAGCAGTAATATATACTTCACAAGATACACTGTCCTTTTTTTGAAGCATGCCTTTCTATGAATTACAAGTATTATCTATGACAAACTTGCTAATATATGCTTGTTGGTTGGTCATTGAGACATGAACAGACATGAACTCTTCCAAAAGTTGTGCTATCTTTGGATTTAGCCCTATTTTCAAACTGTGTGCTTTATGCAGGGGTGCCTAAGGTCCTTACTGCATTAAATGATATCTGAGGAAGGCTTTGGTGTTCATTGCCTGACTGCTTTAAGTGAAATTAAACATGCTTAATGATACAGCATTATGGGTAGTGATAAACAAAATATAACTGCAGTGTACAACATGCATTAAATTACTATGTTTTTCTTAAGATAAACTTCTCCATCCAGATTTATAAGCTGATTAATGTTTGTCATGTATAAAAGCCTGTCTGAATTAGATTCACGAAGCTGCCATAGGTTATGCTTAGAGGCTTCTAAGTATATAGGTTATACTTAGTGATTTGATGCATAAATAATAGAGGGTACAATGCTTGAGGACTTCAGTAAGGTGGTGGTGCAGATAGATGAATATGGAAGAGGTTTGATTTCCACCTTTTATCTAAAACATTTAGGAAGAGTGTAAATATTGCCACTGTTCAAGTTGTATGTATGTTATAAAATGTGTGTGTACTATTGATGCTGTTAAAAAGACAAATGTGGCTGACTTATATTTCAGGAGCTGTACCAAGGATATCGAGATCATTCAGGTGTTGGATGTTCGTGACCTTAATAAACACATGACAGCTTTTATTATCTGAGGCTTCAAACCCCACTGTGTGGAAGGAGGGATGGTGCTAAGTGAGGCAGAAAGGGGAAATGGGTGAGCTATTGCTTGTTTGGTTTGCTTATTTGTTATAACACTACTCGAGCATAACTTTCTTCATGACCTTTTAAATTATTTGGTAGTTGATGTACTTCATTTGAGAGTGTCCTTAGCCTTGAGATTTAAAATGGTCATTGCAAAAGAATACTGACGTGCAGACTTCTAACAGATTTTTATTCCATTGCAACACTGGGGGGTAACTTAGTCACTTGTTTTTTGACACTCACTGCACTCTGACAGTAAATCTTATCAGATAAACTAAAACAAAATTTCAAAGTTACACATTGATTTATATTTTTCCTTTTTGTATTAGTCCTGTTTAATAAGTGTTAATTATGTTAACACATAGCACAATCGTATTTTTTTTTCTCTGTAAATCACTTTCCTGGTACTTACTAAACAAAAAACAAAAAAAACCCAACTATTTAATGAGTGAGACTTCTTTCTACTTATGAATCTTCTATGGATTGATTCTATCTTTTAGACCTCGTTTCAAATTTTCATCAACTGTGCTTACATAATTCTTGATTCTCACTTGCATACAATTCATTTCAGACTTCATTCCCAGTTATTAACACATGTAGATGTAGTTATGACCTAGCTAACTCAAGGAAAGGAGAAAAGCCTTCCATTTTGAAAGCCTTCCATTCTTCTCTTAAAGCGTATGTTAATTTCCTCTTTCAGGAAGGATGAAGTGTTCTTTCTGTATATTCCATAAGAAATAAAGTAAGAAAGAAATAATGTTCTAAAGCTCACAGGATTCCCATTGGTATATACTAAGACAAAGAGTTTCATCTTTCTTCACTTTTGATGTCATTTCTGTAATAAGCTATGCATATCCATTCCGAATATTATAGTACCTCTGGAGTGGGGAATCTGTTTTCCAGGTTCCAGTCAAGAGTGGAGTTTATCCTGGAGTTATGAACTCCTAAATACAGATGTCTATTACAAAAATCCTGGAAAATACATGCAAATGTAATTCTCTAGTAGAATGTTATGAATATCCTACATGCTTCTACTTGTTCTTGTCATTTGTACAAATATTATATACAGGAGGGAAAAGAAATCTGTCACTGAGAGACATGGCTTCCAAGGAACTGCAGTAACTAACATTTTTCAACAATTTATTTCTAGGAAAATGTGGAAGTCACAGTTAGTTTATTCAGCTCTACTGTGTTAGCAATTAAAACGCACGTTAAAAATAAATCTCATTTAGCTCTGAGCTCCCTAAATTTGACTTTACATTTCTAGAATATTGCATGGAAGACAGCACAAGGTTCACTTTAATTGGATTATGTTGGAAAAAGCTGCCACAAGATGCTCTGGACCAAACTCCCTGGCTGACTTAGACCATAATCCTTCTTGCAGAGTGGGTGGGAAATGCTATCATTTTTTGACATGATTACATTTTATACCCACTTTACTTATGTACAAGTGTTAGAGCAAAGTAAAGACTGACTCCTCACAATGTAATATAAAGAGAAATAAGGTATTCAGCCAAGATCAGGTAAATGCCTGGGACATTATCAATAAGGGACTGATAACTTTATTTTCATTTCTAAGTAAAGTCTGATGATTTCTTTGCCCGAATAAATAACTGATGATTTAGTTCTACTTAAAGAAGAAGGGAGCTCATTTTTTAACCACTAGTTCATTGTATATCATGCAACACATGATGTAACGGATTTTACTACTCTTCTATTAGGCAGAACACGATTCTCCAGTATACCTCAGATTAATCTTGCTGCAGTTGTTTTTTCTTTAAAATATATGTCTCGAAGTCATCTGACTGCTGTGTTTTTTGTTTGTTTGTTTGTTTTTTTGGTTTTTTTTTTGAAGTCACCAAGTGAGGCTGCAGTTTGCCTCGGATCTTGATCTATTTCTTTATCATAGGAACATCTTTAAAAAGTAGGGGCATAGGGCACCCATGCTGGAACAGTCCAGTCCTGAAGTGATGCAGACCCATGCTGAAGCAGTTCTTGGAGAACTGCAGCCTACAGAAAGTACCTGCGCTGAATCAGTTTGTGAAGGGCTGAAGCCTGTGGGAGGGGCCCAGCACTGGAGCAGAGGAAAGCTGTGAGGAGGGAGGAGCAGCAAAAATGAAATGCTAAGAACTGGCCTCAACCTCTGTTCACAGTCTTCTCTGTGCTGCTTGAGAAAGAGGATGTTTGGAGTGAAGGTGAGCCTAGGAAGAAAGGGGTGTGTGGAGGTATCTTTGATTTGGTTTTCGTTTCTCACTAACACGCTCTAATTGGCAATAAATTAATCTTATGGTCAAGTTTATTTTGCTTTTGATATTTGGTGAGTGATCTCCATGTCCTTATCTCAGTCCATGAGCTTTTTTATCATATTTTCTCCCCATCTTGCTGTGGAAAGGGAATGAGAGAGCAGCTGGGTTCACCAAGCCTGGAAAGGTTTACCCACCATAGCCATGCATTAAATAGCTTGTTGGACTGTCATTTCTTAGAGCTCAGCCTAAATTATTTAGTTCTAGTCAGCGCACTTTGTTCTCCAGAATGGTTTTTCTAATATCTTCGGAGAATGTGGCCTCTCATATTGTACAGACTTCAGTAGGATTATTTCATGAGGGTGACATTTACAGGCTTTTGTGGGACACAACTTTGGACAAGCTGTCCCCTACACCACTTTCTATTAAAAATGTTATGCTTTTTCATGTGTCTTTTATTTAATTATTATTTTTTTTTAAAGCTTCGAACTGTTGAGTAAGTGTATAACAACATAACATAGTAAGATTTTAATTTTATCATCCATGTAAAACACATGGTATTCCTCTTACAGAAATTTCGGGCTCCACCAGTCCAAAATCAATTAGTGACTTTTCAGTTCTCTTATAATTACTAGTACAACTGATGCTGAAAACAAATAAGTTGTTGATACCAAAGATACTTAAATCTTCAAACTCTGCTGGAAATGGCTACACTCTCATGACTTTGCTCTTCTTCACATATTACTTCAAAAAATTCTTGGCAGTTTGAGAATCTTCTCATATCTATCTTTTCTGGCTATTAAGATTTGTTAATACTGGAAGCAAATCGCATAAGTATTAGAAGTGAGTGATTTTTTGAATGGATTTGGTGGTGTTCTAACACTCAGAAATTATATTTTTAATACATCTAGGAACTCTGGGCATTTTTAAAGTGCTGAAGAATGGGGGTATATAAACTAGGTTACCAAAACCTCTGGAAAAACAAACAAACAAACAACAAAAAAAAAACAACAACAACCCCATACAAAGAAAAGCATGCTTTTCATTTAGGGATTTAAATTTTAGGTCACTTGACTGGTACCTGCCCCTTGATAGTCAGCTGGAGTGAGGAGATTATAAATCAGGTGTCTGCTTCCATGCATCTTAGCTTGGATACAAGAAACACATGTCTGAGGGTGACTGTAAGATGTAAATGAGTTTTGTAAGGACTTCAGATATATTAATATTAGCACTTTCTAGTATCTAGCAAAGCTTTCATAAAACTGCTGTGTAACTAATACAGTGTTCACTGGTGTAACTGCTGAGTTCAAACCATGATTTGGTGCAGTCTCTTCATTTCAAAGAATTTTACCTCAAAAATTGAGCTAAACTAATAGAAGTAGGCCAAGGGTAAAAAGTGGAAACAGAAAAAAGTAGACCTTAAAAGTGCCTATAGGCCTCAACTAATTCCCAAACTGCTGTACAAAACCAGGGTAAGATTGTCCTTCATTTAAACAAACAACCAACCAAACAACAAACGAAAACCACACAAAACCATATTTTGTGAGTACCTTACTTCCTAGGTGGGAAAAAGACAGAGATGTAAAATTGTGATACAGTGTCTGGAACAAAATGAGGAATAGCAATCAAGACTGAGTCCAGGTTTAATATTCCATTCATTACATGAAGTGTACTTCACACAGACAAAGAGAGAGCAATCAAACAGTGAAAGAGACTTCAGATCAGAAGTCCATTAATGATGAAATCTAAAGAACAGACAACATAAGTTTGGTGAGGATGCACTAAACAATACACACTGTGTACCATGCAAATTGCCTTGAACCCTTCATGAAAAGCAGTGAGCTTTTCTGAAGAAGAAAAATGAATATGCTTTAGAAAGATAATGACATGCCTATATATCACTGAAACAGGAGGCAGAACAGAAAACAAATTAATGATTATTTGTAAACCTAATAAGGGAATGTCAAGGACAGCTAGTGCACCAGACAGTACATGAATGTGAATGATAAAAGAGAAAGCAAACAGTCACTAAGAAAAGTACAGGAGAATTACTGTGTCATTAAAATCAAGTATAAAGAGGGCTTATGATTAACAGAAGGACTAACCACTTGTTTCTTTTTCCTAATATCCAGGGATGTTTATCAAAAACCTTAATGATGTAATTTACTACTGTCAAATAAGGACCTTTTAGAGGGTGAAAGTATAGAAACAACAGTACAGGTTTGCAACTGAAAAAAATATCTTGTGTGGATCTTAGTTGCCTGTGAATATGGTATTTACCCGTGCCTGTACTCAAATGGTTGAGATGAGCTTTTGTTTATTGTGGGGGAAAAAATGTATATTCCTGGAATGCTAACCTTAAGCTGAACTTAGTTTTAGGAGACTTGTTTTTGAGCTGTGGGTGAGTCATTATTCTGCAGTGAAAAAACTGTTCTACTGTACATGGTTGAATCACTCTGATCTTGTGTCTCTCAAGTTTCTCAGAAGAGGTAAAGTGCAAGAGGTGATCGCTTAGGCTGGACATTGTATGTGCCCCTTATTCCCTTTGTTTCACAAGGTTGAAAACCCTTTGGTTGCAAATTCTTGCTGTTGTGACTGCTGGAATGTTTCCCAAAGGGATACCTCTGCTTTAGGAAAAACATTTCTCTGTAACTGCAACTTTCTGAAGGAGTATCTTTTTAAAAGTTGTTCTTATGGAATAAAAGAAGAAAAGAGTATTTGAGGAACATTGCATTGTACCTTTACTGGAGATGGACATTTTGCTTTTTCCCCATTTAAAAACCCAAAGTTTGTAAACTTTATAAGTTACATTGTAAAATAAATCTTTAATAACAGGGTAAGAGAGTTCTTGCAATTTATCTGTCTGCAGCACTAAGTTTCAACTGACTCTAGTTATAGCCTAATGAAATTCAAATATCTGGACTGAAGGTTAGAAGGGGGATGACACATGAGGCTGATATTAATAATGTATGTGAGCAAATATACTTGCAGTAGCAGTTCCAACCGTGTGGAACAAGTTACAAAGAGAGGTCTGTCTCAATATGACCTGTACTAGAAAACAGAATTGAAACTCAAGATCTGCAGTTTCAAAACAGAGCTTTCCTGTCCACTGAGCTCCCTTCCGATAAAAGCCATCCCCTACTGCGCAGCAAATGCCCAAATCATTTCATAACAATCTGGCCAAATAAGCAGTTACAGATTTGCTCCTCCTGATACTGTCAACCCTATCAAATGTGATGTGGAACTGAATTAGTATCTATGCTCGATCATTTGTCACAGTGGAAATAACAAGTTTTGGTGCCAGTCTGGTGACAAAGCAATAACAAAGTATGTGGGCTAAATTGCCTCGCGTGCGGGAACACGCAACTGCCTCACGTTTTGCACTGTCCTAACAAGTACAAGATCTTGTTAGTTCCATTAATTGGGTATAGATTTTTGCCTCACTAAGTGCTTGTGAAGACCAAGTGTGCTCCTGTAGTGTATTCTGTTAACAATACGAGTTACTTTTCAAACAGTGGCTTTTAGCTTTCTACATTGTTCATCTTGAAGTCTGACAATCTGGGAAGGAAACAATCTTGTCTGTCATCTTTCCTTGAAAATCCAAGAAAAATGAATGCATCAGATCATGCTTATATCTTACATGATTGTTTTTGTCAGACTTTGGATACACCCATGCTATTTTCTGGCACAGGCAGGTTTTGATCAAATATTCAGCTGAGGAAGAATTCACTGGTTGAACATGTTCAAATCTTCTTGAGCCCCACCCCCATTTATTGCTGTCAGCTTTTCTTCTAAATACCTGATGATTATCTTATCTCATATTGTGAATTAAATTAAGCTGGTAATTTGGGAAGTCCTCTATTGATGCACAATTGAAATGTTGAAGTGCTTCAGTGGTTTAGAAAAAGCCTATAGCTGAGGCAAACCTAGAAGTTAAAGAATGATCTTTATTGATTGACAAGCATTTACAAACCAGTCTCAATTGCTACAAAACTTTACAAAGTGACAAAAGTCGTGATAACACAGATAACACTGACGCAGGATGCTTATTCACTCTGGTCAGCTAAGGATCTGTAAGATGTAGACGCTTGTAGTTAAACTGATCATAAACATATCCTGTCCTTATTTGTAGTAAAAGTTCCAATAGTTTTCCAGTGTGACATCCTCCCAATGGTTTTATTTATTTCCTTTGTTGCTCATCAAATTTAGGAAGTCGCTCTTAATACATCATTCCCCAGACTTGGCAGTGTCTACTGCACTAGAAGTGGCATAGCTCTGAGTAGTCTCACTCCCGTGTTCTATGGTATCTTGCTTGGAGAGCAAAAGAACAAGCAGTGTCACCTCTTTTGCCTTGAGGTACACGATTTCAGAAGTAATCCTGTTTATTCACCCAGAAAGAACTGGTGGAAAATTATTTGCCTTTTGGACATAAAGTGCATCAAATGTCAAATTTGTGGTGTTTCCTCTGATTTTATTTGGATGTTCAACAGTGACTGCAACATGTGTAGCCCCATGAATATAAACAGTCTTTCTTTAAGCTAGATGTATATTTTCTCTATGATTTTCAAGGGCATAAGGTCCTGTTAATGCCCAGAAAAGTCTTACAACAAGTATTTTGGTCTGCTGTATGTACTGCTACTCTAGTGTGCTTCAAGCATCAGCAGGGCTGTGGCACATACTGTGCTTTGGTAGCTAACCTGCATTTAAAGGTGTTGCTCCTCTTTATCTCTTCCTTTTGCTTGTAGTTAATTTCATTTGGGAAAGATGCTATCTGGTTTGCCCAAAGGCAAGGAACAAGCAGGGGCTAGCATCTGGAGTTGTTCAGTCCACCAACAAACAGTTCTCATTTAAAAAAGACCAATGTCCTCATGATCTTTCTTTGCAGCTTTCTGCCAGCAGACTTCAGCATGTTTTTTGCCCTCTGGGGAGCTATGAATAGGCAGCCATATCACTGCAGTTAGCATGGTGTTGTGCTGAGATCATAAATGCTGCTGAGAGGAAGCCTTTAAAGCTCAAGTGAAGTAATTCAGTATAGCTAGCCAAATTTTGGGAGCCCTGATGGCTCAAACCGAGCCCAGCACATGGGCAAAGCGAGGATGGGTTAGCCCACAAGGCATTACAGAGGTGTGGTATTTTCCGTAGCGGATGCAATTTGCAGGGATGAGGGAGCGGTGCTCACCTGGGATGTGGCTGACACAGGAGCCCATAGGTTTCAGTGGTTTCTGAACTATTCTGCACTGCATTAGTCACTCTTGATGTTGTATTCTCATTTTTCTTTGTTGACTTGCTTCATTACTCTTCCTTTTTGCTGACAGTTTAAGTCTTGCTTTAGCTCAGAGAATGAAAACAAATTTTGAATTCTTAATGTGTAGTTTCATAAACTGAGAAGCCAGCCCTGGGGTATCGCTCACAAAATAAGTCTTTAAAGATTTCTCTTCTGCTGCCCTGCTGCACTCCTTACTCTGCATGCTTATTTCATTTCTGAGGTTGAAGCATCATTATCACAAAAAGTGAATTTCAGTGTTTATGATAAATACTTCTGTGAAAATCACAGCTCAATAGTAATCCAAATAGAAGATGGACTTTTAAGGATCGTTAGGGAAGGAACAGTGAACAAAACAGGACACTGTGCATTAATCCATGCTTTGCCTGCATCTTGTTGAATTTTGTATGTAACACTAGTTTCTGTCCTTCCAGGAGGCAGCAGCACCTCTGAAATCATCTCAGAGGACAACAAACAGTAAAACTATGGAATAGCAGAGTTCTCCAGCTGGATAGGGATGACAGATGGGGTAATGTGATATAAGCCTTCCAAATAAAGAGGTTTCAAGAGAGGGAAGAGAGTAAAAGAGCAGAGAATGGGGTTGAATTAGAGGAAAAAAGCACCAGCTGGGGCAGGAACTCCTGTTGCTGCCTGTTTGCAGATCCTGGCAAAGGCTGACTCTTCTCCCTTGGCTACATGAAATATGAAGAAGTAAAGAATACAATTGTTAGTGATGGGTTCAGGGCAAGTATTTTTTATCCAGTTATTTTTCATAATTGAGCTCAACTTGAGAATACTTTTTCTGCTTGTAGTGACTCTTCCAGAGGAAAAAAAAAAAAAAATATATATATATATATGGGAACTCTCAATGATTTTTTCTGTTTGGTGACATTCTGTTGCATAAAAGGAATTCTGAAATAATAATTCCAGGCTGACAGTCAGCTTAAAAAACAAGTAGTTTAATCATAAAAATAAACCAACTACGTACCAGCAAAAAAAAATAGCAAAATCTAAATTGGGTTAACTAGTTACTATAGCCTCAAGCATCTGCATCAACTAGTTTGATAATTACTTTTCTGCTTGTCAGAAATGAGAAATGCTAAAGGCAAACTCAATTCCATGTTACACACAAGCACGAGTTCCACATTTATACTTGCTCTCATGCTGACAATGCACTCCAGAAAAATTAATGATGCCACACACTAATAGCAAATGCCTAATTTAAAAACATTCTTTAAAAGATGAGTTGGCCTTGAGAGTATTTTGTTTACTTAAAAAGGGGCAGGAAACAAAACGGTTTTGGGTTACACTTCTAAATTTTCCTCTGAGTAGCAATGCTGGGAAACTAGTTTTTCCACTTGGCTCCAAATTAAACTTTTTCCTTGGTCTCAGAGTACATACTAGAGCCATTCTTATATTTGCATTGGTAACTAGCTAAACAAGTTTCAGCATATCCCATTTCTGTTCCTCTCCACAGCACATACAGCTCATGCCCTCCACAAGTCTACCGGGTAGCTTTGATCTTCACAAACATTTCCAAAGAAAAAAATAAATATATATATATAAGTAGCAATAAATCTTTTTTTTCCTCTCCCTCTAACAATATTAAGGAAGATAGCACTTGGTAGAAAATAAGCTAATGTCAAAACCAGAGCTGGGTAATAATGCCTGGTGACATGCAGCACGTATGTAAATATACTTTTTTCTTCCTTCCTTTCTTCCTTTCTTCCTTTCTTCCTTTCTTCCTTTCTTCCTTTCTTCCTTTCTTCCTTTCTTCCTTTCTTCCTTTCTTCCTTTCTTCCTTTCTTCCTTTCTTTTCAGGCAGGACTGTATCTCCAGCTTTAAATTCCTATCCAGTCCTTCTAAAGAAATTCTGTTGTATTACTGACAGCTGATGCATCAAGTGAAATTTGGTACCAGGACTTAATGCTTTTAATAACATCAAAACTACTTTCAGGAAGAGATTCTTAACATTCATTGTGAAAGGCTGAAGGTCGTGTAATGTTGTACAGTCACTTATGTTAAGAAGATAGGAGTCTGCCCCCAGAAACTTGTGCTGCAACAGCAAGACAGAACAGACACAGCACTGGGTGGGACTTGGAGAGCATCCTGGGAAAGAGTAGGAGCTCCTGAATCAGTGATTCATGTTTGCTACTTATGCACGGTTGTTTTCCTTTAAAAAAAAAAAAAAAAAAAAAAAAGTTGCTTAATGCATTAATAACTATAATCACTTATTTAATAACTGAGTGGTCAAACTTGATCTGTTTGTGAAATTAAGGATTGCATTCAGTGGCATACTTGTCTGTAGCTAGGAAATGTTTGTGTTCTATACGGCTTGATTTACTGGATCAGGAAGATAATTTAATTGAAACTGTAGTAGCTTAGTTTGTAGCATTAGTTGTTAATAAGACATTAGAAATAATATTGCTAATTACAGGCTAAGAAAATGATATTAAGATCTAGAATAAGAATCAGTTCAGAACAGGCTATAATTTGGATAATATATATACTGAAAATTGACACGCAGTCTCTGCAGGTTTTTGGCTCAAACAGTGCAAGATTTGAGTTTTATCTTGATCAGAAATTCAAACTTTGCTGAGAAGGAGTAGGAGGGAAAAAAAAGGATCATGTGTTTGGACTGAAATCTTGTTTATGTAGATTTCCGTCACAAGTGGTGAATCTCACTGTTTATCCATACACAGGTGCTTGCTCTCTGTACATGTAGGTGAAGGAATCAAGGCTTGCTTTATCCATTTCCACTGTATGTAAGAGCAAGCATTTAGTACACAGACAATTCAAAGACTCATGGGTGATGCAGATGAAGTTGGGTGAAGTGATTCCCACCAATTACTTGTTCAAAAAGGAAAATAAAGCTGGAGAAATCTGCTAAAGAAACAGCTTGAGGGAGAAAAGGGGACAGGGTGGAGGGAGCCTCAAGAGAACATTATTTTTCAAGAAGGATATGGCATATTAATCTATTGGCTGAACTACAAAATCCATTATTTGTTCAGTTAAAATGAGTTGTTGAAGCTTAAAGGAAGCTGGAACAGATGAATTTTTTCTTTCTAATGCAAATATCAAATATTCTAATTACCCGGATGTTAATAAAACAGAACTTTTGCTCAGTAACGTTAACAAAGAAAGAAAAAAATCTTCAAAGGATGCATTGTTTGGCTAAATTAACTCAGAGGTGGGGAACAGAAACACTGGAATTTGGTCTTGCCTCTATCATAACCAATCCCACTCTGCACAAATGCAGGTTTTATGAAATCATGTGGACTTATTATTTCACATGTGTAGCTTGTCTAACTTTGCATCAAGAGAACTTGAGTCATACTGAGCATACTTACACAAAGAAAGGTGCATTTGATCATCACAGGCAGAAATAGTCTCTCAAGCCAGTTCAAGTTCAGAAAATATGTTGAATAATTTCACAGGGCAGAAGTAGTCATGGAAAGGTTTTTTCGTATGCTTTGATCAGCTACAAGTTTAGGCAGTCAGTTTCCAGTGCAGGATTTGAAACTGTGTTGAGCATCTACACTTCTTACATGGTATAGGTGAGAAGCTGGATGTATCTGGTTGCAATACTGTGTTGTTACACATTGTACAGGCAGCATATTGCCGAACTTCCCCAAGAGAAATGCTGAGGGTGGGAATGAATCTTCAACATGGGTAAAACTGAAACTTAGATGCACTTTCAGTGTCCTTATGGAGGATGCACATTCACCTTTGTGCTCAACAAACCAGACTTATTTCTGTTTCTTCACGGGATCAAGAGATTCACTCACCCTTCCCCCTGCATACTCACCAAACGTAGCTCACTTATGTAAGGTGTGAAGTCAAGGTACTAATTTCTTCATGAGGAGAGTTTGCTTTTAGTTTGTTTTTTTTTTTGTTCTTGCTGTCTTTAGAAGAGAGCTCTAAACTATTTTGCTGAGGTAGTCTGTGGTATTTTCTAGCTCTTGAATTTGATTTTGTTGTGAACTGTGGAACACCTTCAAAGATTTATTGGGTCAAATGTATATTACTCTCTCTTCCCAGGGAAGTGTTCTAATTATTAGGTATAGGTCCCTCTGTTTCCTCCTTCAAAGACTGCTTATTAGTATTATTGAAACTATTCAACGTGAAATGGAATGCATTCTTTCAATCCAAACCTACATAGATACTAAATGACAAAGTGACTAGAGCTTTCTGCCTCTAGCCCATTGCTTCTTCAATAATTATTAGACATGTAATAGCTTTAATAAGAGGTCTGGTGACTAACTGTATTAGAAATCCATTGTTCAGTTTTCAGGTTGACTTCCCAATCTGAGGGTCATCTTTATTTCACTCTCCTATAGCAAAGGATAATCTTGGTTCTGCAGTGTCAGGATGAAACCAGTTCTCAGGTTTGTTCAGCTGTGTCCTTGCTGAAAGAAAACGGTGGGTGAAATGTGTATCAAATTATGTTTTTATGATGTTTCTACTATATTCTCTACAAAGTAGAGCAATTAGGCTCAGTTCGTGCCAAACAGATCAACAGTGACAGGCAGCAGAGATCTGGAAAGAGGAAGCATATGTAAAAAACAACAACAAAAACAAAACAAGACAACAACAAAAAATAAAACAACAACAAAAAAGAAAACAAAACAACAAAGAAACACAGTCAAACAAACAAAACCCCCAAAAACTATGCAATGAAAACACCCTGCAGGTGCCTAAGATAATTTGCTATCAAAGACTAAGACACTAATAGCTAGGATTTCTTTCAAAGTAAACAGTAGTCAAGTGAGGATTTTCAGGTGCAGAGCTATAGATTGCTTTATTCAGTGTACACACAAATTTAAGCATTATGGATCTTTCTTTTCTTTTCCTTTGGACATTTTGTGACTGGAAACAAAGGGGAATTAGTGACTACTCTGGAGACTCAGCCCAAATAATCAGTTCATAAGATATCATAAGTTCATAAGATATCATAAGTTCACTGCTGGAAGAGAAAGTAGTTTTTACTTTTACTATTATTACTATTACTATTATTATTATTATTACTATTATTATTATTATTATTATTATATATTATTTTTGTACGTTACACTGAATCTCTCTAGGCTTCTGACCTGCCATATAAGGGCTTTACTTCATATGCTTAGGGAGATAACATTTTAGATAGATGCTTTCAAGTATATCATGTAGAGTTACTGAAAACTGCTCATCATGCAGATGGCTTTTTTTTTTTTACTTCTTTTGTGATTATTTTCATAATGTTTTTGTGGAAATGATATTACTGATTCACATGTTTTACTTCAAATGTCACAAGGGAGAAAAAAATCAACACAGCAGACAGGCAAAATTTGCATGAAATTTGAACTTCACTTAAGAAGGAGATCCATTGGCATGAAAAGCATTGTGATTAAAAAAATTTGTATCTGTCCAAGTATATTAATGATGAGAGTTACAAATTTTATTTGTCCCCTAAATATCCCACCTTCAAAAGAAATAAATAATGCAGTTCTGATCCAGAAGACATGCTGTTTTATTAATTAGCGTACAAGGAATTGTGAGGTTAGATGATTATGTTCAATTAAGTATAATGAATGTAATTAATATAGATTCTGGTTTTAGGTGGTTGAGTTTAAAGTGCCATTAACTGCTTCCATTATGGTGATACATATTGGTGTATCAGGAAATGAAGTTTAAAATGAAAACAACCCTCTTTTCCTTGTTCTATACATGCAGAATAGTTTACATTTCTTTTGTAAATGGTCAAAACCCATATTAGGATACATTCTAAAGTTTTGCAACATATCCTTTAAAATATTTCATTACAATAAGGTTATAGAATACGAGTCACGGTATGAGGAGTGTACTTGGTTACAACTGACGGGAATTTACTTCTTAAACACCTCGTGTTCTGTTAGTTACTTTCATGTGTCTCTTAAGTGTAGAAAATGACCAATAAGCCACAGCAAAGGAAGTGGCTCCACTTAGGGGTTTCCTCTGGTTGGCTGTGTCTCTTTTGTTTCTGCTCTTCTGCTGAGAGGTGGTGGTAGGTTGGAAAAATGTTTCTCATGGGTTCACATAGGGTGCTCTTATGCATCAGAACTCTCAAGCCACCACACAAAGGTGAAGCTTTTGACAAACCAGCTCTAAATGTTATTTAATTTCTTTAGCCATATTTAAATTAGATGTCATTAAATTTTGCAGTCTAACAATATTTTGACGTATGGTGTGTTTTTTTTTTGTTAGTTTGTTTTTGTTTTTTCAGGCTTTGTATACTTCATGTGCAATGTAATATAGGAATCTTGGATGTAATGTTCTCACTTCCCTCTGATGTAAGTCATAGTCTTAAGAAATATAACTCCAGGTTAATCCAGTGTCAGAAAATACTCTTAGCAGATCGGTCCTTCCAAAAAATGCAGTAATGAGAGTCCTAGAAAGATTTGGCACAACACTGCCCCTGCCTATATTAAAAGTATAGTACTACTCTATGAAAAAATAAAAATAAAAAATAGTTGAGCATCCAAACACTTGCTTTTAGGAACATGTAAATTGTAATTTGAGGAGGTAACTACATAGCTATGTTGAAATGGGATAAAAGTTTCAATTCCTAAAGCTAGCCATAAAAGACCATTTATTTTCACATGGTGATTAGTATTGCAAAGAACCTATAGTTCTGTTGTGGTAACAATGGAGACCAAGCAAAATTTAGACAGTTTCTACTTTTTTGGCATTTTTAAAAGAAGTATTTTGGCTTTTTCTGCTCTACAGCTGACAGTACCGCATCTCTCATCAAAATTACATTGAATAGTAAATCCTATATGCTTTAAAACTAAACACAGAATTGACCTGTTACTATGCTGATATATGAGCTTTGGATTGAACAACATCTGTTCTGAATGTGCATTTTGTAAGGGTTTCTTCTTACAGTTTCTTCTAGATTTACTTCAAAGTGACATTTGACTAGATTTTTTTTGCTTTGCTATGTGAGAATGAAATTTCAGCCTCTGCCAGACGGATTTTCCCACAGTTGTTACCAACTTGCAACACATTTCTGTGTTGTTGCTGCAGCTGTGGGTGTTCTGTAGCTGACTTGCTTAGATCTTAATGCAACCAGTTGGTTTAGTTTTTTGTGTGAATCTGAGAAAGGACAAAAAGCAGTTGCTTTTTGCTTTTCCTACTTAGAGAAGATTGATGCATGAATGAATCTCCAAAAGCAGTCCCTCCTCGAGTGTGCTTTTGCTAGAGAAGGTCTGTTTTGTTGTTGCTGCTGTGGCTTGTTTCTTCCTTTTGAAAGATCTGTAGTGTGAGCTAATCACTTCATTTGTGTGAGCTCTTTTCATAGCAAAGCCAGAAAGATATAGCCCTAAAGCAACTATTCTACATTTTGGTGCTGCATCTGTTCCTTCTGTCTCCTTGGTCTCCCAGCAGAGATAATCATTAGGTTGGTTTTTTTTCATTTGTTTTGTTTGTGTGTTTTTTTTCCTTTCCTTACTGCTGAGAAGCCCCAAACTGTATGATAATATGATAACGTTCTGTCTTAATATGCGGGGGAAAATAGAAAAAGAAAAAAAAGTGGCCAACGTGTAAATGATAGAGCAAAAGTTTTCAAAATTGCACTAGCTGTACAAAAATATTCTGCAATAACTTGGGTAGCTGAACTGAAGGAAGGAAGCAGAAATTCAAAGATGTAACATATGCACATGCTTGTATGTGCTGCTACTTCTGCTTCTTTCCCACCTCAATCTGAGGAAGTTTGCAGCACAGAGATGAAGCTCAGCTTTATGCTTCACATCTGATATTCCTAAGCAAAACTAAGATAAAACAAAATGATAGTGAACAGTTTCATTTAATGGCATGCCTTTTTCTGACACATCCTTGGTTTCATAAGCATTCAATTTTTTGCCTGCTTGGGTTTTGTTTGAAATAAGAGAGAGAGTTCTTTGCAATATCAAATCCAGCCTAGAATTTCATTAAAAACATGATAAACTCATAACTATAGTGAAGAATTTTACTGTTAGGGAGGAATGGTGAGAAACTATTAAATTCCTGTGCAAAATTAATAGACAACACAAAAATATTATAAAAAGAAAGGACATTACTTGTGAAATCTATCTAAGCTGTTATCTTTCATGTGGAAATGAACTTTTATAACACTGGATAATGAGGATGCTTACGTCTTTGTTTTTCTTCAGCCATATGAACCACAGGAAATGCAGAGTTCTCTTATTGGCAAATTCTCAATATCAGATGGATATAGCCCCACTTAATGTAGAAAATTTAACTGAAATTAATAGTATGTAATTGTGACCATGAATGGATTATTTTACTGTTAAAACAAAGATGTAGATTTCTAAAATTTTTCCTCTTCAACTGTGTATAATCTTTTTTTTTTTTTTTTCTTTTTCTTTTCTTAAAATAATTCTCTCCTCTTGTAGATTTAAAAGCAATTATGGTGAACTTTTCAACAGTTTTCATCTCCAGTGCAAATCCTTTGAACTTCACAATTGGCTTTTGCTCCTTTTTCTTTGCAGAGATGGAACTGAAACATATCAGTTTCCTTGCAAGTTGTAATTCCATATGATTTTCTCCCCATTTGAGGTCTGAGGCTCATGAAACTGAACAATTTACTACTTTCATAAGCCATCATATTAACGTTTTTGGAGTGGTAGTTCTTAGGTCCACACTGAAATCTGATCAAACGGTACATGATGCAGATATGCATACACAGAGTAAAATAAAAACAGTAAACCCTGCCACATCTTTGCTGATTTTGGAATGAAGTCCTACTGACCAACTTAAAAAGTGTTTGAGTTAAATGCCACACAAGTCTGCATGGCTGAGGAAATGCTACAAAGTGAAGTAGAACAGGAAAGAAATCAGAAGTAGATTAATGATCTGAGTGCTTGACACTAAGCAAAAGTAATGTAAAATGCATTAAATCATGTTTGAGACATGATTTTCTTTGAAGCCTCTTGGAGTGTCTGAAGGGTAGTGTTTCGTTTCAAAGAACTTCCAGTTTTGACACTGCTGCAATAAAATTAAAAAATCTACAATTGTCTCTGTAATTCAATATGGTTTCTTCAGTATCTTGTCATTTCTTCAGGTGGAGGATCTATACAGGGGAGTTAAGAGGAAGTCCTGCGGTGTCCCATTCAGCCACAAAACAAGATTTGTTCATTGTAGATGTTTGGAATTCATTTTTTCTTTATATATGATAGCACAAATCTCTACCGGTGGAGTCTACAGGCTGCAGACAAACCTTGAAGAAGGTTTCCTATAGCAGCACAAAAGGTTAGTGTGTTCATCTGCCGGTTTCTACATCTATCTTTTATGATGTCGACTACCTCTGAACTGAGAAGAGATGAAAAAGAGATTTCATTAGAGAAAGGGATGGATAAGATGGCAGGTAGAAGAGGATAGGAAAAGCATACATTTGTATGCCATGAAACTTTGGTATCAGAGGGTCACTGCAACCTTTAAAAGGGAGTTTTTAATAGCTTAGGCTCCTTACAGTTCATATGAAAAGAGATTTTTCAGAGGTGATCTACTGTCCCCAAACCAGACTTTATTCAGGCTGAGGAAAGCAACTCAAGAAGCTAAGCTAATACATCAACTTAATATACTCATCTTGAATCTGGACAGTATTGGCTGTTTGGCTGCAATGCTGGGCCTGCTTCAGCAAGAAAGCCAGCAGCTAGTGGTTTCCTGTGTTATCACCAGTGGCTGTCAAAGTACTGATGTTCAGAGAAATACTTCAAGCAGTGATGTGGGCATCTCCTTTGTACTTCTGTAGGCTGCTGTCCGAGGCCATTAGTACATAACTGAGAAGAGGAGGACTTGGCTGTGACTGGGCTGGTACCTTCACAGAAGGCCCTTGAACAACTGTTTATTTCCAGAGTCTTCCTGGGTAACTCTGAATGTATTTCTCCTCTCATGAAAGCATAGCTACTTACAATCTTGAGTCTAGGGGGAGAGAGGGAGTTGCATACTGACGTTTAAGTGCCCCTTTTTACTGTCTTGCCCTTCTTATAAAAAATGTCATTTAAAATTTAAATTATAACATTAGTGAAATCCTATTAAATTTAATATGATTTAAATTAAAATAAAATTGCTAAAATCTTCAAGTTGCACAGAGAAAAAATGCATAATAAAAAATTAAAATTAGAGAAGTCCTCAGGGAGGAGGGCCATCATAATGCTTTTTCCTTCTCTTCTACCCAACTTCTCCCAAATGACTATATTGTATGCATTCAAATTCTTTAAGAACTCATGCACTTGAAAGAGGAAAAGACTTTTCTGTATGCCAATAACTGCAAAAACATGTGATTGTAAATGAAGAAATTGATATGTAAAGGTTCAATGAGTTGTTCAAAGAATAAACGAAGCTGGCATTAGTCACTATGTGTTGTTGCTTATATGCACAGAACTGGACATATCTATATGGTGTTCATATTCTTAAGTTGATTGTTAGACATATTTAACATGAACAGCTGTGAGTGAAATATTTTGTATTTTAGATTTTTGTGAAAATTTGCATACCACAGACTTCTAGAGTGCAAGCACAGGATAATCCTTCTTCTTCAGAAATAGTCATAAAGATTGTGAAGAGATCTGAATTTTTACATTGCTCTTGCCCCTGTTGTGAGTGTCTGGTGGATAAGCTGATAGCTTCAGTTTTCAAAGATGTCAGGCAAGTGCTTTTTTTATACCAATGTGTAACAGCGGTTGTTCTCTGGTAGCAATTATTATCTTTCACAGTATATAATGGCTTGATGTGCCATTAACTAATCTTTTTGAGGTGAAAACTTCTTGTCCTTTTGTCTAAAGCTTTGAGTATTTTACAGAAAAATTCCCTAGCCATCCATTAAAATGAAAAAAAATACTTTGTCAGCATTCTGGGATGTATTTTGATTACCAGTTACCTTATGACTGCATTAACATCAATATATATATTTTTTTCAAAACAGATTTAAGATTCTGCCTTTCAAATCGTGCTCAGTTTAAAAAAAAAAAAAAAAAAAAAAAGCATCATAATCTCTCTGGCATGCATTTGATACAGTTCAGCTTATTATGCATTCTCACCGTCCAATGTATTGGCTTTACTAGGGATTTGTACCCAGTTTCAACACAGCTTGTAGCTATTTGTGATGGACTACATCAGGACTGTGGGTAAACAGTTCTTCTTATGCATTGATATGCATGCTGATGTCCCCAGTAAAATTACTTTTAAGCAACATATGGAGGAAGCATGTTACCATGAGTCAAAGTATTGTAAATAGTCTTATTATTTAGTTCAAAAATACTCATTTCAATATATGTTCAATATCCACCCTGTTTCATAAGTGTTGTGGATTTGACTTTAAAGCAAAACAGCGATAAAATATTTCTCAGAACAGAAAGGGCAAGGTTTGGGGAATATGATACTTAAAGCTTATGAATCAAGATGAACACAGGCAGTAACTTGAGGTCAGAAGTTTTCAAAAGGCATTCAGAATTAGAAAAGGGATGAGTAATTAAAGAAGGGATGAGTAAGAGAAAATGAGAGAATTATTCAATTTAGTAACATATGATAAAAGATTTTTCAGTGTAAATGACACTCATGTAGCAGCCTCTGTACACTTAAATTTTAACTTTTATTTTTACATTTATTTTTGTATTGCAGTACATTGTATAGCATACAGGACTAGCATGTAGATGGTTTTTGCTGGCCCAAACCAAGCTGAGTCCAATAGCATTGACAAGAGTAAAGCCTAGAGATTTCCTTTTAAAACAAAGTCTTTGGTGTAAAATGGGGACTGAGAATAAGAAATGTATCAAATACTGTGAATAAGAAGTCATTACTTTAGCAATAAATAAAAATAACTATTTAAATATTCAATAAATTCAGTCAGTACTTTACAAAGGTATGAAAGAACAACTCTAGACACATCTCCAGGTATCATAGAATCATAGAATGGCCTGGGTTGAAAAGGACCATAGTCATCATCTAGTTTCATCCCTCCTGCTACATGCAGGGTCACCAACCACTAGACCAGGCTGCCCAGAGCCACATCCTGTCCTTGAATGCCTCCAGGGATGGGGCATCCACAACCTCCTTGGGCAACCTGTTCCAATGTGTCACCACCCTCTGTGTGAAGAACTTTCTCCTAATATCTAAGCTAAACCTCCCCTGTCTTAGTTTAAAACCATTCCCCCTTGTCCTATCCCTATCCACCCTTGTAAACAGCTGTTGCCCCTCCTCTTTAGATGCTCCCTTCAAATATTGGAAGGCCACTATGAGGTCTCCCTGGAGCCTTCTTCACACTAAACAAGCCCAGTTCCCTCAAACTTTTTTCATAGGAGAGGTGCTTCAGCCCTTT
The DNA here is from genome assembly GCA_030625065.1 of Alectoris magna. NCBI lineage: Eukaryota > Metazoa > Chordata > Aves > Galliformes > Phasianidae > Alectoris > Alectoris magna. The sequence continues at coordinate 29,185,275 of CM060563.1, read as the reverse complement.
GATCATCTTAGTGGCCCTCCTCTGGACCCTTTCCGAGAGCTCTGCGTTTTGTGCTGGGGGCCCCGGGCCTGGACATAGTACTTCAGATGGGGCCTCACAAGAGCTGAGTAGAGGGGGACAATCACCTCCATCTCCCTGCTGGCCACTCCTCTTTTAATGCAGCCCAGGATATAATTGGCCTTTTGGGCTGCAAGCGCACACAAGATATCTTCTAAAATCTGAATCACCAATGATCTTCTCAGTACTTACACTATGGTAATAGAAATGAAAATGTATAGCATGCCATACAACACTGTTTATTAAACTGAGATGTGTGAGGATACAGAATTGGATATGGCACCACAGCAGGATTTTCCTGGAATCTGAAAATTGCGCTTGGTTGTTTGCTGTTAGAAGCTGGGCACTGGCCTGTGTTTGAAGGTATTTCCTTGCAAAACCTGGCACTAAATGAATCCTTTCTATTTTGACCCTGCTCCATTAATCACTGTGCTATACTAGTCCTTCAGGGGTGCTTATATGTACCTTATACATTTTGTTTAGATTTTGTACCTTGGAGGCAACTGTATACCCTACATTCACCCAGTTGAACTTGCAAAGCCTTAGATGTGCTCAATATTGTTATGAGAGCAGCGCTCATCTCAGGTATGCGGTTTAACCTTCAGTCTATGCTTAACAATGTGTATGACAAATAATCAAGTGGTCCCTGGGTATTTCCAGATATTATAATTACAGTATCATTTAATGCTGTGATCTAATCTCTTCTTGTGAATGCTGCCTCTCCCCTTCCTTTAAATGTACTTGAATATTTAAATTTACCACCAGGACCCTATTGATTAAGTTTGTGGAAATAGGCAGTCCAAACAAGTTCTGCTAGGAAATACATCTCCTAGCTGAACTGTTGAGGGAATAAAAGAATTTGCTCTCATTTTACAATACTATGTTGTGTGAATACATACTGTTCACTTCAACAGACCCATGCAGAATAACCATTACTTTCCAAGCAGATATATTTGTTGATTTTAGGGAAGAGAGGTAAGAAAAAATGTATTCCAGTTGGAGACCCACAGACCTGCTTCCATGTAATTTTGCCCATCTTTCATCTTAACACTAGCTAAGAAGTCCTTTCTTATTTGACAGATAGACAGGGGTTTTATTTTGAAAATACTCTTTGTAACTTTTAAGCTTCCTTTCTCCTCCCTTCCCCTCTTCCACTGATAATAGCACTGAATTCAATTTATTATCTCTCATTTAAGAAGTTTTTTGATGAATAGGTATTTCTCTAAAGAAGTCTGAGATTTACCAGTTTCACTGTTGATCCTTATACATTTCTGTTTCTTTACCCAAGAGAAGTAGCTAATGAGCTTTTATACAGAGAAGACATTTTGATAATTGCATCAAAATATGCCATTTCATCAAACAGATAGATACACTGGTCTTACTTGTTACTCTAAAGACTATTTAAGGTCTGTTATTTGTAACTGTGTAAAGCTTAATCCATCTTCTATGCAGAAAGGAGTCTAAAACTAGAATCTGACCACTCATTTTAAGCTCTATCACTCTAATGAATGCAAGTGGTCTGGAATATCAATTTTGTCCTCATCATCCTTAATCATTATGGCTGCTTAATTGGTTCTTGTTATTTAAATATCCCGACACTGGTTATCATCAGTTACTGTCTTGTTAATAACACCTGGTCTGATACACACTGACATCTGTGCAATCGAATTTTCTGCCTGTGTGTGAAATGCAAAGCTATGTAATGGTCTTTGATGAATGGGATGAAACCTCTACTGAAAAAAATAACTTGGAGAAACTGGTTTTGTGTCATTTACTTTCATAGCTCCTTCGACAACCTTTTGGGATGTTACAGTGGGAAAAACAGAAGTAGAGTTTGCCTTAGACTTATCTGTTAACATCCTTACATTCTACTTTTCTTTACAGTACTGGAGAATTTGTGGATACTGAATTCTTGGCCCACAGCTTGAATACAGAAATTGCAAGTCTGAGAAAGCTAGTCTAGATCTGAAAATGCCTCCCTGCAATACTGTGTGCTAAGAACAGAGATTTGGCACATAAATTAATTAGAAAAGACTTCTTGTGAAGTAGTGCTTTTCTGGCTGAAATACTTTCTTGCATAGAGCTGTAAACCATATGGTTTGCTTTTACTTTTTGACCTTTTTTCCTGCGCTTATATACTCTTACCTTTCTGACTGAACATAAAGTGAAAAGATACTAATCATCTCCACTCATACCAGGTTGTGGTATGTTTGATAGGTAGGTTTAGAGAAATGTGTCTCTTGAACTGTTTCCCATTTTTTATGCTCTATACCTAAGAATGCTAAAAATGTCTTGAGCCCAGAACTGGGAGATCTTTCTGCTGGTGCCCTCAAGTGTACTATGGCTGTGAATTTACACATCAAATGGTAGTTGAGATCTAAATGAGTAAATTTTGGCCTTGACCACTGACAGTTGTTCCTGTAGGTAGAACTACATCACTACGAAATCTTGTAATGCAAGAACCAGAAATTGTAGTTTTATATCATTAGGGAAAAAAAGGTTAAGTCTTCCACTAAACTGAAAGCACGTGTTTTCATGTCTTGGAAAGTACTAAAATAGTGGGAAGTACAACTATGCATGTAGGTTTTAGGGCAATTTTTAGAGAAAAACTTATATCACAAATGGAACTTGAACAGTTGCAATCCTTTTACAGAAAAGTCCCAGGTTATGCACAGAAAAAATAGAAGAACTATTCAGGAGCAAAAAAATAGTGTTCTCTGATACCACTGTGTAAGTTGCCATTACACACTACATTATGCTTCAAGGAATGACAGGAGTTGAATGGAAGGAGAAAATTGGAGGAGATAGAGATGGCAGACCATAAGAATTGTGCATGAAGTGAAAATTGAGTAACTGAGTTGGCTGAACAGGGAAATAATTTCTACTCTTAAACTAATGCATTAAAGGGAAAAAAAAAAAAAAAAAAAGGAACTGTGGCTGAGGGCCATGAGGCTTTTCAGGCAGCACAGCTCCTATCACCTCTTTTATACTTATCTCAATCCAGATTTTAAATATCCAGTGTAAAAGGAAATATTTTAAAATGGTGTACTCTACATTCTAATGCTGAGGTAAAACTAAAGGGTGGATATTCTTACTGTTATCTTGGCAGCTCTCCTTATTGCAGCTCTGACTATTTTCACGTTAGATGACTATTTCAAGAATGCAAAGCAATGTGGAAGGGATAAATGGCTTCCTTTTCACATTCAGTTGTAAGCCAAGAACTTAAGACAAAATTTTAAGACAACATCTTGAAAATTATACACCATCCCAAAGTTGGAAGTGAGAAGAAGGAATATTTGGATATTTTTGATTGGTTTGTCAAAATAACAAATAACTACCTTATATTTTTAAAAGGAAGTTTAGAAAGGCAACATGAATTAACCTTTGTGGTACATCTTGTTCAATTCTGCTCTTCGTTGCATGTCAAAATTAAAATTATTTTGAACAAAAAGCTTTGTCATGAGCTAATGATCTAGATAACCTTAATAAGAAGAGGTATCAGTTTAATAAAATTAAGCTGCCTGTATTATCTGATCCTTGAATGATTAGAGGGAGCATGCAATTCCTACATAAGCTAAAAGTGGAAATAAGTAGTTAAACTAAACCAACTTGTAGTTCACCTCAGAGAAAATATTTGTCAAAGTAGCATCAAAGGCTGCAGCAATGTCACGAACTGACACTGAGAAATTCCTCCTGAAAGAGAGATTATATTTAAAATGTCTTTTCTTTTCTCCTCCATGCCCTCTTTGAAATACTTTACTTTCATAAAAGCTATAGATCCATATTTCATTCCAGGGACGCACAGTCTGATGTCAATCAAAAGTTTCCATTTTATAGATTAGAAGTTCTGGGAGACGACACCTGCTTCCTTTTCTTCAGTATTTGTGAGGCTTCAGTTTCCTTGGCCTCTTTACATCCTGTATTTTGGTTATGAATGCTCTAGAACAAGCACTCTATTTTTTTGCCCTCTTGCCCCTGGCAGGACTGACTGCGTGCTGTGTGTAAACTGATTGCTCTCATGCCAGCATCCTCTATTTTGGTCAGTGATTCTCACTGAGTACATGCGTTTAAATTTGTGTGCTACAGTAGAAAGCTCTGGAGCAGAGTTAAGGATGCTTTATACACTTTTGTGGCTTCCAAAGAGATGTTATGCTGTGCATATTTTTATATGTGTGTGTGTGCACTGTGTGAAGATGACTAAAATTGTGTTTGCATTTTTTTCAATGCACTTACTTATAAGCTTAAGGTGGATATGAGAGCCTGAAGTGCCCAGATTTCAGACAGCCTATTCCCTGTTAGCCCCCTGACCTGCAGGAATGGACAGCAGTCAAGGTACTGTATCTTGTTTCGTGATACCAAGTTACCTTTTGACCCTCTCCTGTTCATTCTCAAAGGAGCAAAAAGCAGCATCTCCATGTGCACCAGAGGGAATGAGGCACTTGGTCACAGCTCCAGCTCTCACCGCCCCCACTACTCCTTTGGGTACTGCTATTCTCCATCTGTCTGCTCTGGACATCTTTTCCTTTCATCTGAGCTCTCTTCCACATGTGCCTCTTGACTACCTTCCTAAAGAGCAAGATAATTTCCAATTGGAGTCTCCAACCCTGTTTACTTGATTTCCTCAGCAGATCGTATTTTGATAGTTTGCAAATACCTACGCTTGCAGCAATCTTAATTAAAGGCAGATGAATGCAGCTGCATTCAGCAGTTTCAACGAGAGCCAGTTTCAATCTGAGAAACTCTGTTTTGGCTCTACATAGGAGGACTGGTTTATTTTAATACTTGTTAAAGCTAAACTAAGACAAGTTCTAGGTGTTGGGCTCAGAAGAAGGAAGCATTACAGGGAGAGGGGCAACAGAACAGTAGAGATTTGTCATCACTCTATGAAGACTTGTTTCAGAAAAATCCTTTTGAAGTTTATAAATGCCAGTTTAGAAGTTTTTTTTTCATACACAAATTCCCTAAAAAACACACCCTATTTTTAAAACAGCATTGTGGCTCATTTGCTTTCTTAATAGATTTTGGGAACCTCATGTCTATATTTTTTTTTATTCCTGTGACTTAACAGCTAGTCTAAAGTTGCCAGAATTTTGTGCCCAGTTTCAAATAACATTTCCGTTTTTAAGCTTTTAAATGTCTGGACTTAGCATTAACATTTTCATCTTGATTCCATAACACATTTCTTTTCAGAGTGGTGAAGTTTGGATTCTCATCCAGAAAGCCAGAAGGCTTGTGAGAACAGGTGAAATTTGTTTCTTGAAGTGACTAAATTTGCATTAGCTTGAAAGATTTTTTTAAACCCTTGTGCTTTAACCCAAATTCTGCTCTCATATTCAAACTTAGCCTGTTCTAATTGGAATTTGTATCAGACAGGTGTGTTACTATTTTTAACACTGATATTTATGCATAAAACTCTTCCATTTTGTCTAATCTTAATTAAAGCATAGTTTAGAATAAAGCAGCTTTACCTTGTCCTGGGGCTGCATATTGAAAAAAGAATAAATGAAAGCACCACTTTTCATAGTCATTTTCCTTAAATGAAATTGATCTGCTAACTTTACTTAGTTAAAGAAAATGCACTAAGAAGTCCACAAGATTATTTTACAAAAGCATTATTCCGAGCTTTTCCTTATCTTTCCTTCTTTTTATTACAATCAGTGTCTTGGTCTGACTTGTGTAGTTTCTCCCAGGAAGGCTGCAGCTGTATGATTTACACGTATACCTGTGGGGCTTCCTAACAGCCACTGCCTGAAACACAAATCCATATTGGCCTGCAATGACTTTTTGAATGGGGCATTAAACTACCTGAAGAAGGAGTGTTTATGCAAGTCAGTACTGTACAGTGTATTGTTGGCTCTGGTTTTAGGGAAATTACTGACATAGTATGACATATTATCATACCTTGTTTTATTATATTGTAATTTTAGAGACATGAAAAAATAAGATGCAAATTTGTTTTGTGACTGTGATTGCTATAGGTATCTACCTGGCATATAGCCAGTGACCCTTTGTTAAAAGTTAGTATGCTAAGCAAAGGTGTAAATCACCGTATTTCTTTTCTTTTGGTGAAAGTAGGAGTTGCACTGTCACTTCGTTTTATCAAATTCACTTGAAAACTCTAGACTGATCTGCATAGCTTTCTGGCTACTAGTGAAATGCAAAATGTGTATAGCTCTATATTATGCAGTATGTTGTCACTGCCAGATTCCCTTTTCCAGAAGGAAAAAGGCAATTTTGTGGTGATCTGAACTGGGGGGACTATCTAGCTTCCAGTATCTCTAGATCACCTAAAGCAGTTTGGAGAGTTTTGTGGCTAAAACACTCAGAGGTAGATTATCAACTTCTAAATTATATCCTTACTTCTGAGAGCCTCAGGTGCCTTTGGAGACTTTATAATCAGTTATCTAACTTGAACTCCACTTACTGCCGTTAGATTAGTCTTTCCTTTCTATAAAGGTTTTAAAAGATAAGACTTGAGATAGAAACAAGAAACAGAGAGATATAAGAACTTTAATTGGTTGCTAGTTTCTGGTATTCTGTATTTCCATGTTTATTTATAATAATATCTCTACAATCTTAGTAAGTATTAAGGGGAATATTTCCTCCTCCTACTCCCACTCCCTGTCAGAAAGCCAGGGTATATTGACTGCACAGTCTTGAAATATAGTCATTTGATAAACTGTCTGTTTAGCCAATAATGGATACTCTGTAGATGGTTCAAAATGTTTGTTTTGTCACTATAGGAGAGACCGGTGACTAAGTACTTGCAAAGAGATGGAGCTATGATGGCTGCTGCGTCCCATAACTCTGGGCTGCTGCATTACTTTTTGAAATTTGGACAGCCAGGTTGCTGCGTAACCTCACATCATGCACTGGAATGTGCCTAAGAGTGATGCGGAGGTGCTTACAGGCTTGGTGCGAAGCTGTCTAAATATAATCATTAGGAAAACCTGGTGTAAGAACTCAGAATCCAGCTTTTCTGCACTCACCTCAGCTGGAGGTTAAGAGTACATTGTCTTTTGGACTTCATGCTAGATTATTTTCCTTTTTGACACTTAAAGAATCACATGCATCCATGGTCTAATGTCCCACTGGAATTTGTTAAAAAGTTCTATCTTATTTGTTGCAGACTTTGAAAGTTTCTTGCTTCACACAAATATCATAGAAACATAGAATCATAGAATGGTTTGGGTTGTAAGGGACCTGAAAGACCATCTAGTTCCAGCCCTCCCACCATGGGTAGGGATTCCCCAAAACCAGATTGCTGAAAGCCCCCATCCTATCTGACTACGAACTCCAGTGATGGGGCTTGTACAGCTTCTCTAGGCAACGTGTTCCAGCACCTCACCACTCTCTGACTGAAAAAATTTCCTATTAATGTCTAATCTAAATCTCCTCTCTTTAGTTTAAAGCTACTATCCCTTGTCCTGTCATAACACCCCCGACTCCCTCTCCAGCTTTATTGTGAGCCTTCATTAGACATTGGAAGGCCACTCTCAGAGTCTTCTCAGAATCCTTCCTTCTATAGATAGAACAACCCCATTCCAGCACTACAATCTTGATTACTTCTAAAGTCATTTTCTAAGCTAGAATAAGATGACTTACACCAATCTTTGGGCTTTGAAAGCTGGAGAGGATAGAAGAGGGAAAGAATGCTCTCACCAAAGACATGAGTGAATCAGGTCAGTGCTGCAATTTGTGGTTGAGGTTCAGCAGCAGGGATGCTGAGATAAGCTCTGAAACACTATGCTCAGTTTGTGAAGCTGCTGTGTGCCTTTGTTTCTTCACAGAAGGGATATACTTTGCCAAAGCATTGCTTAAGCCTCACAGATGACATCTTTCTACCTATCATGGCATTTACTGTGTCAGTATTGAACTTAGAATGTAATTCTCTAATGCTTTTGTCTCTGATCTATAGATTGGAATGTCCTGTAAATGCCTCCCTCTCCCTTTTTTGTTTGGATTTGCTAGAGAAATACTACTCAAGATTATTTGCTTCCTCCTGGACATGTATTCAAGAGTCAAGCATGGGCTGAATCTGGACCCTTACTTTTAAAACAGGGAAGCATCAGATTACAAGAAAATTAAATGTAAATTCAATTCCAATCACAGCTGAACAGACGTGTTCCTCTCTGGCTTCTTCCTTCGAAGGGAGCTGGGGCTGAGCATTCAGTGTCCATAAACAACAACTTTCCCTGTGAATGGTGTCCTAGTTCTGTCTAAAACTGTCCTGGGGGACCTTGACAGCTCCTCTGAGTTCTCTTTACAGTTTCTCTTCATCTGTTCCCCTTTATCCAAACTCTTTTCATGATGCTCACTGTTGCAAATTCAGTTTTGATGGGTTATTTGAATATTAGTTACCATTTGAACAACTTCAGTTCAGCATTTCATGGGTTACTATTGAAATTGAAGAATTTTAAAAAGTCATTCAAGCTCTTATATACATATTCAGAGGAGATTTTTATCTTTAAAATATTCCATGTAGCTTTTTAGCACTTCACTGATATGAATAAAAAACCTGATCATTGGGTTGTTTTTAGATGGATGGAGGACATATTTGCATTTTCTTTCTCTCCTTCCTTGTCCCCTAACATTCAGAATTAGAGAAACTGAGTTTTGCTGAAGCATGCCCGTGGCCTAAGGATTGGGCTGTACTCTTCAGAGTTAGCAATCCCCATTCCAGAGGTAGAGAAGTTTCAAATTTCAACAAAGCTTCAAACCTGATTCTCCAGTACTCAGAAGAGTTTTTGAACCCCTGGCATTTTAGGACAGCTTTTTTTCACCCCTGGCATTTCCTCACAGTTTGTGTGTTAAGAAATCTGGCACGATAAGATATTTTCAGAACACCTATCAGATAGATCTACTAGGTGGAGACAAGGTGATGAATCTTGCTGCCTCTGAGCCTGAAGCTGTGAACATACTACTCTTGAAATCAAGTGGGTTTTTGTATGGCTGGTGGTGGAAACAGCAGTAGTTTTAAGAAGTTTTAAAGTGGCCAGTGATGCCTAGCTTCTTTGATGTTGTTGAATTGAGCAAAATACTTAAGGAGATCATTTGCCCAAAATTCTCTTGTCATCTATCCCAAAAAAGACAGCTAGGGGTATGGTGGAAATGCTTGATTTTCTTAATTCAGCTGCAGCTGAAAGTTAGCATTCCTAGGATACTTGGACAGAACTATTCATTGGAATTCTTTCAGCTTGACGCTTAAACCTAGTCTTACACATCAGATTATTCAGTATGGTATAGTTACATAAGAAAGACAATTAGATGTGATTTCCTAATTTATAGGTGTAAATTGTCACCTAATAGAAATGAGAGAATCATTTGCTCAGATCTTCATAACTGAGAACTTGCACTTCATTCTAACAATAAACAGGATATTTCACACATTTTAAAAATATTTCCAACATCTACAGTCTCTATGATTACTACCTAAATATTTAGAACATACAGCAAAACATAATCCCAGTTCCTAAAGGCAAATACAGCAAAGAGAAGAAATGCTAGTCAGGAATGAAATGGTGCTCATCTTTGGAATAAGTGGTGATTTCAGAATATCATCTACCTAACCACTGTGAAATTTTTTGTAAACATCATGACAGAGAAAAGGTTTAACAGCAGTTAGAAGAAGGACAGCTGTTGCTTTGTGAATAATCATTTTTTGTTGTTGCTGTTACAAATGCTGCAAATAATAGCATGACTGAAAACAGAGGTGGAACATATCACTTGGTTGTTCATCCTGTTAGTGCTTCCCGTCTGTCAAGGCCTGAGTCCCCAAAGTGCGCTTCTGAGGAACATATGTTGTCTGACAAAGCTCATTTGAAATCTGAAGGCAGAATTATGTTTTGCTTAACTTTGATTTTCAGATGTAAAACGCTTACACTGAGGATGAAATGTTCCATGTAACTAAAGTATACTGAACTGCAGATCATAAAGCTTTCCCAAAGAAGTTCAGCTGTTTTTAAATTTGGCTATAAAGGCCTATTTTTAAGCTAGAAGGATGTGTTTTCTTAAATTACTTCAAAACATCTGAGTAGAATAGGAGCAACAGACCAAGAATTATAGAACTATTTGTGCCTTATAGTAAAAATAAGTGACTATGTTAATTTCTTCTCCAGCTACTCCCTGCAACTACCTAATCACATCAAAAACCACTCACCTTTTTGGATGGTAATATGGTAAACTTCTAAATGGCTAGACGCTGGGTGAGAGGGCTGCTGTGAGCTATTCTCACTCTGCCACCACCCTCCTGAAATGTTTATCAAATTAAGCCAATGCTCTGTTAATAATGAGTGCATATTTTGCAGGCCCATAGCAGAGGGTCTTGGGGCAGCAGCCTGCCAGCAGTGCAGAGACAATGTGCTGCTGCTGGCTGTACTCACAAGAGAGATGCAAACCAGCTCACAACTAATTATGCAGTATAAAGATCCTTCCAAGATAATTTACCTAAACAGATAACTCAGATGGAGCTTTATCTATGGTTATTATAAGTATTATTATAAGTATCAGGATAAATGAGAAAGGATAGATATATGTTTCCTTTTTTTCCCCCTAGCTGTATCTCATATATAGTTTTACTGCAGAACAGATCCTTCTCGTTGGGTACATTCCTTGCTTCTAGGGCCAACACAGAAGTACGAGTAGCAGAGTATTGCTTTCTCTAACTTATGGCCGTTTTCTTTCCATTAGTTCTGGGAGAAACATCAGCTCCAAAAGCTTCTCACCTTCGTTTAATTGTCAGAAAAGTTAAGAAATCTTTCTCAGCTTGTACCAGCCTACATACTGTTAAGTTCAGTAAGAGAAGGATTTTACCTGCTCAGATTTGTTCTTTTCAGAAATTATGTTAAACTAAAACATCATCTCTATGTATGAAAGCATACATAATATCTGTACATAAAACCACATATATATATGGTAATGTGTTCTGTAATACTTTGAGTGAGAGTCTGGATGGATGCACCACTTGGAATATGGGCATAAATTGCTCTGCTGATGATATAAACTACTTCAGAAAAGGTGTCTGGGGCAAGTGAGAGCACTGAATCTTCTCAGTAAGTCGCAGCGTGGTTAAGATGCTGGAAACATAAATAGTACATCTGAGCTGAGAACTCTTCTTTTTATTCATCTACTACACTGTAATGCGGGCAGCAAGCTTACATATTCTTGGAGTAGAATGCACAACAATCTTCTGTTGGAGCAAGGCACAAACCTCTCAGGGGTGTGGTAGAGGGGGAAGAAAAGGGACATTTCTTTTGCTGAGAATAACTGCAGGGAGCAAGGTGTCCTGCAGCAAGAACAGCAGGTTTGCTCTCGTGATGTGGTTGGAGTTCGAGGTAACTTCAGCAGTCTTCCATTCTGTGTTTGCAGGAAGAAGGAGAGCAGCAGCCCCAGTGAACTCCAGGTGTTAGGAGAGGCATGTTTTTGGCTTCAGACCTGAGCCTCCCAGCCGAGAAGTTTAAAGTAAGAGTAATCCCACATGTAAATCCCATGGTTGTGGAGCTTCCTCAATCTGGTTATAGTAGTTAGTTAATCCAAGTTCATAACTTTGTTTTGTTGAGTATTTGATAACAATGTATGTTTTTAAAGTACTAGCTGTCTTACTGGGCCTTTCAACAGATTGTGACTCTTCATAATTTTAAGCACTTCCAATCCAAGCACCTGGTATAGAACAAAAATGACTGATAACCAAGCTTGTGCAACCAGGCTTCCTCAAGGTAATTTAATAGTGCCACTATGTATGATTATAAAAGAAGTTACTGGTACAATAAATAGCATTTTAATCACTTGCTATTCATTTGTTAACTCTGCAGTAAAACTAAACTTTTAAACTACCATATAAGCATTATATACAGCTAGCTTAGTAAGTATTTAATTAAGTTTAAAATACTACATTTTTAAGTTTCTTTGTATTCAGAGAAGTCAAATTACGAAAAGAGAGAAACTAGAAATACTCATCTGTTACACTGAGAGCTCCGCTCTGTACTCACCAATGAGATTTACAATGCTGTAATACTGCAATTTCATCATTATTTTGTAATCTTCTTAAATGGGTGTCTCATGTTAGCGCAGGCAATCACAAGAACAGCTTGAATAGGCTTTGCTGCTGAGCAAAGCTGCTTGTGTTGCAAAAGCAACTGGGAGAACACATAAGGAAAAAAACATTGTGCAAAGATGTTTGCTTTCCCATCAGGTTTAGAGTGAGTCCTGAGAAGGGAATTTATGTCTTCACCCATCTGAACAGGAGTCCACAAAATTGTCAGAAAAGAAGGAAGACACTAAAAGCTGCTGAAGGCAAGTTCAGAAACAGGATGTTTCTAACCACAGCACTTGTTTCACAATAATATTCTGTGTGAAGTTTGCCTCATCATATCTAACTTGCTTGCAGCTGCTGAGGCAATGAGGGGATGTGCACAAGGTGAGGCATGCTGGCAGTACAGCTGGAAGTCCTTAGTGTACAATGGCTGTGTCTACGAGGGGACACCCAGTGTCTGCCCACAGAGGTGACACCTTGGATAGTGGTGACAAAAGGAAAGATCCCATCTGACTGTAGCTGTGAGCATTTGAATACAGCTGTCTAACTGAAAGCAAAGGTAACTGTAGAAAAAATAGTTGCCTCAAAAGCAGCATTTCATTACACATTATTTATTCATGTTAGTTTACTTCTTCCTTTCAGATCAATTTTGGCCACACATTCATTCTGTATATAATCCAGTTTAAATCTTTGAGACGATTCACATGGGGAAAGTTATGTATATGGTTCTGTAGTTACAGGGTCTGAAGATAAAATTATATTAAATCACTAAGGTTTGCAGTTAATAGAGAGGCATTAAACAGTACGGTTGTAGCTTGATTTTTTAAAGGATTTTTTTTCCCAGAAGAATATAGCAATAACATCAACATATGACTGTCAAATCATGCTTTTCAATTTATTGTGCTCTTCAAACTCCAGCTAGGAAGATATTGCTACTCATTACTTTTTTTTGCCTGAATGCAGCCTGCTCAGTTCTGCTTTTGTTCTCTTTACCAGAGATATTGATCTGTGATCTGATGTCCCTTGACTGAGTCATGCTTCAGGCTGTTGGCCTTGAGCCTAATTGTACTTTTGGTTTCAGAATTCTTTGTAATATCTGCCTGGAGGCATCTCCCATGTAAAAACAAAAACAAAACAAAACAGAACAAAACAAAACAAAACCAAAAACAAAAAAACAAACAAACAAACAAAACCCCCAAACTAACACATTAAAAAAAAAAAAAAAAAAGAAGGAAAAAAACGAACAAAAAAAACCCCCAAGATTGTAGCTTCTGTACAAGTAATGATGAAAATAGCATTTCACTGATGCCTCCTCTGGTCTACTTGAATTTCAGCTTCCTAAGAGCAAATATCCTCATTTTTATTCGTAGATTTTTGAAGTGGTGCGAAGAAAAAGTGAGAACTGTTATAATCCTTATTATTTTTGTTAAGAGTGTTATGGGCATACAGTGGTTATCAAAATAACAACATCTTCCCTTCCAAGTGCTGATTATATCACAATTCCATATTTTTGATTTTCCGTAACAGATTTTTTTATTTTTATTTTTATTTTGCATGCTTGTTCTTTTCTTATTAGTCAGGAAGCAAATATGTTTCTTGAGACTTAATTTAAAATCTAATTTTGTGTGTGAAATACGATGCAAAACAAATGAAGTGCTAAGGAGAAATAACACACTTTTCTCCAAACCACCACTAAAAATATGATCAAACACAATAGCTTAATACATAAATATGAAAATGTACTGATTTCAGGTGGAAATTAACATGTGATAATAACTACTGCATTCAAATCTTTTTCTCCCACTATACTTCTCAGCCATAATTAATGTTACAAAACTACGTTGCATTGGATCTACAGTGGCTGCCAGGCATTTACGTACCAGCAAGCAATGACAGAGTTGGAAATGCATTTGGTCCACTCCTACAGTACCCATATAGGTGGGGTGCATGGGTGCAGCACTGTAAGACAAAATCGGAAGGATTACATCATCAGACCATGCTGTCACTGGCTGATAATGTCAGTGCTGCAACATGATGCTCTTAGCACTGCTGAAAGCTGATTAACTCCTTTTTGGAAATCACAGGACACACTGTGGTGACTCAGCCAGAGGTCACATCTCTAGCACAGAAAAAAAGATCGCTCATTTGAAAGAAATAGGTTTTATTCTCATTTTCAAACCATGGAAGTAAAATTTAAGTTTGTTTATGCAATCCACTGGTTTCTCTTGCTGACAGCAGTTTCTACTAATTCTTCAAATACACTTTAAGCAACAGCTAAAATGAGGGAAAAGAAAATTTACAGGGATCTTTCTTCGTAGGTAGTTTTAATTGCTGAAAAAAAAATGTACATAATATGTACTGGCAAAATCCTAAAAAAATATGTGGGCATCTTTTATAAATGCATGGTGAGGAGAAAGCCGTTAGCTAATGATTTTCATTATTTGAATATCTTAGAAAGCAGTTTTCTTAAGTAATCAGTATACTAGTTAGTTGTCATTACACCTGGAAAACAGAAAAAAAAAAAGTCTGATCACATTTCTAAGGTGGTACTAGAAGAAAGATCTACTTTTTGAAGATAGGTACATCTACATCTTTGGATTTACATACAGTATCTCACTCTGATTTTCACATGTCAAAATGAAGTGACTTTCCGAGTTAAGTGCTCATGGAGACTTATTAAAAAATCTATTTAGAGCTTAAATTGAAAAGAGGATGAAAAGCATATTTTTAACTGATGCATTTTTTGGTTTTGCAACTCATTTTGTGGGGATAGACAGCACATATATAACTTCTTCAAATTATCAGAGACCTATCTATGCACGATATACAGAGAAAACAGTTGATTTTTCCATCCAAGATATAATAGGACTGTATCTCTTGGAGGAGATGGGTGCAAGAACGATATGTATTAGTAACTTCATAGGCATGGTCTTGTTCTAACACCTTAATAGATTTTGTAGGTGATATGGTGAAGTTCCTCCATCAATCTCAGAAGATATCTTTGAGCAGCAGCTCTGAACCAATATGAGAAACAGAGTAAGCATGTGAAAAAAAAAAAATGATGTCAGTGTACTTCTCAAGCTAGGCAGAGGTGTTTTGTTTTAATGTACATGTTGAAGAGTTGATTTTTTTTTCCTGAAAAGACAGAATGTTATTGAGTGTTAGTTTCTTTTTACCACTCCTTACTCCATTACTTTCCATACTTAAATTTAATATTAGAGCTCTCCACGATTATTTAAAAAAAAAAAAAAAAAAAAAGTCTTAATAAGATGAGACCCTGCAGATATGCTTAATATATTTAATTTTCATTTATGAAAGTTGTGGTAATTCATGAGATAGGAAAAGGGTAAAGATTGGTTATTTGTTATTTCACAGTTGGAAATACAGATTTGCAAAGAGAGAGCAAGCATGGGAAAGGTAGGAATGCCAATCCTGTTTGACTGTGAGAAGGCAATAGGTAGTCACTTCTAGATCTCAACAATATTATTATCAATGTATTTAAGCAATAATGTCTCACTAATTTTCAGTTTTTGAGATGGAGAAGGTGGCAGACTAGGAAAGAAGATGGCACAAAGAAAGGATATAAGAGCAATCTTAAGTTAGCAGCTGAAACTATATTTTAAAATTACTTTAAAAAAAAAGCAGGTTGTTGATATAATATTGATTTTAGCTCAGCTAGAAATCAAGATTGGAAATCAATAGCAAACAGTTGGAAAAAGATCTCTTGCACAAACTTCAGCTCTTGGTTTGATTTAGAACATGCAAATAAATGTGGAAAAAAAGTGTTTGCCATTAAAAAGTATGACCCAGAAGTCTTTGTAAAAATTGTCAACATCCATTAAGAAACTTCTTAGATGGTATGTAAAAGCGTGACTTGTAGGATGTCTGTTTTGTAAGCAATGCCAGATACTTAGGCAAATTTATTTGTCTTGCATTCTTTTTCATGTTTCTTTCACATATTTTTGCTTGTATTGGTATACTTGCCAAAATTTCCATGTCCATGTCCATGTGGAGAAAAAAGAGATTGTGTTGGAAAAGGGAACCTCACTGATATGAAAGTGAAGAGTCCATGTTTTTATATGTTTAGAACAACTGCTGACATGTTGGTAAACTGTTATCCTTCTAAAAAGTATGATCTTTGGAGTTTGGAAGTTAATATTATGGTCTTTTCATGTTCTGTTACTTATTCCAGGCTACAGTGCTCTACCTAAATTTGGAAGTTAACCTTCTCCCAGTAAAAGACAAATGTTGCAACAGGTAGAAAAATGACTCTCTTGTAAGAAACTATACACAACTTCTTGAGTAGGCTAGCTCTCCATCAAATCAGCACTCAGAAAGGTTATCTGGCAAAGAAAAAGATGGGAAAGATTTCCAGAAAAGGACTTGCATCAAAGAAGGTGCTTTTTGAAGAAGACATCAGAAACCCAACTCAAGAAGATAGAAGGTGCTGTAATAAAGAATTAAGAATGAAATTTAAATCTGCCTGGAAAGGACATTCTTAAAAATAAGCCCAAAGCCGTGGCAAAAGTGTTTAACAAATTTAATGTGGTCTTAAAATATGCAAAGATATTTTGCATGGTTATGGTTTAGAGCCTGGACTGGGAAAAATACTGCTTGAAGAGTTCCAGATATTCCCTCAAAGAAAAAAAATGAGGAAAGACAGAACATAGGGCAAAATGTGTTGTAGTTCCCTCTCTCTCAGTGCTACTGAGTCACTGAAGTAATCCAAAATTGGAGCTACTGACTTGATGAAAAAAGTAGTTGGCATAAGGCATCCCCTTTCCCCCCTTCTCCAAAACTTGTATTGATTGGAAAGCTGTGAAAAATATGTCACTCTGCAACGTGACCACAAGCAGAAATTAAAAATAATTTAAAAAACAAAATAAAACAAATCTCCAGTAAATAACTCACATCCCACCTCTGAATAATCAAAGAACTATGTTTTCTATTAGGTGACTTGCGGAAGGTTCATCACAAAGCCAGGTTATGTTAGGACACATAAAAACTGTTCCAACTTTTTTTTTTTTTTTTTTTTTTTTTACTCCTTAAGAGTTGTACATGCCATATCCAAAGAATAACTCCTGCTAGGAATGACAGACTATTAAAATGATTAATCAAAGGTTAGACAGGTAAGTAGTTTTCTTAAAAAGTGGAACATATTTATTTTTTTGTAGCAATATTTTAAAGCTCTATTTCAAAAACCTATAAAAGTACATGTATTTGTGGTGATGGCATACTTTTATAAATATTAATTGAGGTAAGGAATAATACTTGGAAATTAAAGGATTTCAGAAAGAATTAAAAGGAGCCTTCTTGTTTCCTAAGCATGCAAAACTACTATATTGATAATGCTACAAAGACTTCTATATAAAAAAGGTCTTACTAGAATACATATATTTGTCAGGAAGCTTTCATAAAGAACAAACAGAATGAAAGTCTGAGGCAAAATAAATGACCTCCTTAACGTCTTCAGAGTTGTGCAGAAGAGCTTTTGAAGGAGTCCATTACGTTATATATCACTACACCATTTTACATATTTTCTACAAGTGTTCAATTCTGCCTAATGATTCAATTCAATCTTCAGGTCAAGCTGATACTAAATCTGTTCTGATTCAGTGCAGAGGAAGACGAAGCAAAAATCCCCTGCTCATCAGCTCCTGTAGAGTTTTAAAAGTTTTTAAGTTCAAAAGTCACTGTATTTCTTGTGATGGGATAATATAACTGGGAGAAGGAAAGTAATGGATTCATACATGCCATTCTGAGAGGTAATGTTTTCCGAAAGATCATCAGATTTGCAATATTACTTGTAAAGGAAGAGTATAAGAAGAAGTAATTTAGAGGCCAAATGGTTGACACAGGGAAAAGAATGATGAGGTTTAAGGGAATGTAATGAGTGGCAAATAGTTGCTTGCCATTTTCTTTTTTCTTTATTTTTAGAAGGGAATAATACTTATTTTCAGTGAAATTAAATAGCCATCAAGAGGAACAAAGCAAAACAAATGCTAGACAGGAAAAGAGAAAGTAAATGAAATGAAACTGCACATTGACAAATGGTTAAAAAAAAAAAAAAAAAGAAATATGGATTTCTTGATTACAGAATGGCATTTAATTTATTTTTGATCTTCTACTTTAATAAAGCTTTTGATAGATATCCTAAGCTTATAGCTATATATACCACACAGGAACTTTTTAATCTTCTGACAGGGAAACATAAGGATAATTAGACAGCTTTGGTTCCTGATGTCTTTATTGTACAATTTAGTTAATATGCTTTCGACTTGTAGAGATGCGTGGTTGAGAAAGGAATGCTAGTTTTATGTTTTAAAAGTCATAGTGCTTTGCATAAATGTTATTTTTTTTTTCCTCATAAGCTTTACTGTCTGTATGCTGTTGTTCACTTTTTTTTTTTAATTTTTTTTTAAATAGTAATAAATGAAGACACCTGCTACTACTTTTTTTTTTTTTTTTTTTTGGTTGGCCTCATTTACATTTTTGAATCAATTGACATCCCCTTCTTAGCTCTGTAGTGTCAGATCATCTCTTCAGAAATGAGTATAGACAAGTGCACCTTTCTTTGGGATTCTCAAAACAATAATACCACAGGAATATGATGCTCTTCCTGAAAGATAACTTGTGGTATCTGTTTGGACTTCTAGAATACTTATTCACTTAGTAGGTATTTTTATATAAAGGAATATTTACTGATAAGTGGAAATCATGACATTTACATCTTTTACATGCAGGGAATTCAAACCTACCTCTTCTTCCTTGTTTGTGTACTGATTTTGTCATTTAGTGAGACTGTTCAACAATGCTTTTTTTCTTCAGATGTTGGCTTTAAAGATATAAAAAGAAGTGCTCTCTTTTCTTATTTCCCTTCACCTCCACCTGTACAGGTTCATTGTTCAGGGTTAACTGGGGAGCTCTTCAGTGCATCTTCTCCCCCAGACTCTAGCACTGAATGGCAGATGGAGGACATGGCTGAGGTGATTTTCTACCTCTTATTGCAGGAGAATTTTCTGTCATTGTGCAAGGGTGATTTCTTAAGGAAGTGCATGCTAGGAGAGGACCATATGCGCATACACCTTACTTCAGCTAACAGCTTACTTTTATGTTTGTTTGCCCACTTTCATACAAAGGATGCTGATGGAATCTTCCTCAGATGGTCAAAAAAGCTATTTTTGATTAACATCAGACACTAAAATGCAAACTGAGTGATACACAATGTAATTAGTCACCTGTGGTACAGCTTTAATATTAAAGTCTAAGAATTTAAGACAACTCCATTATTTCTTATTGAAATTATTTAATATTAATAAGGAAATTAATAAACAAAATAGTTAATCAAGATTGACTAGATCTTATGTGTTGCCGCAGTGGAATCTGAATGCTTGTGTTTCTTTATGATTCCATCTTAATACCACACACCATCCTCCAAACCACTGCTGTGGTCTTTCAGGTGTTCATCAGGAGCCCCAGTAACCTATTCTAATGTGCTCTAATTGTATATTTGTTCTGTTTGGAGGACTTTTTGTTTTCTTTGTTTTCTTTAAAATTTTATCTACGTGGGCTTCTCTGAAAGTAGTGACTCCTACTTTATTGTACTGACCCACGATGTCAGAAGTGGATGTTCATGGTGTGGCAGCAGAGGCTGAACCTTTTCACCAATGCTCCATTATATTATGCTGCTATGCAACAGATGGCAGCAGAGGGGCACTCTGACAAAATGATGTCGGACATGGAAGTGTGTATGCAGTAAAGCTGTGTCACTGAATTTCTCCATGTGGAAAAAAATGACATCCATTGACATTCATTCATGCTTGCTGAATGTTTATGGAGACCAACAGTGGATGTGAGCACAGTGAAGGGGTGGGTGGTGTGTTTCGGCAGTGGCAGCAGCGACAGTGGGTCACTTTTGCTGATGCAGATTTTGGACAAGCATGGCATGCTCGTTATTGTTCCCTGCTGGCCACAAAAAGCATAGCTAATGATGGTGACTACATTGAAAAATAGTGTTTTGTAACTAAGAATTTGTTCTATCAGTTTGCTTTTTTTAGCTGTTGCAGGAGGCATTACTTTTGGAGCAACCCATGTAAAATCATTAAGGCTGGAAGAAACCGCTCAGATCATCTAGTCCGATCATCCACCAATACTGCCCACTAAACCATTTCCCTAAGTACTACATCTACCCTTTCCTTAAACGCCTCCAGGGATAGTGACTGAACCACCACCCTGGGTAGCCTGTTCTAATGCCTCGCTACTCTTTCTGAGAAGAAATTTTTCCTAATATCCAACCTGAACCTCCTCTGACACAACTGGAGTCCATTCCCTCTTGTCTTATCGCAAGTTACACCAGAGAAGAGGTCAACCCCCACTTCATCACAAGCTCCTTTCAGGTCGCTTTAGGGAGGGATAAAGTCTCTCCTGAACTGTCTCCAGACTAAACAATCTCAGTTCCCTCTTCTGCTCCTCATATGATTTGTACTCTCACCAGCTTTGTTACCCTTCTCAGGACATGCTCCAGGGCCTTGATCTCTTTCTTGTAGTGAGGGGCCCAAGGCTGAACACAGTACTTGAGGTGTGGCCTCAGCTCTGGTACAGGGCGATGATCATCTCTCTGCTCCTGCTGGCTGCTTTGTTTCTGATACAGACCAAGATGCTGTTGGCCTTCTTGGCTACCTAAGCACACTGCTGGCTCATGTTCAGCTGAGCACTGACCAATACTCCCAGGTCCTTTTCCTCAATGCAGCGGAGGAAATTATTGAAATTACTTTCTAATCCTCTCCCCATCCTTTTTTTTTTTCTTCTTCTTTTTTTTTTTTTCTTTTTTTTTTTTCCCCTTTCTGTTGTTTCCTGTGCTTTTCTGCTCATCCCTTCCCTTTCTCCACCATTCTTAGAGATTAGGCCAAGTACTAATGTGTTTTTTGTAAATACATGTGCCGGTGACAAATTTTGTATTCTTTCAGTAATTAACAGTCATTTTCCTTTTAGCTTCTTTCAAGAAGTTTAATAATAGTTTACAAGATTAAAGGAGAGAGAGACTGTGTGACAATTTTGGAGACCAATTTTACACCCAGAAAAATACAAAGGGATGATTATATTAGGAAATGTGATGTAGACATAGAAGTATGTCTAATGTGATACAGATGTAGAGATACTTGCTACAGAGGCAGAGCAGCATGGCAGTAGTTGGGAATATAGAATATATTCATAAGATTGGGAACTTTTAAGAAACTTTTTGTAGTGGTGCAGGATTGGGTGTGTTAAGGAGAAAACAAATGGCTTTCAGCTTAGACTCCTCAAATATATGTGAAACCAATTATGTGTGAAAAAGTAATAACAGTAAGACAGAAAATGTAAGAATGCATTGTTGTTGTGTCTTATGCTGGAGAAGCACAATTTTTCTGTTTAATGATAGGC
This sequence comes from Alectoris magna, assembly GCA_030625065.1. Lineage (NCBI taxonomy): Eukaryota > Metazoa > Chordata > Aves > Galliformes > Phasianidae > Alectoris > Alectoris magna. The sequence continues at coordinate 29,163,767 of CM060563.1, read as the reverse complement.
CTTGTCACTTCAAACAAAAGGGTGTAGCTGATTTAAACTCTGAAGATGTTGTTTTGCTTGTTTAGTCATAGCTCTTCCCTATTACCATTTTAAAAACTGGATCATTCTTGTGAAAAAGTTTTTACAAGAGCTATTTTCAAAGCACTAAAGATCTCATTATCTGTCTGCTGAAGTCGATATCCAAATTCTTTGAGGATTAGGAGCAGATTCAAATAAATAAATAAATAAAATTAGTCATTAATTGACCCTTTAAAAAAAAAAAAAAAGTATTAATTGATCCAGTGACAATATAACTTACTTACAAAATTGTTTTGTTACAGGTTGTGTAAGAGCTTGGATAAGATTTCCTCATTTGATTTTACATTTTAATTATTTTTTCATAGTCTGGGAAAGCCACTTCAAATACTTACATGTAAGGATATGTAAAAATGCTATTCCATTGTAACTTTTCATTGTATTTTAAAAAATATTTTAGCATTTACATATTTGATTTCAGCAATTTTCTAAATAATATTGCATAAAACTCCATTTTATTGAATTTAAATAAACTGCATATTTCTAAGGAGAGGCTTATACCTGTTTGTTGTGCATCAAGGTATAAATGTATAAAATAGCCTGCAACTATGGCATCTATAAATGTTTTCTTCTTTATTTTTGTTTTAATATTTAAACTGGAGTGTTAGTACCTAGTTGCTCATATGAAGAAAAGATTCCTGAAGATTTTAACAGATGAAAGCTTTTAGTCTCAGTCATCAAACAAATGAAATGTTTATTAAATATACTGGGTTTTCTTTGAAATGGAGAACTTGCAAATATTCTTAGTCATCCAGATTTTAAATAAATAACAGTAAAAATGAATTTACTATCAAATATTTTCTCTGAAAATACCTTACTCATAATCTGAGTTAACAGGTGCAATTTCTGTCTTCTTCCATAGTCTCTCCTCTCTGTTTTCTCTCTTTTTTTGATGGAGGCTCTGCAAAAGAATAAGTGAAAGGTGAAGTACAAGTAGATTTGTTACTTCCATTCCTTTGTACATGAAAAGAAATGATACTAACAGCAGATGAGTCTGAGCATCAGTGCAAATTAAAAAATATTTTGCCGTCAGAATTAGAATAGTGAAAATAGCTCAGAACCTAACACAAATTCTTAGCAGCAAGAATAAGCCTGAAATGCTTAGACCAGCCTGTATACTACTGAGCCTTCTGCCTTCCTCTTTCACAATGGATCTTAATAATTCCTGAGTTTTTGGATAACAGTGCTTCCACTGGAAAACTGAATGGTACATGTCAGTTACTGCAGCTTCCCCCTGGAAAGTTTCTCCTTACAGTTGGAGTTTGCACTCAGCACACTTTCTCCAGGTACTTGGAACTTGTACCAATAAGATACTGAAAGCCAATGATGTGTACATCCTGTACTCATATCTTGGTGAGGATACTAACTTTTGTCAAACCACCAAATACCCACTGTGTATGAACACAGTGGTAAAATCTGAACCAGCCACGAGGGAGGCATGAGACCAAATAACATGCTAGTTGCATACTGAATAATATGGCTTTGGTAGCTGCAAAGCCTCATTGAGAGAATCAGCACGACATAATGTCATTAATCAGCATTAAGATTTTAATACTTGATGGATTGAGAGGTAGCAGTTTTAAATCCAAAATGATGGCTCATTTTCAAGATGCCACTAATTGTAAATCAAATTTGGAGATGTTTTGTTGGAACTGTAACTGTGGATGAGTATCATTATTGTTTTCAATTTGCTACTTTCATTTTGATAGGAAAATATATCATAAAGATTTGATTTTTAATTTATTTTTATTACCCAATGTTTATTATCAGGTTCCTCATTTTGACTTGAGCATCCTGTGAGAGAATTTTCATTTTAATAGTTATTCAGTAAAAAGAGATTAAATCAATCTTAAGAGTGTATTTTACTTAATTTCAATCATACTTTATTGCTCAGAATATATTTATAGAGATATGCGTGATTATATGAAAGGATTCATTAGAAACTATGTTACCAAGGAAATGGCTTAGTGAACCTTTTCTTCACTGTACGTTTGCTTTAAAATATTAGAAAATGGAAGCTGGGGGGTCAAACTATGAGAAAAATCAATTAAAAGGATTTTATTTGATTTTTTTTTTTCAAAGAAGAATGTAAATACTGTAAAATTTCAAAAAAATATCTAAAAATAAGTCCACTTTTCAATAAGACATAGATTATCATTCACAAGAAGCTGCGAGTTGTCTGAAGGAATAGGAAAGGCAGTTTTCAGGCACTGGTGACTGGTGCTGTGACAATGATCACCGTTTTTAGCTATCCAAAAAAGTCCTTGGTTAAGCATGCTGAACTACTGTTTTGCTCAAGGGTATCAGAATATATCCGAACATTGCACCTTGGTGGTGGCCTTAAGAAACCTTTCATTTTACATGAAGAGCTCTCTGTATGTATGCAGATATTTAGCATTCACTTGAGAACTGACGTGGCTCCAGACAACTGGAGAAGTGTGAAAGACATTTACAGTCCAAAAAGCTAGGATTTCCTTTCCCCCACACCCCCGGGAGTTTGAGGTCCAGAAGAAGAGAAGGAAGTGCATAGCAAAAAAATTCAACAGAAGGCTGCGTTTCTAATGAAAGGGAATCTGAATGCTTTTAGCCACTATATTAGTTTCTTTGGGTCTGCTGACAAATGTACTTATGAAGATGTATTTGGGCACACACACGATTGCAATACCAGTTATCTGTTGTTATATACCTTGGGCTGAAAATGTGTTAAAAGATTAGTCAGCACTTGATACACAGATACTTATGTTTTAAGCATCACACCCTCTGCAACACTTGTGAGTAATGTACTGTGAAAAGACCCAGCTAAATACATTAACATTTCTTTCAGTTCCAGCTAGTTTCCAAGGGACCTACTGCTTGCAACTATTGCTTAGCAGTGAAATAGTTTAATCAGTATAAAGAGAGGCATCTACATGGCAGCCACATCAAGCAGTCTTACTGGCTATCGGGTCTTTGAATTCAGGCTTTCCTGTCACATGAAGGTACATTTTCATGAACAGCGTAACCAGTGGCAAAGTTTTACGTGAAGGACGGTTATTTGATTATGTGAACATAAACCAAACCAAACTGCAGAGTGTACTATGCTTGAATATCCCAGAAAGAACTAGGCCCAGTGTTTCAGGCAGTGGAATAAAAGAAGAATTTTATGTGTCTGATACAAAATGTGCTGATGGCTTTCATTGTACAGCTGAGAGTGGAGGGTTCATAATGAAAGTGCCAGCTTATCCTGACTTATGCGGTACTTAAACTACACCTCTGCACAATATTTTATTGTGTAAACTGATTAAAAATTTACTTTCCATGATATTTTGTTTGTGGTACTTCTAAAAGTGTAATCTGTATAATGTCTTTGGTTTATTTTAACAGCAGCTGTACAGAACTGCAGTGGGTCATCATACTCTCTATTATGCTGTCTTAGACAGCAATATTACCCTGCTCTTTTCATAAACAGATCAAAGATCCTCTGAATATTATTCAGTCCTGTCCAGGAACTTCAGTGCTGTAAAAGCTAGAGGCACTCTTCTTATGGTCAATTGTCCCCATCTGTTCTTGTCCCAAGGTGATTTTTTTTCTGATTCCAAAAGTATTTCTTCCTACTGGTGACTCAGTCTCCTAAATTATTCAAAAAGAATAAATACATGCCTTAACAGACTTTATAGGGAAAGGTAAACATTATCATTATTAGTATTATTATTATTTTAAGGCTTGTCAGCATTTCTATTTTAGGCCCAAATTAGAATTCTCTGTTGATGTGTGAAAGCTGAATATTTGAAGGTGGCTTGTGAGTCCATGCAACTCAAGGAACATCCCAAGACTATTCATTTCTTAAGCAGATAAGCCTGCTGTAAATCATTGTGGGGGAGGGCAGACTTTAAAGCAATTTAGCAATTCTAATTTAGCATTCTGCATGATTTGAACCTTGTGACATGCAGATTGACATGGCTCTTGCATGTGTTTTCATCGCATAGTTACCATTTCTCTTCCTTTGACTGAAATGTAACTGACTATAAAAGTGTTTGCAGTTCTTTTCAGAGTGCAGCGTGATCTGCAGCTTGTACTTATTACAGCTAATGACAGCATTTGGCATGCTATGGTTTGCAAAGCTGACCTCTAGATTAGGGTAGATGGGGTTCTGTCACAAAGAAATTATCATTTACTTAGGCACTCTGAGTCTTATCACTGAGATGGTAGCTTTGTAGTAATACATTGTATTAGTACGTTGTAATAAAGCAATTTATAAGCAAGTCTGTTATGAAATCCTACCAAAGCAAACCATAATTACTATGTCACAATAGGCAGATAAACAATAGAAGCTATCAACACCTGCCACTGTCTTCTCCTCTTTAGTGCAATAAGACACTAATAGTGCCACTGAGGGAGGATTTCTGTACAATAGCACTTGACCAGAGGGGCTCACAAAGGAGTCTCCAATCCAGTGCCTATGTAGACACAAGAAATCTTTTTATTTTTTTATACACAGCTGTATCTTCTCATCTTCTTTATATATGACCTCTGTGTGTCCCTATAATTGTATGCCAGATATATATATCAATAAAAACTTAGGGTATTTTCAGTGTTGTACTTGTTTCCTTGAAAAACTGAAAATATATCATATAAAATACAAAGAAAACTGTGTGTGTTGAGATAACTTCTGCTAATCAGAGATCAAAAGTATTTATTTTTTTCTGGTTTCCTGAATGAAGCAATTGAAATGAAAAATCCAGAAATCTAATCTAAAAATCTAGAAACAGCAAGATGAACAAAAATACGTCCCAGAAGAAAGCTCTTTTCTTATTGCTACTAACATTTTTTTTTTCTTTAAAAGCAACAAATAATTGGGTATCATTTATAGTTATACACTAAGCTATGTAAGGAAAAGAATTACAGCTATTATTAGTATGGAGTTATCCAACCCTGTATTAGACAAATTAAAATTTGCTCTGCAAGGTTAGAGTTATTTTTTGAGTTTTGCTTATGAAAGGCTTACAGCTTATTTCTCTATTATTTTAACTCTCAACACAGGTCATCATTTTGCATATCTTACTTCTTACATATGCTTGGTCTCGCTATGATAATACACCATCTATGGTTTTTTACTATGATGTTATTAAGCTGTTATTTACATTGTTTATCTAAAGGAATTTCTGAAGTTAGACTATTTGATGTGTTGAAATCTACTGATAGATTTAGGAGTAAATAATATCTCTAGCCTTGAAAAAAAAAAAAAAAGAAAAAGGCTAACATGAAGAAAGTTAGCAGGAAAAGCTTCATATCTTATTTTTCTACTTTTTTCTTTTTCTTTTTTTTTTTTTGCATTAAAATTTCTCTTTGTACCCTTGAACCATCAAAAGCACAAAGAGTGAGAGTCATTGAAATGCTAAGATTTTGCTGGAAAGGAATGCTGTTTAAAACAAAACAAAACAAGTATTTCAGGATTTGCAGCATTTCATAATTCTAAGTTCTTTTTTTCCTAATTTGTACAGCTTATAATGTTGATATAATGGAAAAGGTGCACCTTAAAAACATACATCGTACAAAAGAGTTCATGTATGAATGAAATTTATTTAAACAGCTAAAATCTCTTTCTACTTGCAAGCTAGTTGCCTTTACTCCAGAAATTAAGCACACTGTTTCTAAGGGCTGGAGTTACCAGTGAGCTCAGGTTTACCGTATTCATTATTTTTGCTTTTCAAGTAATTATTTCTTTACCATTAAATTTGAGATTTTATTGCCTAGAAGCTGCAGTGAAATCATTAGAATCTGACATGCTGTCTTGTGGTATGTGTCTTTTTGGAAACACTTAAGCCATCCTTCACTAATAACAAATGAGATATCAGGACTAAAGTTCTGGCAAAATTGATGAGCTTTTTGCTTCAAAATGGATGCTGAAATAATCATGTCCTTAAGGTGACTTTGAATGTAACTTGTAAAGGGAACTTTCACAAGGTTTTCAGTGTTTAGGATTTCATTACATTCCTTGAATCTGCAGTGCAGCTTTTGCTTATAGAAGCTACACAATCAGGGTTGGGCTAATGCTTTCATAATTGTCAGCTTATGCTACAGTCTGTTGTAGGCATTAAATAGTTCTTAGTATTATCCACTGGAAAATATCAAGCATAAATTCAGACTTTGGACGTTTGCTTAATGTTAACACATATCTGTAGCATTTAATTAATAGTGCTATGCCCAGAACGGAGTAGAAAGTAAAGAAATTTAAATAAAAGCTAATGGAAAGGTTAGAATATTTGTTTCTTGTACATTTACTAATTAAAAAAGGGCAGCGTAGACCAAAATATTCTTCATATCCCCAACCCAGCAGATCAAGGAGATGCTAAAGATTAGAATCTGATAGGAAATCTTGTTGCAAATATATAGGCTGCTCCAAAAGATATGCTTTCTATTTATTTCCAAGGAAACTACAACAGATACAAAGAGTGCAATTACTGTATTTGATAAAGAAAACACTCAGCTGCAAAACAGTATTTTTCAACATAGTCACTAACAGTACCTATGTATTTTCACCAGTGATGAGCAAGAGCCTGAATGGCCTGCTTTCAAAAATCTGCAGACATGACCCATTGTTTTACAGCTGCTATGATGGCATTGTTGCTGGGAGAATGTTGCTCACACAGTCCATCTTTTATCAGCCCAAACAGATGAAAGTTAGAAGGTGCCAAATCCAGACTATACAGTGGATGGGGTAGGGCAGTCCAGACAAAGCTGGCAATATGATCTGTGATCTTCAGACAGGTTTGGGGTTTTGTGTTTACCATCTGGCAAGAGAAAGGTTGTCATCATCTTCTCTGTCTTTACTCTGGAAGTTTGAGCCTGCAGTTTAGTCAGCATCGCAATTTAGCAGTCAGAGTTGATGATTTGTCCAGATTCCAGGCAATCCAGAAGCATCATCACTTTCCCACTCTTAAAGACAGCGTACATCACTTAACCCACTGAGAGTTGTGTCTTCAACTCTTTTTTAATGGGGAATTCACATTGCCACTCCATGGACTGTTTTGACTCCAGCAAGTAGTGGTGACAGCATGTCTCATTGCTGGTAATGATGAGACCCAGAAAACGGTCACCTTCAGACTCATATTGGTTCAATAGGTCCTGACAAACATGCATAGGGTTGTCTTTCTGTTCCTTTATGTGCATTTGTGGGACCCACCTGGTGCAAACTTTGCAATACCCCAGTGTTGGCAGCATTGTCATTTCCACTGCATTGAGGCTGATATACAGCTCAGTAAACAGTTCCCTGGTCTTAACCTGCTGATTTGTGAGGATAAGCTGATCAAGATGCTTTTCATTTCAAGGTGTGACAACAGTGCATGGCTGTCTAGAACATGGCTTATCTTTCACATTGCTATCGCTACTGCTGAAACACATCACCCACTACTTTGTTGCTCTGTCATCTGCTGTTTGATCTCCATAAGTGTTCAGCAAGTGTTGGTGAATGTCAGTGAGTGCCCTTTTTTCAGCATGGAGGAATTCACTTCCACACCTTTGCTTCATTCACATCTCCACGTCAGATGCCATTTTGTCAGATTGCCCCTCTGCTGCCATCTGTTGCATGGCAACAAAACACAATGGAATATTGGCCAGAAATTTCAACTTCTATATCACCAACGTATGTCTCTTGATGTCATGGGCCAGCATCATAAAGCAGGAGGTACTGCTATTGCAGCATGAAAAGAGAGTATCATTGACTTCACTGTTTATACATGCTTTGAATATACTTACACATAGAACAAGAGGATATAAGTTACTATTAGCTTAAGAAAATAAGATTCAATATGCTGAGGGGTTCTGGGAACTGAGAAATTTACCAGTTTTATAATTTCACACTTCTGTACTGGAGCTCCACAAGCTATGAAATACGTCCCATTTTAAGTAGTCAAGTCCTATGCAAAAAACAAATAAACTGAAACAGAAACAAACAAACAAACAAACAAAAAACCAACACTCTCCCACAAAAAAAAAAAAGGGGGGGGGGGGAGAGTCCTTTTTTTTCCTTCTTTTCTCAGCTGCAGAACTCAGGAACTCTGCTGTTGTATGTAAAATTTCACTAAGAGATTATGTATTATATTGTAGAACTTCAGGTCTGGTGGGAAGAAATAATTATTGAATCCCTCTATAGGTGCAGCATGTTTTTTACCTAACATAAAAATAAATAAATAAATAAATAAAAATAAAATAGAGCTAGTCAGATATGTAACTGAATTTATGGAGGATAATGTATAGGCATTGTTGTTCCAGAACACTTAGTAATAGCTGATAATGATTTGTGTAAGGTCATTTTCAACAATTTTCTATCTTCTGGTGTATGACTCTCCATGTAGGAGGCATTTTAAAACAAAGTATACTTGGTAAATATTCTGCTTTACTACAGCCTGTTCTTGAGAAAACTCAGTCTAATAAATATGCAAGAAAATAGATATTAATAAGGATAACTGATAGGGGAGTAGGAGCAGATGAAATACAGTCTGCCAGTGCTTGGATTTTGGTCAAAATGCTAGTTGACATAGAGCCATGCATGCAGTGAAACAACCTGTAGCTCATCCGTTTTCTTTTTCTTCTGCTATCAGAAACATTATCAGAATGTGACCCCCAAACAGTAAGAACATTATTGATCTTCTCTTATTAATGAGCTGGGTTTGCTGAGGGTCATATATCAAGCCAAATGTATTCTGTCAGTTGTTCTACAAAGATATTACATACAAAGGGTAACAAAATAATATTTTTCATGGCCAGTTTGATGGGATGTCAGACTGCTGTGTGCTTCTGAAAATATTTAATATGCTTAAGTGTCATTGATCTGGAAGTAAAAGTGAACTCTTTGAACTAGTGTCTTGTCCACTGTGAAATCAGACCTTAAAAGTTGAACAGGATAATTGATTGATGGCTATTGACTCAGTACTGTCTCCTACTATGTGCAATCAAGGAGGTCTCAGTATGGGAGAACTGCAAGAGCCTTTCCTGAGTTCACATACAGCTGTGTTCAGGTCTCAGAGCAGAGGCATTTTAAAGGGAAATTCTGTCACAACAGCAGCAACAAAAACAGGAAATATCATTCAAAATTATTAATTGATGCCATTAACATGAAAATGAAGAATATGTCTGATTGCAGAGGAGACAGTAATGTGAGCACAATGCAAATAGAACCAAGGAAATCTGAGAATTCAAGAGTTCTATAGACTTGAATAAGTATATGTATTACAAGGAATAAAGATAAATTTCTGTTGGAAAATGCTTGTTGTTTGGAAATACTCTAGCTGTGTGAAGAAGTTATATTTCAGTTTGGGAACCAAAGAAAAATTTGATCTTTCAGGATAATCTTCCATTTAGGAAAGACATATTCTAAGAGACGAGGAGGTATTTGTGGACTTATAAAACTAGACTTTCACCTACAGATCTTGCAGATGACAGGGCTGTACAAATGAATCTGAAAAATTTCTTGCTACTTGGGAACATATTCAAATTGTAAATTCTGTGAAGAGTGTCTTCTGAGACCATTAATGGACATGGGTAAGTAATTATGTAGTCCTGTATTGAAATCATTAGAAATATGTTGTAGGTTGAGTGTATGTGGTCCTCAGCTTTTAAACAGTATTAATCTTCAAAAGTTTAGCCGGAAAGAGTGGAAGAAAAGCAGAATTCACATATTACATTAGTGAAAGACACTTCTTTATAGATAACTCCTTTTTTTTTTCTTTCCTTTTTTTCCTTTTTTTTTTTTTTTTTTTCCAAGCATGAAAAAGCTGCAATAACATAGATACTTGTTAGCACTTGGAAAGATCAAACAGTTGTTTTTTGATCTGATTAACTGTGATATCTTACAGAAGCAATGTGAAAATTTAGCCTTTAAGATATCGTGCTTCCAAAAATAGTCTTTGATATGTTTGTTCCCTTTTTGTGCAATACATTTTCTTGAACTAAAAATCTTCCTGGAAATGTACAGTAAACTTACAAACAGTGTATCACATTGGTCAAAGTGCTTTTCCTGCTTGGAAGAAGGCTTTCATTTTGGTGTACCAGTAAATATCATTTGATCTGCTGCTCTATCTCTGCAGTATTTCTGTATGATATTTTTGATACGGCCATTCTCTAAAGGCTCTCCTTTTTCTAAAAATATATTCTTCATAGAATGGTCTTCAATAAATCTCTGTAGTTATACTCAAGATAAATAAGGCAAACTACTCTGAGGAACTTTAGTTTTTTGTTATCTTCCTGAGAATTTCTTGTAAATACCAATTTTATTATAATAATAATAATTATTTTTTTTTTTTTGTACAATGCACACTTCTCCTATTGAAAGCACTTGCAGCTGAAGACACTTGAGGACATTGGAATAGAATTATCACACATCAGAATTTTGGTATTTAAGAAGTGCTGTAACTGACAAAATTTCAGGTATTTGGGCTCCAGAATGTAATCCAAACCTCAGAGCTGTGCTTCTAGCTTTCTCATATGGCAAGGAAATCAGAGTGGTAGCTCAAATCCTGGGCACAGACCTGAATTACTCAATTGGAGATGGTGCCTCGTTTGAATTCAATGCACCTGCAGGTCAAGAGATTTCCTCTGCTCTGGACCTTTATTTATTTTATTTTATTTTATTTTATTTTATTTTATTTTATTTTATTTATTTTGTTTTGTTTTGTTTTGTTTTGTTTTAAATATAATTACAATTTTGGATCCTCTGAGTTTTAAATTGAAGCAGTTTTGTCTTCTACAGATTAACAGTAATTAATAAATTAGTCAGAGACTACTTTTTATCTGTTTTATGGAGGAGAAACTCCCAATGAAGGGAGAGAATTAGGACTCCCGTTAGTGCTGTTAGTTCTGTGATGAGTGACATCGCTTTCCGCAGGGCATTCAATGTACATGGGGCAATATCTCAGCAAAAATGAAGTAAGAGCAACAATGTGAAAGGGGGAAACTTTTGTTGTTGTTGTTTTTCTGGCTGTCAATTATGACTAGGCTGATATTGTCCTGGGCACAGGCGAAAAGTATGTATTACTGAAACAGCATAAAAAAATTAAAAAGGACTTTTAATTTTAGGAGGAATTTTTCTGATTAGCTCCCTCTTTAGTCCTCTTTTACTTTGTGTATCTCTTCTAGGATTCAGACTACAATGTGCATAGGAGATGTACCTACCGAATGAACGTGAGAATAATTGATTCTGCACTGTGTATTTCTATTAAAAAAATATTTTCTCTATTAAGATTGGTATGGTTTTTAATGATTCTCTGACTAATTTCATTATCTGCTGTCTGCTTCAAGACTTTACCTCATGTATGTTTTGCCAGTGAACTTTGTAGAAAACTTCATTTCCTTCTCTGCCTGCTTTTATTTTCACCCAGAGATGAAAAATCAAAACATTTTCTCCATGGTTACCTTGGAGTAGGGAATACTTCCTGAGCATACACATGCAGCAGTCACTCCTCTTCATCTGTCTCATAGTGCATGGTTTTCTCTACTGACATTTCAATTACTTATTTTTATCCCACAGTAAGATTTTCTGGGTTTTGTGTTACTTTCCCAAACAGAACATCTCAGTTCATTGGAACAGAGATATGTTACAGCCTTGTGTGTACTTCTTTTATTTCATTTCCTTTAGTTTTGCTTTTATCTCCTCTGCCATTCTCTAGTAACACCCTAAATTACCTTCCTTCTAAATCCCGGTTTGGTGCCCTCTATTCTCCTTTCTATTGATGCATCTTTCTTGCTGATTATTTTTTGTGTACTAGCCACTTTTCTTTGTGTTTCTTCCTGTCTCCTTGCTGAACATCTTATTCTTTCGTCCTAATTTAAAGCTCTTTTGCCCAGTCCTATTAGCTTTCCATCTCCACAAATTGGTGGCCATGCTCTTCAAAAAGAACTTATCAACTCTTTCAAGTCTTTGCAAGCCCCCTACCTTTTAACTGCTGATTTATCACTACAGCTCTAGAATTTTTGATTTTATTCAACATAGTCTCTAGCAATGAATCATATATAACATTAAACAGGTTAGACTGAACCTCATTAAACTGCATTTTAGAATTACAAACCACAAATTCCTCTTAGAGATTTCTAGGTCTGGGATTTAATGAAGCAGTGGTATTTTCTGCTTGCTTAAGGACTGTACTATGGCATCATATTTGTACTAGTTTTTGGGCAAGTGTCAGCAGTCTAGACTTGCTTCATTTCTCTTAGCTACCTCACATTGTTCTTCTGTGTTGACTTCACACATCTGGTATGTCATGAGATGATTTAACTAGAGATCACGAAATACTGCATAAGCAGAAGGGGTGATTTGAGGTTATGCAAGCAACCTTGATTTTTTTTTTTTTCCCATTTTCTAACTTGTGAAACTTTTTCCTTACAATTTTATAAACGTTATTTTAATGTAATTTGTGCCTAAAATGTATATGTTATAGATAAGTCTATCTATCTAATAAGCAGTATGAAATAATATATGTAGATTCTTCTATTTTATATTCTTTTCTGTAAGTCAGCAGACTAGAGTTCATTAACTTGATATGGATCTTTTTCAGTCTGTAAGCATTCACCAAAGAATGGATTTAGCAGTATATTTATATGGTAAATGTACTGATATTGCTTACTTTAATAGAAAGTTCAGCTTCTCTTAACACTTTTCTACATATACGTATTTGGCTTTTTTGGAAAGAGACTTGTAATCCAATTTTCTTTCTTCTCATTTCAGCAGAATTCCTACTTCTAAACTAACCTAGAGAAGTAATTTTGAGCCCTCAGTAGACACCCCTATAAGGATTAAAAAATGTCTGTGTATTTGTATAGTACTTACAGAGCTGTATACTTGAGCAAACTATTTATTCAATACAGCAATCATTATCATAATAAATAGTATCTATTTGAATATTGCCCCACCATAAAAAAAATCTGTAGTGTTAATAGTGAATTCTTGCAAAAACGTGATAGACAACTATAATAAAATGCTAAAAGAAGTTTTTCCTTTTCTAAAAATGATTGCACAGTGTGTGAGCTCTGACTGATTGGTGGAAATAAATTTGCTACTGAAGCAACTCAACCAATAATGTCATTTTAGCTTGAAACTTGCTTGGAAACATTTATGATGCTTGTATCTTTCCCAATTAACTATAATATGATGATGATTGCATATGTGCCACTGGTAGGGCTGTTAGAATTTCTGATAAAACTTTCACTGGAGATTCTAATGAAAAAGTGCAAACTTTGAATCTTCCAGTTAAAAACAGCAACACAAAGCAAACAGAAACTTCTGTCCCTCCAGACTAGGTGTGTTTCAACAATTTCCAAAGCAAAACTCTCCTCTCTTGAAACTATTTCTCATTTTGATGATCTTTTAAATAGAATAAGGCAGGCTTTTATTCTTGACTTTTTATTTTAAAATCACTTACCAAGTTGTCAGGTTCTGAACTAAATTCCTGTTTTTAATTCTAATACAATTGCATAAGTTCATCAATTCAGTAACCATACCACCTCCAACTTTTTCTGGAGAATTTCCACACTTCTATTGGTGTCTGGTTACATGAAAAGAACACGTTATGTATGTATGTTACTATGTTATGTAAGACCAGCATAGATGACTTAACAAAAGAGACAGTTACTTGAAATATACCAAGAATCATTGGCATGGATTGAATCAGTTATTAAACGACTACTTTTTCCTGAGAACACGAGATCCACGTCACCCTCTGCAGCAAGAATCCTCTTTCAGTGAGGGAAATGATCGCTTGTTAAACCAGGAGAGTTATGCACCAAGAAAACTCCATTCATTGCTCATTGTGCTGGACCCTATCCCATTGAATAGAAACATAGAATCATAGAATCACTCAGGTTGGAAGGGACCTCAAAGATCATCAAGTCCAACCGCAGCCTAACCATAGTACCCTAACTCTAACAACCCTCTGCTAAATCTATCTCCAAGCACCACATCCAAACAGCTCTTAAACACATCCAGGGACAGTGACTCAACCACCTCCCTGGGGAGCCTATTCCAATGTTTAACCACCCTTTCTGTAAATAAGTGTTTTCTAATGTCCATCCTAAACCTACCTTGGCACAACTTGAGGCCATTTCCCCTCGTCTTGTAACCTGTCACCAGTGAGAAGAGACCAGCTCCTCTCTCACTGTAAGCACCTTTCAGGTACTGGAAGAGAGTAATAATGTCTCCCCTCAGCCACCTCTTCCCCAGACTAAACAGCTGCAGCTCCCTCATCCTCTCCTCAGAGGGCTGATTTTCCAAGCCCTTCACTAGCCTCGTTGCCCTTCTCTGGACCTGCTCCAGTACCTCCACATCCTTTCTGTACTGAGGTGCCCAAAACTGAACACAGTACTCGAGGTGAGGCCTCACCAATGCTGAGTACAGGGGCAGCATTACTTCCCTAGTCCTGCTCACCACACCTTTCCTGATACAAGCCAGGATGCCATTGGCCTTCTTGGCTGCCAGGGCACACTGCTGGTTCATTTTCAGCCGACTGTCCATCAGTATACCAAGGTCCCTTTCCATCAGGCAGATTTCCAGCCACACCTCTGCAAGCCTGCAGGTTTGCCTGGGGTTGTTGTGGCCAAAATGCAGGACCCAACACTTGGCCCTATTGAAACTCATGCCATTAACCTTGGCCTATCGATCCAGTCTATCCAGGTCCCTCTGCAGTGCCCTTCTCCCCTCTGGCAGATAAACACTCCCTCCCAGCTTGGTGTCATCTGCAAACTTACTGAGGGTGCACTCAATCCCCTCGTCAAGATCATCAATAAAGATGTTAAACAGAAACGGCCCCAGTACTGAGCCTTGGGGGACACCGCTCGTGACCAGCCGCCAATTGGATTCAACTCCATTGACCACAACTCTTTGGGCCCTGCCATCCAGCCAGTGCTTCACCCAGCGGAGCGTACACCCATCCAGACCATGGGTGGCCAGCTTCTTCACGTAAATGTTATGGGGGACAGTGTCAAAGGCCTTACTGAAGTCCAGGTAGGCCACATCGACAGCCTGACCCTCATCCACAAAGCAGGTCACCTTGTCATAGAATGAAATCAGGTTTGTCAGACAGGATCTACCATTCGTAAACCCATGCTGACTGGGCCTGATCCCCTGGTTGACCTTTAATTGGTCCACGATGGTTCCCGAGATTATACGTTCCATGACCTTCCCAGGCACCGAGGTGAGACTGATAGGTCTATAGCTACCAGGATCATCTTTCTGGCCTTTTTTGAAGATGGGTGTCTCATTTGCCAGTTTCCAATCCACTGGGACATCCCCTGTTAGCCAGGACTGCCGAAAAATGATGGACAGTGGCTTGGCAACCATATCCGCCAACTCCCTCAGCACTCTAGGGTGCAATCCATCAGGCCTCATGGACTTGTAAGCATCCAGCTTTCAGAGCAGGCCCAAAACTATCTATCTCGTCATGGATCATGAAGGGCTTATTCGGTTCCCCATCCCTATCTACCAGCGCAGGGGGCTGTGTTCCCAGGGAGTAACAAGTCTTACTATTAGAGACTGAGGCAAAGAAGTCATTAAGTACCTCAGCCTTATCCCTATCCTTGGTGACCAGGTTGCCCTCGGCATCCAACAAGGGATGGAGATTCTCCCTAGCCTTCCTTTTGCTATTAATGTGTTTATAAAAGCATTTACTGTTTTCCTTTACCTTAGTGGCCAAGCTCAGTTCCAGCTGCGCTTTGGGTTTTCTAATTTTCTCTCTGCACAGCTTCACTACATACCCATAATCCTCATAAGTAGCTTGCCCACTCTTCCAGAGACCATAAACTTTCCTTTTGTTCTTGAGTTCCAGCCAAAGGTCTCTGTTCAGCCAGCCTGTCCTTGCCCGTCGGCTTGTCTTCCGTGACATGGGGATGGTGAGATCCTGCACCTTTAAAACAATTTCCTTAAAATATTCCCAGCCTTCCTGGGCTCCCACGCTCTCCAAAACTACCTCCCAAGGGACCCTCTCAACCATGGTCCTAAAGAGGTTGAAGTCTGCCCTCTGGAAGTCCAAGGTGGCAGTTTTGCTGACTCCCCTCTGTGGTTCGACAAGGATAGAGAAATCTAGCATCTCATGGTCACTTTGACCCAGACGGCCTCCAACCTTTACATCCCCCACCAGACCTTCTCTGTTCACAAACAGCAGGTCCAGGATTTTGCTTCCTCTCATTGGCTCCCTCACCAGCTGTATCAGGAAGTTATCTCCCACACACCTTAGGAACCTCCGGGACTGTTCCCTGTCAGCTGTATTATAATTCCAGCAGATGTCTGGGAAGTTGAAGTCCCCCACCAAAACAAGGGGGAGTGACCTAGAGTCTTCACCCAACTGTTTATAAAGCATCTCGTCCACCTCTTCATCCTGGTTGGGTGGCCTGTAGCAGACTCCTACAATAATGTCAGTCTTGTTGGCCTTTGCTTTTATTCTGATCCATATGCTCTCAACCCTATCATCAACACTATTAATTTATTTCCACACATTCATAGTCTTTTTTAATGTAGAGAGCTACATCACTGCCTTTCTTACCCAGCCTGTCTCTATTGAAAAGCCGGTAGCCCTCCATCACTGCACTCCAGCTGTGGGAGTCGTTCCACCATGTTTCCGTGATGGCAACTGTATCATAACTTTCCAAACACACAATGGCCTCCAGCTCCTCTTGTTTATTACCCACACTGCGTGCATTAGTGTAAAGACACCTGAGCTTGGTCCCCTTGCGAGTGGCAGTAACCCTGATACCCTCATGACCACACTCGTGTGTTTCCACAGCCACCATCCTCACATCTGCCCTTGTGTTCTTCCTACAAAGAGGTGAGTCATCCTCCTCATCCACCAAGGCACAAGACCGTGGGGTCTTACAAGCACATCCCTCTCCTGCAAGCACAGGGATGTTACGTTCATGCTCCGTATTAGTGACCCCAGTTACACCCCCACCCCCCTTCGTACCTAGTTTAAAGCCCTCTGAATGAACCTAGCCAACTCCTGTCCGAAGACCCCTCTTGACCGGTGGGAGAAGCCACTCATATCGGCTGCTAGCCAGCCCAGTCTCATGTAAACAGAGCCAAGGTCAAAAAACCCAAACCCCTGCTGGGCACACCAAGCTCTGAGCCAGGTATTAATCCGTTGGCCCATTATATCAAGTCCCTCATTATTTCCTATGGCTGGAGGGATAGAGGAGAAAACGACTTTTGCTCCCGAACCCTTTACCTGTCTCCCCAAGGCTCTGAAATCCTTTTTCATAGTCCTTAGGGAAGTTCTGCCTAAATCATCGCTACCAACCTGAAACAACAGCAAGGGATAGTAATCAGTGGGCCGGACTAGGGAAGGAAGTTTCTTCCTCGCATCCTTAACCCGGGCTCCTGGGAGGCAGCAGACCTCCCTGTGTAGAGGGTTTGGTCTACATATTGGCCCTTCTGCTCCCTTCAGTAGAGAATCACCACTAGCAATGACCCGATGTTTTTTCCTAGCCGATGAAGTTTTAATGCTAGGCGAAGACTGGTCAGATGTGGGGACTGCCACCAACTGGGGAAAACCTTCATCACCACCACTGTCCAGTTGTCCCTGCAGAGCACTGTACCTGTTTTGCAGGGGCAGCTGGGGGGGCTGGGGACTCACCGGGATGGCGCACCTGCGTCGCCGAGCAGGGGCCTTATGCCACTGCCCTACATCCCCCAATTCTTTGCTGTTGTTCCTGGGGGGTAGAGAGGATAGTGGATTCACTGCAGCAGGAACACTGTTTGCATGTTGGTTCCCCTCTGTCACCTGTTTGTTTTCAAGGCAGCAGGGGGTGACGTACTCCATGCAGAGCCTCACCTGGCTGCTGAGATCTAGGGGCTGATAGGGTTTGGTACCAGCAATCAATCTCCCTCTCACATTCCTTAATGCTCCTCAGCCTCTCCACCTCATCCTTCAGGTTGGCTACAAGGCTGAGTAAGTAGTTTACCTGGTCACATTGTACACAATCGCTGCCTCCCTCACCTAGCACTGCAAGGGGCAGCTGCAAACATTCCCATTCTTACCAGTACCCCTTCTCCTGGCCCTTAAGGGGCTTACTAACCTTGTTTAAACACACCTTCAGAAAGGAACATGACAAGTGATACCAGCCTGAGATAGCTGAAAATTTGCAAAACATCTATAGCAAGACTAAGAATTATATGTCTTTTACAACAAAACTATCAAAAGTGTGGTTTCCTATAACAATAGCCTCTATGGAGACTGGACAAAATCAGACAGTGCTCTTCTGCTGGTAACTGGACACGTTTCACCTTCATAAATTATTTATAGAAGTTCATGCTAGTGGCTATCTATCTCAGTAAGGAGAACTGTGTTTCTGATCTTTCATCCCAGATCCTTAAGGAATAACTACAAAAATAAAGATATTCATACGTAACATTCACAGCTGCACTTGACATTAAAAATCATTGAGATACTGGCTTCCTGGTGTCTGATAGTTTTCTCCAGATGGCACCTCTGCCTGACCTCTTTGTCCCACCAGACCTACTGAACTTATTACTGCTTCTCTTTGCTGACATCACCCTCTGCTCTGCTGTTAACAACCATCATTTTCTTTCAAATTGGCTAACTAATTAACATAATTATTCCCAACCTTGAGTTTACTGCTTTCGTTTTAGATCTAAAGAAGGGCTTGTATGCCTAAAAGCTTATTATCTATAGAGCCTTTTCACAACGAACACTCCAGAAGTCTAATAGAAAAGGAAAGAAAGAAAAAAAAAGTCCTTACAACACTTCTCTCAGATGCATAGGTCAAATATCTATATGTGTTCACACACAACTAATTATTATAGTGCACTTCTGTAAATTAGTGTTACGTGTCTGGAAATTCATCAAAGTTTTGCTGTATTCAGTTAAAATACTTTGTATAAAAAACAAATAACTTGCTGGTTGAAAAGGTTTTACATATTCAACTCTTCTAGGATGTATCGTAATGGCTGTATGACAATGCTGAAGAAAAAATAACCTCCTCTTTGCAACTGAAACTAGCAAAAATATTTCTGCAAATTTTAACAGGGTAAATACCTTTCTACCTTAAGAGCAGTACGTAATCTGTCATTCCTTTTAATTTTCTATTTTTTCCTGTCAATTGTGAAGACATATCTTAGATACTTGGTTCTGAGATCTGTATAGAATTCTTTCTTTTCTTCCCCTTGGAAATAGACATTGTGATTATTACATTCAATCTTGTATGAGCAAAAATCATAAATGGAAATGGGAAATTATTGTTATTCCTGCTTTAATAGTAAAATGGTCTGAATCTTCACCCCCATTTCAATTGTACTTTCATAATGCAGATTACTATGGAAGAGTTTCAATAGTTCATAGTTCAAGAGTTTCATCTTTTTCAGGAAAAAAACAAAAACAAAACCAAACAAAACCAAAACCAGAAACCTCCCTTCCTAGAACTCCCTTTTTGTCTAATGGTGTGCTCAGCCTCCTTGGTCTGAAGACTGGTGGCTTCAGCCTTCCCAAAGGAGAAAGGGAGAAGGCTTTCAGATGAGCATCCAAATCTCATCACAGCATGGCTGTAATGATGAGAGTTTCCACCTTCCCTTTGCTGAAAGAAATATGCTGACAGTTCCTTCCTCTTTATCCTTGAGTCTGCTTGGGCTTCCTTTATTAAGTTTTCTTAATGCAGCTTACATGCTGTTTCTTGTCACTGGACCCCAATGATTCAGGTTTTCTTTTCTGTTTAAATCTGATTTTACCTGAACAATGAAAGGCTGAATTCCTGTTGAGACCTGTGAATTAAAGCTGTGATTTCTGTCAGTGCTCCTGGACTTCTGGTACCATCCTGGGTCTCTCTTCCATATCTCATTTTGTTCTAGGGACATAGACAGTTCAATTCACACTGAATAACTCCTTGTTATCACTACACCAGAGGCAGTTGTTGCCTGACCACCAGACAATTGCTACCACAATCTGTTTGTTTATTTATTTGTTTGTTTATTTATTTTGAAGCTAAAAGCAGCCCAAGCTAAGGCTTAGACACATCCAATACTTTGTGCTGTCAGGCCAGAACTAAATCAAAGCCAAATAATAATGAAAAGAACTACATACAAATCAGAAATCAAAGTCACCATTTAGGTTTCTTCAAAAACAAACGACAACAACAACAATAACAACAAAACAGGAAAAAAAGGTAATTTATACTGTCTTCCATGCAATTCATTTAACACATTGTGATGCTACTTCTAGTATTGGTTTTAACAAAATAAATTCACTTATGTACTGTATCTTCTTAAGACATGCTTCAGTAGTGAAAAATCATCTGCCAGGAGTACTTAATGTTTATTTTGCTAATTGAAATAATTTGCTAATTGAAATAATTTTGCTAATTGAAATAACTTTGCTAATTTGATTAACTAAAAAAACAAGGCCACCCCCCAAACTTTCTGAAGATGGTGATCTGTGGGCATAAAAGCCCCATCTATTAAACAAGCAAACAAAAACCAACACAATAACACCCTCCCAATCCCCTCTCCTCACCCACCCTGAAAAAAAAAAAAAAGAAGAAAAAAAAAAAAGTACATTTTTGCTGCTAGTTCCTCTATATAGCACTCACCTATCCTGGTGGTGGAGCTCAGGGAGGAAGTGCAGAGGCTAAGGACCATCAGGGAATGTGAGAGGGAGATCGACCAGTGGAGTGACTCTCTGGCATCCAGGAAGAAAGAAGACCATGGAGATACCCCCAGAAAAGTGGTGGACCCTCTGCCCAGTCATAGGAGGACAGCCCCGACTGATGAGGATGGTTGGAAGAGAGTCCCAACTCGGCGTCGTAGGTGCTCCCCCTGCCCACCTACCTCTTGTCCACCACTCCCTCTAAGCAACAGGTACCAGGTGTTAGAAATTGAAGGGGAGGTGAGTGGAGAGACGGTGGAGGAACTGCCTAAAAGGGAGCCTAAGGCAAGGCGGCCACCCCCATGCCTTAAGACTTCATCTACTAGGAAAGTAAGGGGGGTGATCGTGGTGGGTGACTCCCTTCTTAGAGGAACGGAGGGCCCCATATGCAGACCAGACCCGTGCCAACGGGAGGTGTGCTGCCTTCCTGGGGCCCAGGTCAGGGACATAACCAGGAAATTCCCTAAGCTGGTTAGGCCCACTGATTATTTCCCATTACTCATAGTTCAGGCGGGCAGTGATGAAATTGCTCAGAGAAGCCTGAGAACAATGAAAAGAGATTTCAGGGGTTTAGGGCATTTGCTTGAAGGAGCAGGAGCTCAAGTAATCATTTGTTCTATACCTTTAGGGAAAGTGGGGGACATGGATCAGGCCTGGAAAGTACAAGCTATGAATAAATGGCTCAGAGGCTGGTGTCAAACCAGAAACTTTGGGTTCTTTGACCATGGGGCAGTTTACTCAGCCCCTGGCCTGTTGTCTGTCCATGGAACCCACCTATCTCAAAGGGGGCAATGAATCCTAGCTCAAGAGCTAGCAGGGCTTATCGAAAGAGCTTTAAACTAGCTATGATGGGGGGCGGGGGATGAAACAGGGCTTACGAGAGTTGAGCCTAGAGGAACAGTGCTGGAGCTGGGGGAGAGCCAGGCAACTCGGCTGAAGTGCATGTACGCTAATGCATGCAGCATGGGCAACAAGCAGGAGGAGCTGGAAGCGCCTGTGTGTCATGCGAACTATGACCTGGTTGCTATTACTGAAACTCGGTGGAACAGCTCCCATGACTGGAGTGCTGCGATAGATGGCTACAAACTCTTCAGAAAGGATAGACAAGGAAGGAAGGGTGGTGGTGTAGCCCTTTATGTTAAAGACTGTTTTGAAGCTGAAGAACTTGGGGTTGGGTATGATGAAGTTGAGTGTCTGTGGGTAAGGATCGGGGAAAGACTTGCAGGGGTGACATCTTGGTAGGGGTCTGTTATAGACTGCCTAATCAGGATGAAGAGATGGATGAGGCATTCTATGAGCAGCTTATGGAAGTTGCACGTTCGCCAGCACTTGTTCTTTTGGGAGACTTCAACTTCCCTGATATATGTTGGAAATATAATATGGCACAGAGGAAGCAGTCCAAGAGGTTTCTGGAGTGTGTAGAAGATGATAGCTTCCTTATGCAGCTGGTACAGGAGCCTAACAGGAGTGGTGCCCTGCTAGACCTGCTCTTCACTAACAGTGAAGGACTGGTGAGTGATGTGAAGGTTGGGTACTGTCTTGGGCAGAGCGAACACAAAATTCTAGAATTCTCTGTTCTTGGAGATGTCAGAAGGGTGACTAGTAAAACTGCTCTCTTGAACTTCCGGAGGGCAGACTTTGACCTGTTCAGAACGCTTGTTGCAGGGGTCTCTTGGGAGTCACTCCTAAAGGGTAAAGGCGTTCAGGAAGCCTGGATGCTCCTCAAGATGGAAATCTTAAAGGCACAAGAACAGGCTGTCCCTGAATGCCGCAAGGCGAGCCGTAGGGGAAGAAGACCGATGTGGATGAATCGGTATCTATTGTTGAGACTACAGAAGAAAAAGATAGTCTATGTCCTCTGGAAGCAGGGACAGGCTACTTGGGGAGCTTATAAGGAAGTTGCAAAGGTATGCAGGGAGGAAGTTAGGAAGGCAAAGGCCCAACTCGAATTTAGGTTGGCCACGACAGTAAAAGAGAATAAGAAATCCTTTTACAAATATATCAATGGTAAGAGGAGAACCAAGGAAAACGTCCACACCTTACTTGATGCAGCGGGGAATGTGACCACTGAGGATAAGGCGAAGGCTGAGGTCCTCAATGCCTTCTTTACATCTGCCTTTAATGGGCAGAACAATTATCCTCAGGGCACCTTATGCCCTGACCTGAATGTCTGGGATAGAGTGCAGAATACACCCCAAGTGATTCAGGTGGAGACAGTTAAAGAGCTCCTCCTCCACCTGGACTGCCACAAGTCCATGGGACCGGACGGGCTTCACCGTCAGGTGCTGAGGGAGCTGGCAGAGGTAATTGCTGAGCCTCTCTCAGCCATCTACCAGCGCTCCTGGTTAACTGGAGAGGTGCCGGAGGATTGGAGGTTTGCCGATGTGATTCCCATCTACAAGAAGGGTTGTAAAGAGGATCCGGGGAACTACAGGCCTGTTAGCCTGACCTTGGTACTGGGGAAAGTTATGGAGCAAATCATCTTGGGTGAGATCGCACGGCATGTGCGTGGCGTCCAGGGGATCAGGCCTAGCCAGCATGGATTCACGAAAGGCAGGTCATACTTGACCAACCTCATCTCCTTCTATGATTGGGTGACCAGACTGGTAGATGAGGGAAAGGCGGTTGATGTAGTCTACCTTGACTTCAGCAAAGCCTTTGACACGATCTCTCACAGTATTCTCCTGAGGAAACTAGCTGCTCGTGGCCTAGACAAGTATACCCTTCTTTGGGTAAGGAACTGGCTAGAGGGTCGTGCCCAGCAGGTAGTGGTTAATGGAGTTAGGTCCGGCTGGCGACCTGTTACAAGTGGTGTCCCCCAGGGGTCGGTTCTAGGGCCCATCTTGTTTAACATCTTCATTGATGGCCTGGATGAGGGGATTGAGTGTACCCTCAGTAAGTTTGCAGATGACACCAAGTTGGGAGGTGGTGTTGATCTGTCTGAGGGTAGGGAGGCCCTTCAGAGGGATCTAGATAGGCTGAATTACTGGGCTGAGGTGAATGGGATGAGGTTCAACAAGGCCAAGTGCCGGGTCCTGCACTTTGGCCACAATAACCCCATGCAGCGCTATAGGCTTGGGGGTGAGTGGCTGGATGACTGTGAGGAGGAAAGGGACCTGGGGGTGTTGGTTGATGCTCGGCTGAACATGAGCCGACAGTGTGCCCAGGTGGCCAAGAAGGCCAACGGCATCCTGGCCTGTATTAGAAACAGTGTGGCCAGTAGGAGCAGAGAGGTAATCACCCCTGTGTACTCAGCTCTGGTGAGGCCGCATCTAGAGTATTGTGTTCAGTTTTGGGCTCCTCAGTACAAGAAAGACATCGAAGCCCTGGAACGTATCCAGAGAAGGGCAACGAAACTGGTGAGGGGTCTGGAGCACAAGTCTTAGGAGGAACGGCTCAGGGAACTGGGATTGTTTAGCCTGGAGAAGAGGAGGCTCAGGGGAGACCTCATAGCAATCTACAACTTCCTGAAGGGAGGATGTGATGAGGAGGGGCTTGGCCTCTTCTCCCAGGCAACAAACAGGACCAGAGGAAATGGCCTCAAGTTGTACCAGAGGAGGTTTAGATTAGACATAAGGAAAAACTTTTTCTCTCAGAGAGTGGTCAGGCACTGGAATGGCCTGCCCAGGGAGGTGGTGGAGTCGCCATCCCTGGCGGTGTTCAAGAGGCGTCTGGATAAGGAGCTAAGAGATATGGTTTAGTGGTTTTTCAGTAGCTATGGTATTGGGAGGACGGTTGGACTAGATGATCTTGTAGGTCCTTTCCAACCTTGTGATTCTATGATTCTATGATTCTATGTACAACATGACATTTAAGCAGTTCTGAGTCAAACAAAAGAGCAGGACCTGGAGAGTGGCCTTCTACAAGAAGCAGCCTAATTACTGAGTGTGCTGTGTTTTCTGTTGTTTTTCTTAAGTAGCAGTGGAGTGCATGTGAATGAATGCTAAATTGTGAAAGCCTTAGTGTTTCACAGAAGATAATTCTTATTTTTGCTAGCCCCAAGACAACTGTGCTAGACCTTAAATGGATCATGTGAATGAGAATAGCAGTGGCTGTATGAGCACAGTTTGAATATTTTTATTATTTTTCATCACCCTCTGCTAAAGCACATTTGAAGCAAAACACCCTGAGATTTCAACAGAAAAATATCGTTCAGTGTTTCTGGGTCTTCCACAAAGCTGCTGGTATCAAGCCTGGGAGACGTGCTGTGCTGTTTTTCCTTACCCCATGTCTCATACCATTAGTGTCTTAAAAGAATTTCTCCAGCAAAATAAACTGTAATTGCAACTGCTCAGTGCCCACCTGAGAAAATTACTTTTACTATTAAAAGTGAATGGATCGAAAAGGTTCGATGCATTCCTTTTCTACAAAAACATGCATCAGAACAAGACCAACAAAATAGCAGAACAAGCAGGAATAACATTGCACAGTAAATTTTTATTTAAACCCGTCAGTTTTTTTTTTTTCTTCCCTTTATATCCATTGCCCTCCTCACTTAGTGCATAGTTTCTTTGTGTCTCACTGCCTCCTCTTCTCCAGTGCTTTTGTGTGATTGCAATTCCTTTAATGTCAGTTTAACATCACACAGCATACATTTTTATTTCATTAAGAACAACCATGGTTTTAAGCGATCTCTGCGTTATAAATCGGAATCAGATTGTCACAGACGCTGAGATTCCTCATCTTCCAGTGCCCTGGTTTTGAAAATCTTTTAAATGCCTAAGTGGTTTGCCTTGGAGTGTAAATCTGTCCCCCAAAGGAGATTCTTAATATTGAGCATTCCCATTAGTTGCTATTTCAAGGCCAGCTTTAATGAACATAAAAATGTTCCTTTCACAGATGTTTTAAAAAGAAGCTCCACAGAAATATGAAAGCTTTTTTTTTTTTTTTTCAAACATTTCAGAAAACAACAAAGTAGCCATGGACTGAAATACTTTAACCATATTATTTTTCCTCCAAGAAATGCAGCCATTCCCTGTGCAACTTTGTAGTTGGGAGCCCATTTACAGTAATGGTTTCAGCTAGTCCTAATGATCAGTGGAAACAGCTGGTAATAATGTTTTCCAGAAAGAGATGCGTTGGGGCTCTGTTCAGCCTGTAGTGGGATAGTCCTTTTAATACAGCAGAAATATGGTCTTGTAACATGTTGTCTAAGGATGTGGTAAACCACAGTAATTCTCACTTGCATGGGCAAAATAAGAAGTCAGAGAGATGTAACAGCAGTACGTTGAGAATGCTCAATTTAGCAAAACTTAGTGTAGTCATGGAATAATGGAAGGGAGTGGGGGGAGGTGGAGGCAGGAAGATAAGTGCAAAGGATTTGAGTTGTGGCTAATTATTATTATTATTATTATTTTAAATCCTTTCCTGAGACAGAGAGAGATCATGCCTTCAAAAACCCTCATGAATGGGCAAAAAGCAGATTTTGGTAATGGTTTTGTTTCCAGAGGGTAGCTAGTAGCTTACTGGTCAGGAGCACAGCACAAGGCAATGGCCCTGCACTCAAAAGCAAAGAGGATGTTGCTCAGGATGTTGCTGGAAGCAGCTGGACTCATTTTCCACCATGGTGAGAGGGAAGAGGAGTTGCAGAAATGCTGCTGGCAGGAACACCAGGCTGAGAAGGGGTAGGGCAGGGCATAATACTGCTCTGCTACGTGGGCTAGTGCTGGCCTCCTTATGAGGCTCTTTGAACCCTATGGGCAGCATTACAGCTGGTATTGGCTTGGTGTCTTCTCTGTCCCTGAGATGTCTCCTTGGATGTAAGGCCTGCTACTGCAGCCCTACGGGCTGAGGATAGC
Source organism: Alectoris magna (assembly GCA_030625065.1). Classification (NCBI taxonomy): domain Eukaryota; kingdom Metazoa; phylum Chordata; class Aves; order Galliformes; family Phasianidae; genus Alectoris; species Alectoris magna. Next base: position 29,137,285 of record CM060563.1, on the reverse strand, counting down.
AAAAGGGTGCTTGGGGTCTTCTTGTGCCCAAAAGCCAGCTGTCCCAGGTGACTGTGCACCGCATGACTGCGATGAGCACTGCAACTCTGTCTTTTTCTGAGAGGAGAGAGCTGGCTTGTGCTGCTGCAAAAACCTACACTGTGGAAGGTACAGATTTTGGAAATTTGGTGGGCTGGAAGGGCAGTGTATGGGTAATATCTCACAGGGAGTGAGGGTCAGTGGCTGAGAGAGGGCAGCAAAGGTACTGGCCTGGCCATGAGCTCTGAGCTCTATGGGCTCCACCAAAACAGAAACATTTCAGTGCATGAAACTGCAGCCCTGACAGCCTGGAGGACTATGACTGGCATGAACTGGCATTGGTGTTTTGCTGTGGTCTTTTGCTATTTCTGTTCTGGAAATGAAATTGCCTGCACCAGAGTGTCTGGCTGCTGAACTCCATGTCCCAGTTGGCAAAAGCAAAGTCAGCCTGTTATTTCTTGGCAATGAATTATGTATTAGCATCTCATTAGGAAAAACAAGACAATTGAAACACATGCATAAGCTTTTCCCTAGTCAGTTAGTTCTTGTGTCTTGGTATAAAACGTCAGGGTTTCTATCCCTCAAAGAATCTTGGGCTAGTGTTTTTCTACAGGTAAGACTACCAGAAAATTATACTGTAATTGTTCATGTAATAAAGAGTACATAGGAACCAGCTGCAAAATATATGTGCTTGTTGTCTCTTTAAGTTGCCCTCACATGTCTGAGATGATATTGTCGGGGAATGTGATGGAGGATCTGAGGAGGTCCAAGGGCTCTTGCAGAAAGGCAGTTGGAAGTCAGGCAGGTTGCCCAAGGATGTCTGAAATGAAATTGTGTACTTGTTTTTTCTCTTCTGAATCTCATCTTCTGGGTGTGCACTGATGATACAGTATAAATGTAAACATTATTGTGAACATAAGTTAGTGCTGGTAGAGAACAATGGAAATTAATGTTCATTATTTTCTGATAAAAATACCAAAGCACTGAGGGAATTCGCTACTTGTAAAAGTGCTGGAAGACATAGTCCTCACCACAGTTTATTTTAGTAGCACAAGTTGCTTCATACTGTTGACTGTAAAAGCTATTATTTCCCAAATGTATACAAAATAAGTCTGAACATGTTTACCTATAATACAACAAGGTGAACTTAATTACAGGAAGCTTCAGAAGTGTACTGCTCATGTGCTGCTGACACAGCATAGGTGAATTTGTGAGAAGGGAAGTGGAGAAGGGAGGACAATCCCTGTGTGAGAACTACCTTCAGAACAAAAGCTGAAACTTCAAAGCATGTGAAAAAACCTCTGTAACACTTCTAAAATGTTATAATAAATGAAGGGAAAATAACATGCCCATTTACATTTCTTTGTTCTTATTTATGGTTTCACTTAATGTCAGGAGATTGCCAAAGTTTCAGCATCAGCACCAGCTTGAACAAGATTTAGAAAAAAAAGATCACTGTGTTTTGCAAATTACCTATATTCATGTGCAAGTTACATAAGAAGGTGTTGATAGGAACAATTGGGAGTTATTTTTAAATAACATTGCTGGATAGAGGTACATTTCCAAACTTGGAGAACTGGTGTTGTTCCCAAAGTCCGTTCTGTTGCTGCATGCATCGACACTGTTCATTTGTATCTTGTGCAGTCCTTAGTTAATGTGGTGTAAAATGAAAGAGCGTGTATTTTTTTCTTTCCCCTTACCATCACATTTGTTAATGTAAATAGGGATTTATAATCATTTGCACTATCTTTTATCAGGAGAAGACTTTTCAATTCCAATATATGACCTGGGTATGGAAAACAATGTGTCTTACCAGAAATTGCAGTGTGTTATTTTAAAAAACAATATCTGACATTTTGGATGCCTTATTAGAAGTTAAATTTTTTTTTTTTTTTTTTTTTTGTACTTTAATCTTATTTATCATGTCAAGTATAGTGATTTCTTAATACATAGCTGTGCTTCACTTCTTTCTCAACTGCATTAATAGTATTTACTGCATTTTCTTAATATTGAAAAGTCAGTTAAGTATTTTTTTTTAAATTGTTTTTCCAGTACTCTGATCAATTAAATTCAGCTAGTAGTTTGTAAAAGAACTACATCTTATTGCATAATATTCCACCACGAACCAATATGAAACCTCTTAAACTGTTCTTGCTTTCCTAACATTTATTCACATTAAAAAAAAACAAAAAAACACACAATCCACTTATTCATATTAGTGAAATTTATATGTACTGTAATTAGCGAGGATTAAGCATCTTCCAGTGCAAAAATATACTAAAATATATTATTGACCACATCTGTTGACCTTTTTTAAATTTTTTTTTTTTTAATTTTGTATTCACTATCAGGGTTATTTCCTTTACATATTATTATAGTCATCTCTTCCATTAATACTGATATTAAAATGCTTTCTGGTATTCTCATACCCACAGATATATGAGAACGAAAATCTGCTGCATAAAAATAAACAGTTTTTTTAAACTGTAGAATCCCATGACAATATTTGAGGTAAAATTGTTAATTATAACTTAAAATGTTGCCAGAATGACTTATTGAAGAAGTTATATTGGGATTTTTCAGTTAACTGCACTTGAATAAAGCTTTTCTAATGCAAACAGCAGTATTTTAAATGTTTTGAAATGCTCCAACTTTTAATAAATTAATGGTCAGTGAGATCATCTCTAGATGTTCAGTGGCAGTGGTCTCACAGTGGACACTGTGAGGCAGCAAAGATAACATCATCCTATCACAAGTACACCATTTTTGTCTCTTTGCAGCCTTTTTTAAAAGCCTAAGCTTCAGAAGTGAGTTTGTGTAAGGTTATTTGTTTGGTGAATGGGCAGGGGAAATGAAGGGACAGAAGTGTTCAGAATATCCATGTAATATCTAATTATTTAAGAAAATGATAGAAGTTTCAAGTTACTGTCTAGAATCCAGAATCAGTACTGGCAGAAAATTTTACATTTTATATATATATATATATATATATATATAAGTTTATCTCTGCTGTGGAAATGAGTTTTAAATTCTGTTCATGGATGGCATTAGCTTAATGCTTATTCTCGAGCGGTATATGGAAAAAATTTAACTCAACGATCTAATGATAGAACAAATTTGTCAATGGAGGTGGTTAGGAAGATTTATATTTTCTAGTAAATACTTCCTCAGCTTTCACATTCTTCTCTTATGTTACTTCTTGTCTTGCAAATGTTTGTTGAAAAACTCTTGATCATTATTGTGTTTAGGCATGGTAATGTCTTTTTGTGCCATTTCTTCTACATCTACAGAGAAACAAAGCAACTTGTGAATGGAAAGGGCAAACATTACGTACATATGATATAGTTATTTTAAAATTTTGATTAGTCATCTGTCAAATTATTGCGCTTATTTCATGATTTTTCCCTGACCTGGTAACTCATATGATGTTGTCATTTGGAGATATTCTTGGTCTGTTGCCACACGTCATGTAGGATGTTTATAAGCAGTATGTGTAACTTTATGTGGCAGAGAAAAGAGTGAGAAATGGAAGGTAAATGGGCAGAATTTGAAGAATGCACTCAGGCTCTCCTTTGTCTTGTGTTAGTATTAGAAGTCTTTTGACACTAGTGCAGAAGAGAACATGGATGAGTATCACCAGGTATTTGAATCAGAAAAGGCTGTGCACATTTTTATTTTCATTTTTTAATTTTAATCACAAATATTAGCCAGAAGGCCTTAAGGAGGCTACCAAATCTCTACAACAGCACTACACGGAGAACTGAAAAAAGAATTATTCCTCATCTTCTCCCAAAACTACACCGAAAAATTTGTACTTGCCTCATTAGTGGTATATATTGTTTTTTTTGTTCCAACCCCCTCCTCCCCCAGATGCTTAAACTTGTCTAACTCAAGTAAATAGATGCATATCAGAGACAGGTGTAACCCTTTATTTTTGAATGCGTCAAAAGAACAGTCAAAAAGGGATATCAATTGGTTATTTTCTCTAGAACCCCATATAAAACCAGAATCAATGCATGTTAGGGAAAACTTGCTATTATGAAACATTCAATGTTTTAGGACAATATAGGCATCATAATTTTTATTAGGGAGGAGGTGGAGATAGATGGTTGAATAAACAAGGAATAACAACAAACAGTAAAAGGAAAGAATAGGATAAGCTGACATATCATTCAGACCCCTACATGGGTAATTTTGATTTAAACATTTTGACTTAGTTAACACTATTCTAAACAGTTGCTTATTATGTTTTTATTAAATTATTGGTGAAGGATGAACTTACCAAAATAAGACAGTGTCTTACTGCAGCCCAAAATATAAAAAGGGAAGGTGAAGAGGTTTAATAATTGTGGAAGTAAAGGAAAGTATATTTTTTTCAGTGTGACACTGTCTGCTTATAACTTCCCTAGCATGTAAAGTTGGATTCTGTTTTATTTAAGCACTGTGAGGTGTCCTAAACCCTAGAAAGAAATGAGTAAAAAAAATTGTAATAGCCATTACAGTGGATGATACATGTTGCACAACTTACGATATATAGTAATGGAGTACACATTTAGGAATAAAATAAGCAAATAAACAGCCTAGACCTCAACAACTAATAAAAATCATCTGCTATTATTATTAATTTAGTTTGTTCTTACTGTTCTAGTGCCCTTTTCATGCTTAATTTGGATCTTGGAGCAAGTGAAGTCTTTTATTATACCTAATTGTCTTCTGTAAACTACTAATTAGTTATGTGTACTTGAAATGCTTCTGCGGTTGATGGCATTGAGGGTACAAAATACCCTGTGATATACCTGGCCAAACAAATTAAGCAACATTTCACTTTCTGGATCATTTGAAAAGCTATCCACCAAGTGCATTAAAGGTGTGCATTTAATAGGGCAGCTAGGAGTTCATGGAAGCCTTCCAAAGTTCAGAGTTGCTAAGTCAATTGTTGCACACTTGATAATGGAAATTTTCTAAGCAAATGTATAACTGAGATAATTATACTACCTAAGTGCGCATGGCCTTTCCTGTTACAATTTACTAACAATCTGCTTAGAACTGTGGTATCAGCCTGGTGCCCTTTCTGCATCTCTGAAATTTATACCTCAAATATAAGGTGTGTGATAAAGAAGTTATTTTTCTTAATTTGAATGCAAAGTTCAACATTATAACAGAAAGGTTCTGCTTCAGTGCTTCAATAACTAAGTCCTGGTACCTGCTGATCTTTCTGTGCTGCTGCAGTTGTTGACTTACCTAATGAATCCTGCTATGCTTTTCAAATATAAGCTTTAATGGGCTGAACTATATCCACAGTTAAAATGCTTGATGTTGTTGTGGAAGAAAGAACAATGTCAATTTCATCAGCTCTGGGTTGAAACATGAATCTCATGGCTTGTGTCTGTTTCTCCCCGGTAGCCAGTAGGCAGACAGGGCTTGCCCTGCTCCTGCAAAATGTATTTTTTGTTTTAGATTCTGAAAACACTACTTCAATCAGGTTCTGGTTAAAATGAAGTAAACACTTGACTTTAATGGGATTTAAACAGGTGTTTAAGCACTTTGAACGGAGTCTTAAAACAGTAGCAGTAAACAGCCTCAGATACTTTTAGTCAGTCTGCTACCTGTTCACTCTCAGTGTCTGCAATGAGAGATAATGAGTAATATTACAAACAGAAGCTTTGGAGACAACATAACACTTTAAAGAATGAATGTGACACTTTTGATCTTTGCCTAGTAAATCTAAAGGGCAGAAGGGCAAGTTTAATAAATGAACAAAGAGTGTTAAGAACTAGAATGTTTTATCAGAGTTATCAAGGAAGCTCAGTTTTACTTGAGAAGGTAGAGACTCTGAAGGTGTTTGAAGATATTCTTCTGGAATTAAAATTTACCTGAGACGAGATGATTCAAAACGAAGGTATTTGTAAGCTTCTTCTCTTTCTTCTTGTTCCCCTTCTTACTTTATTCTCTTCCAAAAACCAGTTAGGCAACTTATATATTTTAAAGGAAGAAGTAATGTTTTGTTAGAGGAAAAAAAAAAATAAATCAAAGTCAGTTTAAAAATTTAAATTGCAAATTCTCCAGAAATGTTGTACATTAAATGTAATACTTCCAAAGATAGTTAAGGGATTTAAGACCAATTTGTATTATCTTTCCAAATGAATACTCTTAGGCCTCTTTGAAAACCATGAAATTTTACTTCTTTTACTTCCTACACTCCTACGGTGTAATGTACTCCTTATATTACACTGATGTACAAAAAAGGTTGTGCTGCAACTTGAAGAAAATAATTGCTGCATAGCAATGTCCATATTAGCTATGAGGTTTCATAATACATTCTGTTTTCCTAAAATTCTACTCTAGTAGTGATACACTGCATTTGTGATGCCCATCATCCATTTATTAATATTAATTTTAATAACTTTTTTGAAAAGGGACAGATTAATATTTTTTTCTGTATTAAACCAGTGGAAAAGATTATTTAAGATGTTAGCTATTAAATACTATTAAGTAATATAAATACTAAGATAAAACAAAAATAGTGCTTTTCCAGCCACAACTAAAGTTTCACCAATTTGTATTAACATGTAGAATAATGGTATAATGATGAAAAAAGAAGACCTGCAACCCTATCCCAAGAATTTAATAGTACCCTCTATCATCAGTCATGAATGATATGGAATACTACACGTGCAGGAAATGAATCACTTGACAACATTTGCCTCCAGAAGAGGCCTACAAACTGAAATAACTTCAGATAAGAGAGGCAAATGTCAATATCTTGGCTTCTAAACAGTAGGTGATCAACATCAAAGAGCCATAAAGGCACCAATAAAGAATAAGCTGTGTAGGAAATCTACCAAAATTTTCTCAGTAGGCTTTTATACTAAAACTATACAAATAATAATCAGACATGATTTACCTGCACCAAATCTTGTGAGCAATAGGGAATCATTTCTGTGCTTGGATACTCCTCTTTAAATTGGGTGGCTGTATTGTCAACAAATATACAGAATGGTGGGGTGTATAGCCAACAAATATACAGAATGGTGTGGTTAGGAAGGGATAATCAGAAACAAATGGAAAATACTCTGCTGTGTAGGCTCACAGGAAAAACTCCAAGGGGAGCAATTTCTAGAAAGAGATCCTGCCCCAGTGGTAGTCAGCCCTTAAATGGGGTCTTGGAGAGGTGCAGACAGGCTCCACCCCTTCTGGTCACACAGGTGAATTGCCTTCACCTGTGCTCTCACGGCTGACTCAATGTTTGCCTTGGTAGTCAATCAGAGGTTCAGGCTGTGATTCAACAGTTCCCATACAGGCAGCTGAACATCTAGAAAAGCTGACTAATTTATGGTTTTCCCTGGAGTTTCCCTGGGCCATGATAAAGCTTTGGGCCTAATCTGAACCAGCTCATCAGTGTAACTCTAGGGAGCACTGCAGTGCTGGAAATCTCCTAAAATGAGGCTTCAATTTGAGACTCTGGTAGTTCAGAGTTATTTAAGATTACATGGAACTTTAAACAAGAATACAAGTCATAAAAATGACAAAGTCCTAAACTGAGTAATAACATTTTGCTACTTTGCATTTCACCGTTCTCTCAAAATAATGTGTTGTGATGTTTATTGCAACAGTATGTTTTTTTTTTCTTTCTTCCCCTCCCCCCCCCCCCCCCCCCCACACACACACACTTTTAGCAGCTTTATACTTCTATTGACATTAAAAAGAATGAAAGGTTGGAAATGCTTAAGAACAGTTTTCAAAGTTACCTAAGAGCTCTGAGAGCTTAGTTTTTCTTAATTTTATATTCAGAGGTCTTCAGGATGGTTTTAAAAAATGCTAGGTTAGTTTATAAGTATGCAATAGTTAAGAACACACCACAGTTGAAGTTCAAGGAAAACAAGTCATGCACTGGATGTTTTTAATTTCTAATATTTTAATATAAGCAATGCTATACATCAATAGTTAGGTGCAGTTATCCACAAAAAGGGAAAATTAGTAAATACCACTACCTATTATTTCTGATACAATGCAAAATGTAGTTTTGGGACTTGATTTACCTGATTTTTATATCTAAATTTGCATGTCTACAAATACTTGCTCTTCTATAGGGACTGTGTTTCATTTTCTTTTTTATATACCCTACTTTTTTTCTTAATTTGGCAACAAAAGAGACTAAAAATACTTTGAGCACACAACATCTTTCATGTTCCCTTAGGACAGATGGCATCCAGAGTGACTTAGTGACCCTATGGCTGTCTTTTTTGTAAAAAGGAAAAAAATGTGTATTTCTATTCCAACATTTCACCCTGCTATTTCATTTAAATGTAGCAAAACTAAGGAAAACATCAAATCCTGTTACCCAGGTGTTTATTAAGCTTAAGATGGATAATTAACTGTGTGCAACTACATGCACACATGCACAAACATCAGCAATATTTCACTGTAGAGGTTTGAGAGTTTTAATAGTTGGCAGAGATCTTGGATCAAGATGTCTACTCTGGCCCTGTGATACTCCCTGCTGCCAGGAAGAGCCTATCTATCTGGGAAGATTTACTAATACTTATGGCAGTGCCCTGGTGAGACACAGCACTGCCCATTGGTTGCAAGAGCAGCAGAGGCTCAAACTGGCAGTTGGTACTACAGGGATATGAGGCTTTGTGCAGAGATACTGTTATATTTGGGCTGGACCTGCCAACATGGGCAAAGCACTCCAACGTGGCCCTGCACTGCTCGTGGTAGGGAAACACCGCTTTCAGGAGAAATGTTCTTCTGCTTCTTGTCATGTTTATGACCCATCCACTGGTGGAAATAGATTTGTGCTATAAAATCTAGAGATTTCCTTGCAGCCAGTTGTGAGAGCAAAGATGTCTGCCAGGCTCGCTGTCTGCTTGGAAAGAGAAACACAACTTATTAACACAGACTGATATCACCAAGGTGAAAACAAGTCTACAGAATCCAGATAAATCTGTTCAATCCTAACCAGATTTTCAGCTCAGGCGAGGGGGATATAAACTGTCAAATGCAAAGGATCGGGCCTGTCACTCGTTCCATCAAAAACAAAAAAGAATATTTCTTTTCACAATCTTTAGTTTCAAGCTGTTCTTCATACTGTCAGTAAAAAAACAGAGAACAGTAGGCTTATTGAGATACGTTTGAGTTGTAACTTATTCAGTAATCAATGTGTTTGAGTTCTTTGCCACTTAAGAAAGAATCTAATGAGTTTCTGAAAATTTGTGTTTCTTGAAAGGATGAAAATATGTGATTAAAAATTGATTGGTGTAGCACCAAGATTAAACTGAGAGTCCAAAATGTAATGACTTTAAACAAGTTTTTTGACCTTCCAGTCATCACAGAATTAGAGGTGGCTATAAACATGGTGTCAGTTTATGCAACAACAGTACTTTGACTTCAGAAATTATTAGCGGCTAGGAGGTAATGAAAACATGCAGGGTAAAAGGAGTTACTTGCAATCAAAGTTAAAGTCTAGAAATTCCACAGCCTTCTGGTGAAATGTATGGATAGGAATATAAAAATATAATCAGGCTGTTATCACCTTTCCAGTGGGCGATGAATACTAGCTGTGATAGGTGCCATACCTACCATTAGCTGTAGTATATTTTACTTGCACATTAGTCTCAGTTCTCTGATTGCTGTAATATCTCAGTGCTTCTCAGTAAATCAGAAATTATCTCATAGATCTAGTTCTGTATTCTAGTTGGTGGATGAAGTGATTATTTTATAGCTTGCCTTCTATTTTACGTGTCTAGGGAAAAAAAAAAAAATACTACTTCCTTAGGGAAATCCTATTGAAATAATGTATGATTTTCTTATGAATAGTTTTTTTCTTAGGAGGTTTGGAGTGTTTTGTTTTCATTCTTTTTTTCAGTATCAAAAAGAAAAGGGCAGGAAAAGACCACCAAAGAAAAGAGGGGTGAGATGGCTCAGGAAAAAACTCAATGGTATTAAAATGTAGATTTTTTCTTTTAATAAATGTTTGTATGCTCAATTTGGAAAATGAGCAGTAAAGACACCACAGTCCTTTTGCCTGTTGTAAAGCAAGAAGGCTATTTCCTTCTTACGTGACTCTTTGAGTCCTCAAAGGCTTTGACTTGCAAACAATAAAAAATATCCATGAATAGGAATGCACTGCCCACCAGTAAATGCTAAGGTTCCTGGCCCATCCATATCCTTTGGTGGGAGCAGTGAACCTAAGGCAGCTCACACAGTGAATACCAGCAGATTATCAGAAAATGCTGAACACCTGACTATTACGTTCAACACTACCAGTGATTAGGCTAACATCTGTCTAATGATTGCTATGACACGTATTTAACAATATAAATAAATGCCATCTAAATGGTCTGTTAAAACATATGCACTAAGACACACGCACGAAGTAAGATGTTACCATAAACTGTCTGCAGAAGAAGGGTCTGAGCTTTAAATGTAATACCTAGCATTTGGGATCCTTTCTATTTGAAGGACTCATTATAGGCTTTGAAATTTAACAAATCTCTTCCCAAAATTAAATTATACTTTTATAATTAGCATTCTAGCAAGAAGCAACTACAACAAAAATAGTTCATTTTCAGTATTTCACCATGAGAGATGACTTTTCCTCATTGAATTTTTATCTAAGCTAAGGAGCTTTATTTTTTAACTGGCTCAGTTCTCTGGTTTTACTGTGCAGATAAAGGAGTTTGGTTTTCACAGGGAGGAAAAGCATTATTAATTTTATTTTAGCGGTAATTTTTAAATATAGATTGTATATTAATATAGTCTATTCATTCTAAGTGACACATAAAGCAGGCTTATCTTGACTTAGCTTTTAAATGGTATGACTCTGTGTGCATGCTTTTTTCAATGACGTATTATTAGTAGCATACTGTATCATTTCCTATACATTATCTGATGTATTTTCACATTTGGGTTTTTTTTGCTTGTTTGTTTGTTTTTTTCTTTTTTGCCATTGTGTTACACTAAATGGTTTGATTTGGCATTTTCTTCTCAGTTCTTTAATGTTTTACTTCTTACTTGTAAAAGACTAGGCCATCTGTAATTCGTTTCTCATATGTCAGTGGTCCTGAAAGCATGTGAACTTTGAAACTAGTAAAAGTTTGGTTTAGAATTTTCATTCTGAAACAAAATAAATACTAAGATTTTAAGCAGTTAGGACTCAAATACAGTGAAATTAATAGTTAAATTGAAGGCATATTAGAGATGTCTTAAATGAAAATAAGCAGAAGTACAAAGGTTTTACAGATATTTGTAATACATAAAATACTTTTTTCCATCTGGTACTAAGATTCATAATAATATAGTAATAATAACTGTAGATCTTCTAGTCAATTCACTGAATGTTATGAAGTATTACAAAAAGAGAGTCTTTCATCATCCTATTTACTGCTCTAATTAAAATTAAATTGCAGTGGGATATATAAGGATTCTGTAGAAATGCCAAAAATAAACTCAAAACTGCAAGGGAAATTAAGAACAACCATTGTGTGTTCCTCCTTCCACACAAATGATGTACAATATATGATCACTACTCAACAGACTAATAAACTTCACGTGCTTCCTTGTTAAACCTGGAGTTATATTAAAATATGTAATATATCTTCAGATATTTTGGGCATGTTTCATTGCACTCACTCACACCTTTTAATAAGAGAAAACTCCTTAGCCGTCCATTTTTATTGGTTACCAAAGTGCTAGGACTACTGAATTAATGGAGGTTAATAAAAAATCCCTAATGCCTTAGTCAAACTTTCCCAGTCCTGAAGATGAAGAATTAATTTAAGTTGTGTTTGCTAAAGATACAGATAAACTTCATAAAGGGCACATTTTCATATTCCTACCTATGAATAAATTATTTTAAAGAGAACAAATGATTTAGACTGTTATCTCTGCTGGGCATTTGGGATCATGTGGGGCATAATGAGCTCTTTCTCATGCAAACCATACACTGAGGCATCACAGTGGGAAGATGCTGCAAGAATTTAGGACTTTATTTCTTATATACTGGAAATGTGATGCCATTATTCTCAGTGTTCCTATATCCACATGAAAGATTCACTAAAACGCACTACGCTGTATTTGGAACCACCAAATCCTGTTTAGGATGTAGTTTTAATTTCCTATTAGTACCTTCTTATCAACCAGTTTTGAATGCTACCTTGCTGGGTAGATTTTATTTGATGGTACCTTAGAATTATTTTAATCAAACATACTATATGAGAACAGTTAAAATGTGTTATGTGTGAAATGTACTTTGAGTTTGTAGTTTAAACTCTGACAACATAGTGTTTTGTAGTATAGCATCATGCTTCTGTAATGGTATGTACAAAGAGCTTCTTTACTAGGTCAGAAACAAGACCCACATAACCTAAATTTTCATCTTTACCAGTGCCTAGGCTAAGGTAATTTAGTCCAAAAGGAAGAGAGCATGTAAAAAGCAATCTTTTCCCTTGTGCAGTCCTTTTGTTTCTTTGACGTCTCTTCTCTCTTTCACTTTTCTTTCAAATGCACTAGCAAAGAGCAGTTCAGGGACATCCCTGGGCAGAAGTTATACCAGCCCTTCCAGGAGCCACCAGTGCACTGATCTGCATGTGCCTTTGTGAAGACAGAAAAGCACTGAAAGAATCAGGGAGGTGCTGATTTTCATTCTCATTTGGAAAACCAAGTGTTTCTTTTATTGCTTGCTGCCTTCATCACCCAGGCCCTGCATGCCTGGCTGTGTGGTCTGACCATGCCTGTCATGAACAGCCTCCAGACTAGGGTTGCTGTCCCTCTCAGTGCCACCTCATTGCTGTGCCTGTAAGATCCTGGGGCAAGCTGATGGCCCCTAGTCCTGATGGTGCCCCAGCCACCAGCACAAGGAGCACAAGGTGCTGGATTGCACTGCAGGTCCTTGCATTTACTTATGTGAATGGACTTGGACTTAGTATAAGAGAAAGCAAATATTGCTACTGGTAATTTACCAAGGGATAATGTGCTTTGCAAGGGAGCAGTGAGTCTATTTACTTAGTTCTGTCAGGGCCTGTGGATAAAGAGTATGTTCTGTAAACCCCAAAGGAGAAAAAATGCTTCATCTGTAGGGTATACACCCAGAAAATTTTGTACTGGCATGAAAAGCGTGTTAATAGTAAGTATGTGGAAGAATGATTTAGCTTAGCAACAATTTTGCTAATACTTTAGTTCATGTTTTTGAAAAGTGCTGACATCCAAACTCTGTTCCTTGCTTTCTACTTTTCCCTTTCTTATGTCCCATAGCCTTCAAATGCTTCCTCTCCCTCAGAGCTGATCAGAAGTCAATTAAAAGGCAGCTTTTCATAGCGTATTTCCACACTGTTGACCAGTATTGGAGGCATATTTCTCTACCTGTAGCTACCGGTGTTTAAGGTAATTACAGATGCCAAACAACTTGTGTACAGAGGTTTGGGAAAGCATTCAGAAATGATATTAAGACAAATGTCACCACAAAAGAACTTATTTTAAGTTCTGAATGGAGGTGTATTTTCCAGACACACCATCATTTTGGTGAAGAGGAACCTGAATATGCATGTGGGAGGCTGGAGGATCTAACAGAGAGAGGACATGTGGTTGAGCCTGAAGATCTGCATGTTTGACTATACCAAATCACGTGGTGTTTGATCAGAAGTACTCCTGGAAGGAGGAAATTTTGCTAGTTACATTCCCTGACAGTTCAACTTCACTCTAGGTTAACAGAATAGAGTAAAACAGAAGTGGGAGTAACTGTGGAATAGCGTTTAGTACAGCACAAAATGCTACACAATTACATAGCTGTGAAATGTTTTGGTTAGTTATATAACGGTACAGATCCTGCTTGTAGCTATTGGTTATTGAGCTTGGTTAAAATATGTAATGATGTTCCAGTTAAGTTTCATTATTTCTTGAACACAGAGGTGAGATTAGCATTTAAATGAAAAATATTTGGGTTTGATTCATTATTATTTTCTGTTCTATGGATCACTCAAGACTACTCACTTGTTTTTCCTCATTTTGCTTGTAATTTTCTGAAGCAAATTTCTCTTATTCTGTAACTCCTGCCCTTTAGATACAGACATTAACCTCAAATGCAGAGCCTTGTCAAAAGCACTTTCCAAAGTGGAAACAACTTTGTCATTTCATTAGAAGATGTGGAATTATGTTCTGAAGCATTTCTTCATTTAATCTTCAACATTATCATCACCTTTTATCCTCAGGTGTCCATTTGATTTCTGGCTTGAATCTTCAGCACTGTGATTCTGACATAAAATGAACTTTCCATCGCCTGGCTTAGTGTTGAGTTCAGGCAGCATTGCGCTCTGCTCATTCAAATTTTGTATAATACCTAATTTTCTGCTGCCTCTCAGAAAAGGTGGTAAAAAAGAAAACAAAAAGCACCTCCAAGCAAAGGTATTATACATTACATGGCAATTATCATCTTGCCATTTGAAGAATCATTATCACCTCCACTTTGCTGAAAGGTAGGAAATATGACTTTTGTTGTTGTTGCTGTTCTAATTTGCTCCTCTGCAACAAGCATTACATTTTGAAAAGATCTTAGGCTCTGTAGCAAAAGCTGACTAATGTTTCCTAGTCAAAACATAAAGATGCACCTGTTCCATGTTTGGACTTAAATATACAACTCAACTTGATATATTACTTTAAACATGACAAGGAAATTGAAATACAGAAAGCTTGAAGGATGTGAGAGCTGAAGACAGATATTTGAGAATAAAGCTATAATGTATTGGCTTAACACATGTAGCTAAGTTATCCCCAAAACTGCATGCACTTGAATAATGCATGGAATGCATATCAGACGTATTTTTTTCAAATCTCTATGATACAGTAAATAGAACTTTACTGTACAGATTTTTTAAGTTTATTTTCCTTGTCAAGGAACTGGTGATCACTTTTAATTATATAAAATGTTATAAAATCATATGCACTGTAAAATAATTATTTACCACAACATGCATTTCAAAGTCTTTTTTTTTTGAACAATGAAGATTAGAGGATCAGGGACTCTCAGAGATGCTGAGTGAGTCCCAGTCATCCTCTGCAGCATTTTCCACATCAAAAACAGGTTGGTGAGACTTGTGTGGGCTTTTTTCTTTTCAGTTTTGCTTTGAACACTTGAGGTGAAAACTTGGTCCTTTTGAAGTCATCAGCAGTAGTTAATCCAGCATGAAAATTGAGTCTACAAAGATTGGATCCCAACAGACTAGGGATTTGTGTCTCCCTCACAAGCCAGATTCTTCAGCTTTTTTAGATTGGGTATAGATAATATTTTTCTATTGTTGCTATGTTTTCTTTTTATTTCTTCTTTTCTTTTCTTTTCTTTCCCTTTTCTTCTTCTTCTTTTTTTTTTTTTTTTTCTTTCTTCCCTTTGTTTCCTTCCTTTTGCCATAACAAATTGAGAATCCGTCTTCACATTATTACAGTCATAGTATCATAGAATGGCCTGGGTTGAAAACAACCTTAAATATCATCTAGTTTCAACACCCCTGCTGTAGGCAGGATTGCCAGGCACTAGACCAGGCTGCCCAGAGCTACATCCAGCCTGTTATCATCAACCTAATTGCCTTCACAAACATGTATGACTGACAGTACTACCTAATGCCATTCTAAAAGATGCTGCTGATACACTTCCCACAGTGGGCTTATTAGCCTCCCCCAGACCCACAGATAACTGATCCTGGTTGTTCCAAGGAATGTATGCAACGTGGGTCAGTGGGAGAATGCAGGTCTAAACGTCCAATACCTCTTTATAAGGTGTAGTCTCTCTTTTATAGTCTACAAATTTTTATTTATCAAATTACTTAGTTTTGTTACAAAGAAGAGAATATCAGCCCTTCATAACACAGAAAGTTAGAAGTCTTCCTTTTCTCTGGAGACTGTGTAACTTTAATTGTTGTATTTTCTTTGATATGTTTTGTTAGTGTGATCCACTGCAAACTGAAGAGTTAACATGTTTTGCTGTTTATGTTCCCAACTATGTTTTTCTGAACACAATGACTAATGGTCTCTAAAGGAAAGTAAATCTTAAAAGGAAAACAAGTAAATTTAAAGGGGATTTGTATACAAAGGAGAACACTGTATTTATCACAAGCTCCTAATTATGATGAATGGCAGAATGTTATTAGACTGCTCTTGTCAGCATGAGTTTGCTTGTTACTATAAAGTTTTAATGTAATATCAGTTTGGTGAATGATCATCTGGCATTTTCATTGTTGAAAGTGTGCTATCCACAAATATAAACATTTAATTTAGCTTTATGCCTACAAGATAAAGTTAGTTAGGCTGATGGTACAGTATAAACGTATGGTATCATGCTGTAGTAACCCGGAGAGGGTGGCCTTGGATTTAGTCTTTGTTGTGTGTTAAACAAGTTGGAGCAAACCGATGGTTCCTTTTTTGAAATGATTAATTAAACTAGACTCCCAGTTGTGCTTCAGGGGTGGTAGTTTTAAAATACTGTAGAAGCAGAAGATAATGGTAGGCTACAGAGCCTGGGATCTGACTGTTGTGGTTTTATCCTTTGACAGTAATCACAGTCAATGGAGATTTTCATGTACTTCAGAGAATATCATGCATTAGATGGGAAAGGAACCAGTTCACTCAATTCACTCTCCAGATTTATTTTTTCTATTTTTTAGGAGTAGTACAAGGAAAAAATCAGTTTGCGTTTGGGGAAAAAAAAAAAAAGAAAAAAGTTTATGTGTGGTTCTACGTGTAATATCTTCTCATTTGAGGTAGATGAGGACAAAGTAAAACGAAGTCAGGGCTTTATCTAATGCCACATCTAGCAAAAAGCAGATAATTTGTAGAGTATTAACTTCTTGACAAAGGGAAACTTTGCTCTCATATCTTTACATTTCACTTACATCGTCCCTTATTGCTCTACTTCCTTTGCAGGATAGTAAGATTGGAAAAAGAAAGACTTCCCTTTCTGACTGTTAGTTTTAGTATATTGAGGATCTAGTCTTGCCATAGGATTTATGTCAGCAGAGGTCCCACATTACAGCAGAAAATTTTGCCCTAGCTCATCTTTTGGATTTCTCATTAAGAGAAAGAAAATAAGACAATCCCAAATCAAACATCTTTTCTGAACAGTCAAGAAGAAAAAAGCATTTTTGGCCAAAAAAAAGTCCATTCTTCCATTTGGTTAACACAGTGCACATGATGGCAAGAAAACCGTACACTTGCTGTGCTTTCAGAATGGAAACTATAAGGAGTAAGGTCAGCTGGAGGAAGGGAGGGGAGGGTAAAACAGAGCTTACATTATTTGCGGAAAATGCAAAACAATTTCTGTGGAGAGCATCAGTGAGCTTGTAGTATTAACTGGCTGTTTGGGCAACCAGCTGAGGAGAGCCTAAATCTGTGATAAGTTCAGTGAGTATAGACAGACAAGAAAAATTAGCAGATGAAGAAACTGTGACGGGAACAAAATGTTCGGAGCTTGTTCTTGAAATTCTGCTACGATCTTTTCTTGTTCTCCCCAACCAGCAAAGAGATCATCCCTATTTCTGAAGCTGCAGTGGAAAGGAATGGCAGCACAACCTTAAGCATACAAATTCCTTGATTGGGGAAGCATTTCATGTTGCAAGGAATATTTTTTTTCCATGAAAAATACCTCTAACACTTAAAAAGCATATGGCTGTGATAATGGGCTCACAAGACAGGTATTTAGACCAAACATAATGACAAATTTACTAGGAAGAACACAAAAATTCCATTGCTACTAAAGATACACTTGATATCATCAGTCTTGAGACATTGGTGCTTGCATTATATTGAAACAAGCTCTTTTGCTCTCAGTTTTGCAATGTGTTTGTAAGTTATTACAGTGAACATTAACTTTGTGTGTTCGCTGTCTTCTCTTGTGGTTTATTTTTTTCTTACTGCAATTTCATCTGTTTACTGCTGCTTTACTTTTCCTTTGTATGAAGTTAACTACTTATTAGCTGTCAGTATTTGCTTCTAAAGGGAAACTGTCAATGTTTTTTATTTATAAGTTTCAACTCACTGAATAAATACTTCCTAATATATACATATATTTTTACAGGAGAGCATTATCAGTGATATGGCTAGGAAATTTTCTTTTTGCTTTCCTGTACCAAAGAGCATATTTTTTTCTGTTGCAGAAAGCCAACTTATAAAAGGATTTCAAGTCTATTTATGAGTTTATTTTACATAACAAAATAATTTTCCAGCACCACAAGCTGGACAACATTCCAAACTTGAGTATTACCATCAAAACACAAAGGAAAGTAATTCTCCTTTCCAGGTTCCGATTACATTTGTTCATAAACAAAAAACCCCTCTGCTCCCTACCAATCAAACCAACAGGTCTCTATGTGCATTGACAAAAAATGTATCTTCCTGTTAGAAATATAAAACTACAGAAAATATTTTTCATTTCTTTGCTAAGAATTTGATTGCAATATTACTTTTGATAAAAGTTACAAGATTATTAAAAAATAAAGAAAAAAAAAACTTGAAAAAAATTTTACAGTGAAAGAACAACCTTTGAATGAATGGCAACAATCCACATCTCTCTAAACTAATCTTCATTTAGATTTCTTGTGGTGAATCTGTTTAATAAGGTAAAGACCACATAGACTATACTTACGTAATACTTGGCTAGTAACTGTTCTGTAATGTGAGTAATTTAAAAGGATTTTATTTCTCTTTCAGAGAGTGGCCAGGCACTGGAATGGCCTGCCCAGGGAGGTGGTGGAGTCACCGTCCCTGGCAGTGTTCAAGAGGCGTCTGGATGAAGAGCTACGAGATATGGTTTAGTGGCTTATTGTAGCTACAGTAATGGGAGGACAGTTGGACTACATGATCTTGTAGGTCCTTTCCAACCTTGTGATTCTATGATTCTATGATTCTATTTCATTTATTACTGTCATGTAAAAATAATACTTGCAATTATATGTATGATAAAATATTCTGTAATCCATTTGTGAACTCTACAACAAGCCTATGTAGTAGAATATTTTCATGTCTTCATCAAACTTACTTTCCAGGAATTTTGAGCACTGTTGCAAAGGCTTTAAATGGCTAGTTTAAGAGGTAGCTGCTGTCTAAAAATATCTAGTAGCTTGAGTATCTGCTACAACATATAGTCACAGAAAGAATGTGTGGAGGAACATCATCAGCAGCAAAATAACACATATGTAAATTATTTCTTGTTCTTCAGATCCCAAATGCTTCCATCTTTTTCCCTTGTCTATGTGATAATCTGACTTTGTTTAAGTACACACAATACTATGATTGTTTTAATCCTCCACTTATTGTGTTCTCAAGCAATTATTCTAAGTAGAAAAGCCAGAAGACAAACACCTGTAGCCACTAGAAGACATGATGATAGGCTCTTTCTTAATAGGAAAACAGCTAGAAGTTAACTTCTTTGCTCTTCTTCTGCTCACCTTAGTTTTCTCTGCCTTAACGCAAAAGCTCAGTGAAATAAAATGGAATGCTAAGTTCTAACTGGATTCTAGTGGTGAAGGCTTTAATAAATTCCCTCTCCATCTTCGAGTCACTGATTCCACAAATGGATGGGACAGCTGAGTTTTCTAAGGGACATGGAGAAGATGTTCAGCTACTTCACAGAGTTTAGGGACCTACCCATGAAAATTGTTTTTCTGTCCAACTTTTCTAGTAAAAGAGGTTGTTTAGGAGGGCCAGAAGCAAATTACTTTTAGATCAGACCTTGACAGATGGGTAGAATTCCAGGAAATTCAGTTATAGCATGCTACAATAGGGCATGCTTTATTTTAGTAATAAAGACAATTTTGGCTACTGTGCTTACAGTTTTTATTTAGTGTTGTTTTATAAATAACTTTAGCCTAGGCTTTTACATCAATAAAAAGGTTATTAGTAAAGAAGAGTTCATAAAAGTGGAAGAAATAGAAAATGCAAATAAGATATAAGAAAAATGCTCTTAAATATTAAATAGAAAAGGTAGTGGAAAGTGAGGTGAGATAAAGGGGTGGTAAGTGTACTAAGTGCAGGGAAAAAAAAAAAACAACAAAACCTTCCCATTACTTCTGCCATGCCTTGTTGGATAATAAAGTAACAAAAAATTCTCATCAGAAGTGCTCTTTTGTTATTTTAAGCATTTCCTATTGTTGCTCCTAGATAACAACCTCTTACAAGGAACAGTTTGCAGCCACAGATCTCAATTTTTATTCTTTTCTATATGTGGGCAATCTGAGAAGCAGAAAAAAAAAAAAAAAAAAAAAAAAGATACTCTATGATACTCTCCTAAAATGCAGTGTCTGTACTGAAATCATGAACTATGTCAACTGGGAATCATACATTTCTATTGAAAAATACATGGCAAGACAATATTTCATGATAGCTGATTTCTTTTTCAGTCTTTCATTGGAAGGGAAGCAGCCACAATACAAAAAATAGAATACTTTTAAGATCTGAGCCATGGATGGGAACCACCTTTTCATTCTGAATTTGTAAAGCATCCAGCTTTGTGGAGTATTGCTCCACCTGTGGGAACCCTTGCTGCACTGGAGACTTTTGGAGATTCCTTTCATTGCTGTCTTCAATTATGCTCCTTCAAATGGTTCAAGTCATGGCTTACTCTTATTTGAAAGTAATTATGTATTTAATAGATTAGCTTCAGAAAACCCTGGCTGCTATGAAAACATAAGGAAACTGGTGGCTAGCTGCCAAAATATTTGGCATCCGTGAGAATTTAAAATTTTTGCTTGATGTATCTTTGGCAAGTGATAGGCAATAGTAATGGTTGACTTGGATCCAGAATTTTTTTAAAGTAATTTATTTGATTTTAAAATAATAAAAAATGATTTTTTTAAAAAAAATATTATTTTATCAGTTTTTTAAACTTAGGTACCCAGGATGCCCCCTGTTGCATGGTGGATGGTTGCTCCCCATACTGTTGTGTGACCAGGAATGTCAATGCAGAGGGCAGATATGCTGAAATCAGGAAAGATATCTAAGAAGACATTTGAGAGCTCCTTTATTTGTGGTAAGTAGAAGTTGTACAGCATCTGCCCCAGCAAATGTACATGAATTAAGAAAAATTCTAATACATGAGAAACTTTAAAATTGCTATTTATTTTCACTTCAGAAAATATAATCTATTCCCCAAACCAAAAATAAATGCGAAAAATTTTTGAAGACCCTTATAAAAATAACTTGTTTATATTTTCTTTATTAAAATCGTGAATTATAAGCAAGACAGAGTCAGACTTAACTGTTAGTTTGACAAGATGGAGTAGAAAACATAGTTAGTGAAATATGCATGTGGTCAGACAACAGGTAAAATTTGGAAGCAGTGTTATAAACTGTTGAAAAAAGGAAAGTGAGCAAAAATTTGCTCTGTCCTTCAGTTCTAATGGAGCTTGGTTAAAACACAAGAGCGTTGGTTAAGTGGCTGTATGATAATGCATAATTTATAGAGTAGAAAAAGATCTATCTGTCTGTCATAGTTAATTGAATCCAGGTTGCAAGGCTTTTGCAATAGAGCCAATAATTCTGCATAGACCTACTTCAGCTTTCTTCTCTAGAAATTTACTGCTTCCTCTCCTTCTCAAACAAAGGCTGAAGCTCCCTGAGGTACGTGGTTTCTGCCATACAAATTGGCTCTTCTGCATTTCAGAGTGCACAAGCTGAGGTAGGAAGGGAGTGCAGCACTTCTTTGGGGTGATGAGGACTTGGAAGGCTTTTGACAAGCTCAATTTATCCCTTTGATCACTTCTTTAGATTTGCCAATAGGATTAAGTGTTCCTAGTCACAGCTCACAGTAATATCTCTGAGGAGAACTGAACAATCTGGGCTGAGCAGGTCTCTTTCAAACAAATCAGAACTGGAAACCTCCTTGAGTATCTCATGATGTCCTCCTAGTGAGAAACTTCTGCATTAATCTTTGTCTAAAATTTGTGAAGCCTGCATCTTTGTTCTGAGTCATTAGAACATCTGTAACATTAAGGAACTATGTACTATAGTTAGATAAGCATAATAATGACTCCATTTTTTTGTGTATTGACTTCTAGTTTGGTAATAGGCCTGGAAAAAATATAAGAGACCCATTCATCAGCCTATGTGATGTTCTACTCATTTCCCCTTTATTTCCCCACACTTCTTCAAGGGTATTAAGCATTGAATCTCAGCACCAGCAGAAACCTCTTTTCTTGTTGAATCATTTTCAGGAATTTAAGAATTGACTTTAAGTAGTACCACCTATTAACAAAGGAGCATATATAATGCACTTAATGGAAAAGCTCCTAGTGGGTTCTTGGACAAGTTCTGTGCTTAATTTTTGTCCTGAAGTTAAGTGTCTGAAAACTTTGAAATCAGTTTACTGAACCTAAGCAGGTAAGTAAGCATATTTCATTCCCTTCTTTATAATTAGTTTACAGATGCACAGATTTGAAAACCTGAAAATACCTTGGGTATGTAGCACAGGCCATAACATTTCACAAAGCTACTGGCGCATGAAAGTTGTGCATGTACATAGTAATACACAGCCACCAAATAATGCAAAATTCCCTGATGACTAGATCCTCACTGACTAGATATTCATTGACCTATTTCAAGGCTGAAACTTGTTCATTTTTCTTTACAGCAATAAAGTGTTGCAGTCTTTATGAAAAGTTAAAAATATGTCAATATCCTTTACCCTGGAATATGTGTTACAATTCAAGAAGCCTTTCTGTATGAAAAGATTTAACTCATGATATGATGAATTTTATTAACCCAATGAGATATTTTGACAACTGGAAGGTTCTTAAGTGTGCTGGCCTATTTCTTTTCACAATTAAGGTAAAAGTTACGCAAGGGTATTTTGAATGTGCCTGAAAGGTCTCCCTGATACTTTTTTTTATCATGAAGAAGAACCATGAACTTTTTTTTTTTTTTTTTTTGCATCAAACATTTGACAGTTATTCATCTCAGGTGCAAAGTACTTTGTTTTGGTAGAGATTTCAAGATCTTGAAAATCAAGACAAGATTGACGGCAAATTTTCTCAATACTGCTCTATACAGAAACTTTGATTATTCTTTGATCCATAGCCAGAAAGAGTACACCAAACTATGAAATTATTCCAAATGATATTTTTAAATAGTACTAAAGTTTAGCATACTCAATCTGCTATCACTGTTTCCCTCTCTGTTTTATAACACCTATTCTGCATTCTGTACATACTAAGTTTATAAATAGAAATACACTTATAAGAGGGTTGCTCTGAAAGTAATGTCTCATATTTTATTATGTTGGCCCATGACATCAGAGGCAGATATTGGTGGTATGGCAGTGTAGGCTGAACCTTTCCACCAGTATTCCCTTACATGTTGTTTCTGTGTGACAGATGGCAGCAGAGGGGTGGTCTGACAAAATGGCATCTGACATAGAAGTGCATGTGAAGGTATGTCACTGAATTCCTCTACATGGAAATAAAGGCACTCACTGATATTCATCGAAGCTTGATGAGTGTTTCTGGAGACCAAATAGTGGATGTGAGCACAGTGAGGTGGTAGATGGTGAAACATTATGAAAAGATCACCTCTGCTGGTGAAATATTATGAAAAGGTCACCTCCACCGGTGCAGATTTTTACAGTTGCGGCATGCAGACTCTAGTTCATAGCTGGTGAAAATGCATAGCTAGTGGTGATGACTATGTTGAAAAATAGTGTCTTTTAGCTGAGAAATTGCTCTATCAAATAGTGTATTTTGCTCTTTTTATCTGTTGTGATTTCCAAGGAAAGAAATAAATAGGAGGCATTACTTTCAGAGCAACCTACATAGCAAAATATCCCTATTATATACTTCATGCATGATGCCAAAGAGGCAGTGCCATTCTCATCGTTAGATAGCATCAGCAATCTCAACAGATGTTTTAATGAGAACAACTTCCAATTTTCAATTGCACCAGAAGATGGCAATAGTAATTTCTAGTAATCGATAGTAATAATAATTTCACTGAAGTCAAGGGGAGTTCATGAGGAAAAGAGCATTCAAGATTGTTGTGGGGGTTTTTTTGTGTGTGTTTTTTGGTTTTTTTTTAGTGGTATCTTGCATTTCTACTTTTCAGCTTCAATCAAAAATTGAAATATGTAGAGTTAAAAGTATGAGTTAAAGACATATATCCAAGATAATCTGGAGTCATTCTGTTTGTAAAAGGATAGTGAAATAGAATATCCAGAAAATGAAGCATTTAAATCAATATTAGCTTAAGGTATACTCTGGTCCATAACTGATATGTCAGCTCAAACTCTTTGCTTTTATTTTCCTCTTCCTTATTTTCAGAAAAGCCATGTAACTGAAGTCTACTTCATGGCAAATGTGAGAATCCACCTGACATACTGCAGTTATTAGAACATTTAAAACCACAGCAAATTTCAACTATTTTATCTGTCCATCAAAGAGCTTGTTGAAAAACATCTTGACATTTCAGAACTTGTTCATAAATTCTACAGAATTTGCTGTGATTTCCTACTTGGCCCTTCTTTGTGCTTAGTGGACTGTACTCTGCCCTGCAGTAACTTATAGTCCTGACTCCCAGAGAATAAGTCTTTCACTCCCATAGTCATTACCGGGATTAGTGTTGGCTTGATAATAGCAGTCTCACTAAAATATGCTCATTTTTGATGGTAATTTCTTAATCTGGCATGCTGAGCAATCCTAAAGTGCTGAGCATATCTTTTAACACTATATGAATATTAACTTAATCAAAATCATAACTAAGAACATCTTTCAGCATTAAAAAGTGTCTGGCAGCAATATTTACTTAAAATATTTCATCCGCACTGTTTGTTCTTCCTCAATGCAATCCAGTAAAGCAGCTAAGAGGGAAGGCACACAGACTTCAGTTTGATGCTGTTTATGGAGCTTCCAGTCTGCTAAAAGCACAGCCAGGACTTCTCTCCATCTTTCCTATATATCAGGCTGTGCTTGCTGGCCTCCTCTTACAGGGCTCTGAGAGCGTGAGTTCAGGTACTCTCAGTAGGGTGTGAAGTCATTTGGTCACAAAAATCAAACTGCAGAAGATACAGAAGGGCTAAGCAATGCAGAAGTCAGCCATGACTTTTAAATTTTAATTTAAATTACTTACAGATGTTTTGGGGATGATTTTGTATAAATTATTTAGCTGGCACTATAGGATACATATTTTGGAGAAGTACTACTTTGATCTGGGTTATGTATGAATAGCTGGTTTCTTTGCATCAACACTTCCCTGAGCACGTCTGTAAATTAAGCATTCAAATATGTAAGCTCACAGCAGACCATAAAATAGAAATGTTTTAGACTGCACTGCACCTTTCCACAGGGACTTCACATAATCAAAGTAAAAGTACAAGTGCTGACCCAACTATTTGATTTAAGACTTGGAAAGAGAGAGGGAGAGTAGAGGTATCAATGTCAGCAGGCGGTTCATAATCCGAATAAATTTTCAAATGAAAACAATATGGAAAATCTCTGTACCTTAAGGGCAGAACAGCTTTACTGTATAAAGCATTTTATTCGGTCTGTTATGGTTTTCTCTGCAGAACAAAAATATCACTGTCTGCTGGCTTAATGGAGAACAGTTGGATCATAAAAATATCAAATGCATGTATTTGGCAACCACTAATAATCTACACATATTTATGTAACTGCAATTTTTTCTTTGGAATATACCGTCTGGAAATATAGCCTGAGGCTTCCTCAGATCTCCTGGAAAGAATTAGCATTCAGATCACTTTTGCAAAAATATGTTATGTCAAGCAGGTTAATTTTTCCTAAGTTCTTTGAGGTTTTGTGGGTTGTTTTTTTGTTTGTTTGTTTTTTAATTATTATTCTTCATTCCTTTATGATCATTTCATATTACTGTTATTATTATTATTATAACTCTACTTATTCATAGCTAACACAGATGCTTACATTACAAGGAAGCCGTAACATCTGCTTTCCAGTGACCATCGAACTTAAGTGAATTGGTAAATATGGAACACATTGTGACTATGTTTTGAATGCTTAAAAATGGGAGCATTTAGTACTTGCCTCAGAGCTTTTGGGCCCCAGGGAGAAAGGAAGTTACTAATGAATTTCTGGTTGTTTAGAATGCTTACAGAAAGCAGCACTATCTAGTTTACAAATTCTGAATTTCCCAATTGCTTAAAATGAAATATAGGTGTTTGTTAGAATTAACTAAAGCACTACTTATGAGAATTATTTCTATTAATGGAGTCACAGGAAACCTCTTCTACAAGGTGATAGATGCATATCTTTCTTGCATGGTTCATATGCCCTCAGAAGAAACCAAATCTTTGCTGCAATCTAGCTCTAATACTTTTACTTAGTGCTATTGTTCCCTAACAGATACAAAACTTCTATGTGACTTACAGATATGATCTTGCCTTTTGTCTAGAAAAATAATAAGCCCAACACTACAGAATCGTGTTAGACACCCACTGACTTTATTAAGGTCACTGGCAATATTGCTCTAAATTTCAGTGAAACTATTTTTTTTTTTCTCTAGAGACTTTTAAAATTTGATTTAAAATCTCTAAATGATAAATATATCTACTAAAAATAATTTGACATATTTTTTCTTTCTACTATCAGATTTTCTATCCACTTGGAGCCCTTTCCATAGAAATTGAACATGATTTCTTGCAGCCACTAAAACAACCATTTTATCTGATAGTGTTCGTATAGCCGTTACTTTCTCCTCCATAATTGCTCTTTCATTATAGGCATTTGCTCAAAGCTGTAGATTTTATATTTTGAGAATGTGTGTTGGAAAGTTCTAGACTAATGAGCATCTACATTAATTTTGGGGTACAGAAGGGATTTAATCCTTAAACAGGTAGCAAGAATATATGAATATCATTGAGAAACTGCAAAGGGTAATGCCTTTATGTGGATTAAAGTAATTAAACCAGCGCGATGGTAAGAATCTGCACTAATTCTTAGTCAAATTCTTATGGACCACTTATGAAAGTTGCTTGCAGAATCTCAAATTCTATAGCAATACTTTAGTTAAGTGCCAAGTAGTTTTTGCAAATAGCATCCAGTTGTCTGAGTCTTCCTGCAGTTAATGAACATTGTCTATTCCTTCCATTTGAGAGAATTATTTTTGCCTAGTCTCTTATTTTCTGATCTCGAAGACTGCCCATTTTCTTCTGAAGCTCCAGAAAAAAAAATTTTCTCACTGGTGTTAGTTGAGAAGACAGTGGTAGATATGGAGCACCTGGCTTCATATACCTCCATAACATTATAATAACTCATAGAATTTATGAAAACTTTGATGTTTTTGCCTTTCTGAGGCCTAAACTTTATTAGGACTGGGGATTTTCATTTGTAGCTTGAGTGCAGTTGGTGAGGTCTTCTGGGAGGATTATTGAGCTAGAGTTCAAAAACACATCATCACTTAAAATGGGGCCATATGATGCTTCTGAAAGGCAATCAGACCTGCTCTATCTGATGTCCCCTGAAAGACAGAAGATTCCTTCAGAGCTGTCTCTCTTTAGAAAGAAAATGCATTCTCCCTGGCTCTTGCATGCTTTGTTCTGGCTTTTGTGATCTTCACTTTCAGTGTTCCCTGAAAAATATCACTGTTTCTGTGATTTATAGATCAAAATGCATTCTCTGATGTAGCTGGAGCTTGATCCCTTAACTGAAAACTTGAACCAAGGCTTTCAGCTGGTATAGAAACGTGACTGGATGCCAGTTGACAGTTTTCAGCATCAGCTTCATGTTCCTCCTAAATCCACAGCCCTGGAAGAAGGAGGGCAGTCACAAAGGCACCACAGGCACCACAGATGCCTTTAAGTCATTTTAGCTTTCAGATTTGCCTATGAATTATATAAATAGAATACAGAAGTAAGAATGTCTCAATCAGTGTAATTGCAATCATCCAAAAGAAACATAGCAGATATGTCAGCTGCGTAAGTAATACAGCACTACAGGCATGTCCAGCTAAGGTTAAAGAAGGTAGAGTTCTCTTGACAATGGACACAAGTTGTTTCTTCCAAGTGTACATAAGTTGCTGGAATGCTTTGCTTTGGTTTACGCTCTGAGACATTTGGAATACTTTTTTAAAAACTTGATGTTCTTACTATTTTGTTATTTTGCCCAGGGAGAGAACACTGGAGCATAGTGTTACAGTAGCATATGACTTTCCATTTCGAACTCTGATTTTAGGTTTTGCTTTTGATAGAATTTTGCAATTCAAGATATTCTCTCTACCCAACTGAAACAATATTAGTATGTGGAAACACAAAAATATATTTGATTGTAGCGCATGTAACCGGGATTAGATTTCATTAGCACATTCATTCTGTCTGCTTCCAGAAAAAAAGAAAAAAAAGAAAGAAAAAAAAAGAACTTAATCTTTGGCTATGAATGTCAACTTGATATTCAGAGATATAATTTCACATTTATTATATA
This sequence comes from Alectoris magna, assembly GCA_030625065.1. Taxonomy (NCBI): domain Eukaryota; kingdom Metazoa; phylum Chordata; class Aves; order Galliformes; family Phasianidae; genus Alectoris; species Alectoris magna. The sequence continues at coordinate 29,108,855 of CM060563.1, read as the reverse complement.
GCTCACTTCAGTGCACAAGAAGAAAGTCTGATTCCTAAAAGTGCACTTATGTCAGTACAGATCAGCTTAATTTTCTGTTTGGATCCCCCCCTTCAAACTACAGTTGAAGACTAGAAAAAGGATGAAATAGGGCAATTACATTTTGTAGAAGATCGACTAGCTGATTCCATGTTTACAACTATTATTAACCTGACAAGGAGGAGTGGAATCGCCAGCAAATCATATGCAAGATTGAAAATGTCAAAGTATGAGCATAGTACCATAATTACCAAAGCACATCAGGTATTATTAGAATTTTGATAGTTCCCTCTTCTGACAAATATGGTAATGAAAATAGAAAATATACAAAATTGATTTATTTTCATGATGAAAATAGTAATGATGTGAGATGATTACATCCAATTTGCAGTCTCAAAGTTGTCATTTCCCATTGGACTGGACCAGTAATCTTAGTAGCTTAATTAAATCAGTAATAATAATTCCTCCTCCCTATCCCCTTCTGCTCAGAAGAGGGAAAACTTAATGGAAAGGCAAGAACATTTCCAAATGAAAGTTGCCTTGAGCTTTTTACTCAAAACAGTGATTAAGCATTTTATTATATACTTTTATCTGTGCTCTTAACCACTGATATTTCAGAAACTGAATCAGTCTTCAGAAGAAATCTTAAGAATTATTAAATATTTACCTAAAGACACATTATTTATGTTGCATGGGAAAACTTGAAAGTTTTTTGTTTTTTTTTCTAAACCCTATACCAATATTGTTTTTCTTAGTCTGGTAACAGAATATGCATATTGATGTTTGAAGAAATGATCAAATAACAGTATTTGGCCTTATATCGTGAACTTATTAGTGCAGCATTTCTGAAAGGTTTTTAACATAACTGGCATTCCAGTTAAAAATAGTATGAAATAGCACTATTCAAAAATCCAGGAATCAAGATTTTAATCAGACAGTTAAAAGCACTTATATTTGTTTACTCTTCTACTATGGAAAGTCCAGTAAAAATGAAGCATTCAGTAGCTATTAAAAATCTGTCCACCTCCATTATTTAGGCTTATTATTCAGTGGTTCCTTCTTGAATAAGTAGGACAAAGTACATGTAGGAAATACATAGACAATTGATAGAGCTTTCTAATCAAATCTCATATAGTAGCAACAAGTTTGTCTTTGCTTTTTGATACCGTTTTTATTTTTCTGTCTCCTTTTCTTGGGAACAAAACTACAAGAGAAGCTTATTTAATTCTATCTATCTGTGATTCTCTGAAACCAGTATGAAGCTATGATTCAAGTTAACATAGTTACCATCATCCCTATTTGATTTGAAGTAATCAATTTAATCTTTTTTTTTTTTTTTTCCAGTGGGTCGCTCTGATAAACTTCAGTCTGTAAGTATAAAAGTAATTTGCAAAATCTCATAGGTTTTCTATTAGCCATCATAATTACTCTGTTTATTAAATAGATTCTTATATCTGAGTATTTTCTCTTAAATTCAACACCTCTTAGAAGTTGGAGACAGGGTTAATAGAAACAACCTTAAAAGACTAAGGTTCTCAGTCACATTTCTTAAGTAGTAGGTGGCAAAAAGTACATTAGATAATATTATATCATTATCCTCTGTGGATGTTTCTAATGGGATTCCTTACTGACCTCTTTTAGTGCTGTTAGACACATCAGCAAAAATCTGGAAGAAAATATATGGACTTATTACTGAGAAAATGTACAAATGGCACCACAGCTGATTGAACAGTAAATAATTATGAAGGTAGCTCTTATATAGAGAGAGATTTGTTTAATTTGGTTTCTATGTTGCTTCTTTTGGGGGAAGAAAAAAAAAAAGCTCGGATTTTAAAAAGGCCAAATGCAAGATTACAAGGTTGAAGACAAAGAATGTAGGGCAAATATGTGATGATGTCCTGGAAACACACCACTGGGAAAGGCATCTGGTCTCTTGGTGAAGAAAATAGTCAACAGAGCATGGGTTGGGCTCATTTCTCATTTCATGTCAAATGGTTTTCATGTCCTTTCGTGACATTAAACCCCAGACAAGTCCCAGGGACAAGTCACTGGCTTACCTATCTATCTGCCCACAGCCTTTGTTTCAGAAATACTGAAGTTATTTATGGCCTGTTTGCCTTGTCTGCCCATTACTGTAAATCTGGGTGTGGGCAATGCTGTCATTTGATTTTGATCCCTTTGATTACTGCTGAAGAGACTGAACTTCCCCTGCCATGTTTTTCACCTAGAGATTTTCATCTGGTAAGCTACTTGCTATTTCCAAAAGCTATACATTAATTTGTGAATATTAGATGTAGCCTGAATCCAATGTGAAAGCCAATGTTTGGGCTGGAGCTTTACTTTTTAATTTTTCACAGTTTCAAATGGTCAGATAAATAAATACAACACAGGTTGTAAGAGTACATCAGAATTTTAATAATAAACTGCATAGAGCTTCCACTTATCTATTAACTTTTTATTTACCCAGAAGAAACTGTTTCTGTCAATATTTGAATGTGATGGGGATGAACAGGAGGAAAACGTGAAGTCTAATCTCAGCAGATGGTTGTCAGAACTGCACGGAGTGACTGAGAATGTAGAAAGAAATAAGAAGAGAGTTTCCCCCATTTTGTTTTTATGTCATAAATAGTGAATAAATCATACATTATAGACAAATATGAAATAGTAAAAAACTAGGTAAAATGAAAAGAACAAAAACAATTTTGCTGAAAAGTATTTTGCAGATAAATGTATGTGATTACTCGTAGACTTCAAATGAATGTTGAAATGACTGAAAACAATAAAAATGGACATATGTATTGTATTTATGCATTGATAATCTCATCTTGGAGATATTACAAGAATGATTCATGTTGACAAGAAAAGAAGAATGTCTTTCAAGCTGTTACTTAGTTACTGACAAATCAAGTATGTCAATTGGACACAAGGATGGGCAAAGCAGACTTGTAAGACAGATAGGCTGCTATAAGTTTTACATCTGATAGTAGCTGGAAATCTGAATGTTAACTCAAAATTTTCTCTCCATTTAGAGACTTCTTATTCATTGATGTGTCTTGATTTGTGCTGGAAAATCATGGATTAGAACTCTTTTCTTATTTGAAAAAGTTTCTAGATATAGACCTGTGCTATTTATTTTCTGTGTAGTTGGAATGTACAAAACAAAAACAGACACATGAACTAATGAAACGGGATATTTCTACCAGCCTTTTTGAATAGTCTTTTATTGCTTTACAATATTTTTTCTGTGCATCTATTGTTTTTTGATGATCATACATGCAAAAGTCATTCCTTAGTGGATTTTTTTTTATAAACAGGCTAGGACTATGTAAGTGACTTACTTAGTGTCACTACAGAATGTGTTTGTGGTTATGGGATTACTTAACCTCTCACTTCAGCAGAATCTGACCCACAGAATAGAGGGACTGCAACATGAATTTCAAGTTAAGTGGGTGCCTTTGAATGGTCTTAAATAAAGGATGTTCACTGACTCATTAATAAATACACTTTACATTAAGCATCGTATTATGTTTAGTATATGTAAAACACACATAATGTAATTCTACAGTGATTATAATAATAGTAAAGGATAAAAATACTTTAGAAAGAAATGAAACTGACTTTCTTCTGATTTGTATCTGAATTTCTGTTTTGAAGTGTATGGTTGTTTTTTATTTGTTTGTTTTTCATTCCTTTTGCTGTTCTGGAAAATGTGTATTAGATCTAGTCTGTTCCCAACTACTGTCAATTACTATTGCCTCCTACTCAAAAAGTAAAGAAGCTACAATTTTTATATATAAGCATTCTTGTTCAAAAGTCAAAGATTAATGTGAATACTGAAAATTTGTACACAGCCTTGGCAGCTTAACAGGTATTTTGAGCACTTGTAAACTAATTTATACTAGAAAGAATAAAAATTACAAGGGTTACTAATCTTCATGCTGAAATCATTAAGATAATTACCACCAACTGTTTTATTATCCAAGTATATCAGGGGAAATGTAGTTGCATCCTGAAGCAATGAATGAAAAAAGAGTAGGTATGTACCAATCTGCAATTTAAATGACATATTGAAAAACAGATACTTGTGCATGTGTCTTGTACTGGTACATAACTTTCCTATTAGTAAACGTAAAAGGTGTATCTGTTAAGTGGTATACTGTCTCTGCAAGATCTATTATTTCTTGAAACATTGCCATGCCAAGACTCCTTTTCTGGTACTTTCCACCCATTGCAGTACTCCTGCATCTGATTTGATTTACAAGTCTTCCTCAAGTCACCTAAGGCTATTATTTTTGTAGTGTTTTGTTTTGTGTTTTGTTTTTTTTTTTTTCCTTCCCAATTTAAAAACACAACACTTTCAAAACCTATTTGTAACTATTTATTTTTTTGTAATTATTTTTAAATACTTGAATCTTAGAACAGAAATGAAGATCAGGAAAGATACAAAGGTTGTCCTGAAAAAACAAACACTGACTGTGATCATTCACAGTGAACCTGGGTCATCGCTCTTCCTAGAACTTCTCATGCAAATAGGTTTACAACTGCATATATATAGTTCCCAGACTGTTTTCTTTTAAAAAGATTAATTTCCGCGTTCACTTCTAATTTCTAAAATACCAGGAAAGCCTCTAAGTATTAAGAGTTTGCTTTGAAAATGGGGTAGAAATCAACAACTAGTCAACTTTTCTTTTTTCATGTCTTTTTCCCATATTAGAAATAAAAGAAGTCTACAAGGTAATGTTTTGCTATGTTAAGCACCCTTGTTGTGGAAAGGCCCACTACCACAATAAAAACAACCTTAACCCATGAAACTCTAGAAGTCAGCTTGACTGTAACAGTGAAAAAAAATCTTCTGTGCATGTTGCTATATCCTTAGCAGGTGTAAACCGACTTTGCTTTGTTGACCCCAATGGCCCTATATGTGCAAAATATGTATGTCATCTGTGAACCTGACCGACTGAATTAAATTCATTGCAATGTGAACTAACCATCCAGGGACTATATTTATGCTTCAGATGATCCTGTGTAAATACACAAAGAAAACGTTTCCAGGAAACTCACAGTTTAACCTTTTAAAGTAGTCCAATTACGCAGTATATTTCATTAAAATTACCTATTCAATGAATTAAGAAATGGAAAAAAAAACCAACACTGACAAATCATGTTTATTGTGTGTCTACCACTCAGACACAGGAGATACTGTGAGGTCCTGCCTCATTGTAAAGATCTGTTTGCTTTAATGAGCAGAATTCAAGCTTTCATTTATACCAATGAAAGAACATATGATGCTCTCACACACACATATATATATATATCCATATGAAGCTCTAAAGGATTGTCAAAGATGGAAAACTGGGGTGTGGGTGCTTTTGGATGCAGCACCTTTCTTGTTTTAATTTCAGCACTGTATTTGTAAAGGACATGTACATGTCTAGTGCATTAGCCTGATGTAGTGAAGGAACATGTGTAGTTACAGAGAAATCTGACAGATGGGAAGGGCCTAAGGGATCCGAGGTCAGAGGATAACTGATTGCTCATACATTATCTAGTAAAATAAATAAATAATTGGCATTTTAGTCTCTACAAAATCAGTGAAAAGCACATAGGTTGCGGGTTAGGGGTAATATATAGATTCCTGAATGCAATTGTTAAGATTGTAGAGATAGTACTGAGTGATCTTTCTTACTATTAACAAATAGGATATTGGATCCTGCCTAAATTTAACTATTGCATAGGAGTCAGAAATTACAAGAACAAAAACCAATATGGATTATTACACAGCAATACATTCACTTTCAGAAAAGAATGATGATACTTTTGAATTAAATGACAGTATAAAAATTTTCCAGTTCTAACAGAATGCCTGTGAAACACTGACACAAAAAGAACAAATGAATGCTTCATAGGGAATTGTTCTGGTCAAATGGGTAAGAAAAGAAGGAATACAAGCTAGATGACCATTTCAGACCTTAAAAACAATGGAAAGACATAATGTTAAAAGTAATCTCTGCAAAATTCTGATCAGTATGGAAAAAACAATGCCACAAGTCATATTCTACTGCAACAGCTGGGCTGTGGCTTTGGGTTTCCAAGAACAGTTGACTGTCATTGGCGAAGAACAGTATCTTGATGGAAAGTAGTTGAATCAAATTGAAAATTCAGACCTTTCTGTACTTGCTTTTTTAGTTTTGTTTGAATTTTCTTTCCTTTTGAATGTGGATGGCAAGAGCTGTATTTGCAGACACACAGTGTAATGCCTGTAAGCAGAAGGAAGGTGTAGGTTTCAAACCAGCACATGGACAGTTTTTTGTCTCTCCTGACAAAGAATGTTAAAGATGGTACAAGATGTGGTTCCCATTTGGTAGCATAGAAAGGGTCCGACCAAGTTTGCTGCGCATGAAAATATCTTTTGCATGTTTTCTAGTTGTGTCCCCAGCCTTTTCTTCATATGCTGTTTGCTGTGTCTCTAGTAATGGCAGCAACCTTCACTACGTGGGGATTTGGGGATGCAGTTTCTTGCAACATAAAACTGAAATGTGTTTGCATAGATTCTTTTATTTCCTAGCATCTGGCATCCAAAAGGCCTGTGCTTGGGGAAATAGATTTGCCAGATTCCAGTACACCTATGAGTGATTCTGCCAAGATTTCAATAGCCTTGAGATTTCTAGGTGCTCAGCTGGGCAGAATATTACACAGCAAGGGGTGGCTCATTAAAACACAATTGGAATCCTTATCAGTCTTGTATGTATAGAAAAACAAACAAACAAACATGAATAATACTGTATATGCTATTAAGTATGTCCTCATAGCTAATGCTGTTTGCTTCTTGCAGTCTTCAGTGTTAGAGATCTGTGCCTGTTGGCTCAATTCTAGAAAGCTGCAGTACTCACAGTGCTGAAACCGTGTAACTGTAGTGCACATTCTGTGCCCATTTAAAGAGAAAATATCATTTCTGCTTCCTTCCGGTGCCCAAAAAAATTTTGCCCCAGAAATTCCTGCGAAGGTGACTCATGTATCACAGAATATACAGACTTGGTTGTGATGCCAGGCTTTTTTTAAAGTGTGTCACATTATTTTTGTCCTTGAAATTTGTAGAAAGAAGAGATTACCGACTTAATTTAGATCAGTGCAGAAGCATAAATATCCTGTTGCTTATGACTCAGAAGCATACTTTTTAATGAAGACATAATACTAGTAACTTTAATTTGTAGTTATTTAAATAATTCTGGTGCAGGAATAACCATTTAAGGTTATTACCAAACAATTTCTTTCTGTAATCACAATACCTTTGCATGACAAATAGCTAGATAACAGTATATTGAGTTTTATAAAGCAGTAACCCTGCTCTATTTGAATGTATGGTGCTTTTCGTACTGTACTATCCAGAAAGAGGTTTTGAGAAAAGAATACAGTAATAAAATCATCACACTTACCTCCATTACATTTGGCCCTTTTAACAAAAATATAGGCCCAGTAAGTGCTATAAAAAGATTTAACTTGAAAGTCTTCAATATACACTGATGTAAAACATTTTCAATGTAATTTCAACTGCATATATAATATGTAGGTTGCTCCGAAAGTAATACCTCCTATTTATTTCCATAGAAACCACAACACATACAAATAACACAATAACACTACTTGATAGAGCAAATTCTCATCTATGAAGTACTATTTTTCAACATAGTCACAATTATTTACCATGCATTTTTGCCAGTGATGAACAAGAGCCTGCATGCTGCACTTGTAAAATTCTGCACCACTGGAGGTGACACACTGTTTCACAGATGCCATGATGGTGTCATTTGGTCTGATGTTGGCTCACAGGTAAACTTGCATATAGTGTTCTTCCTCTTCCTATGTGAGCATTTATGAGAAACACCTGATACAAGCCATGATATTCCAATGTTCCATTGTTTCCAATACACTGAAGTCAATATTCACCTCCATACAGAGTTCCCTGGTCATAATTCACTGATTTCCAAAGATGAGCTGATCAAATGTTCTTCATTTGTTGGTGTGACAACTGTGCATGGCCATCTGGAATGTGGCTTGTCTCTCACATCACTCTCGCCACTACTGAAATGCACTACCCACCACTTCACTATGTTCATATCCACTGTTTGAACTCCATAAACGTTCAGCAAGTGTCAGTGAATGTCAATGGATCCAAATTTTTTCCACATGGTGGCATTCAATGAGACACCTTTGCTTGATTTGCACTTCTGCGTCAGCTGCCATTTTGTCAGAATGGCAACAACATGTAATGGGATACTGTCAGGAAGGTTCAACCTCTACTGCCATACCACCACCAAAATTCATACTAATTCCAGATGTAAGGAACTGTCAAACACTTGATAGTGCTGTGACTTTCATGAAAAAAAAGCTGAAAGATAAACCTTCAGCCTCTCTTGCCCTTTAAGCAGAAAGAAATTCAACAAGTTGTTTATGCATATTCTGAGGACATCATAAAATATATTTCAGAACTAAAATTGAACATAAGCTGGATTTCAAGGTATGTTGAAGATATTTGGATGTATGTCTGGGACAGTATTTTTAGCATCTCTTTTGGAAAATTAAAAATCAGAAAAACAAAGGAATTCCAACTTTCAGTAATTTGTGGTTCATTGTACTATGAAAAATATATACAGCCATTCTCAGAAAATAGGAATTTTTTTGATAATTCAGAAAAGTGCATACATTAAACTACATAAAAGCAGATTTCATATTGACAACATATTACTTTTTCTCTTTGCCAGAGGTGATATAAAGCAAAAATAATATTATACCAAGTTTATTTTTCAAAACTCAAACAGTTAAGATGTTGATTTTACAGAAGCTTTGCTGAATGATGAAATGATCTCTGGGATTTAAAACTGTTTGTTTTCTTGACATTTTAAATACACTTTTAATTGGTAAGAATAACAAAGAATAGCAAAAGCTGCAGATAATATGGCTAATTCTGAGCAAAATCCAGCCTGAAGGTAAGTTTGTCTTTCAAAGAGAAGGAAAAAACAACAATTAAATGATGCTTTCACCTTACTAGGCTGATTAGAAGCAATTCAAGTGCCTCAAGTGATGTAAAGTTTTAAATCTATTGATTAAATTTGCATCTCTTAATTTAGAAATGATCATCCATGTGGAGTACAGCCTAAACAGCAGAATCTTTCACTACTTAAGTATTGATTTTTAATATGTCAAATGTAGTAATTAAAACTGATATTTTGTAGATTGCATATTAAATATGAATATTTGCTTGAATTTTATCCAGTGACATCTGTGATATTTTGAAGAATTCTATAGGTAATCACATTTCCCCAGTAGACACAGAATGAAAGCAGAAATCTATAAAAACTGTGCCATATAACATATAGAGAAAAAGTCCAAAAGATTATTTTAGTTGAACTGAATGACTATTTCATGGCATGATACTGCCCTCATCCAGTCTTGATTAGTTCATTTCATAGTGGACAGCTGTGAATAAATGGGTTAAAAGAATGGCTTTAGGCTTTATATCCCTTAAGGCTGCAGCCTGACACAGAGTTCTGCTATACTTTCACCTGTTTTTGTAGTGAGCTAATGCTCAGCAGCACCTGTTTGGGGGCTCTTTCTGTCAGTCTTGGCCACTTTCATCATTAAAGAATTGTTCTACATCAGTTAATCTTGGTGATTTAGAGTGATGCTCCCTGGGATGAAGACAGTGGGGTAGAATTTGGCTGGGGTAGAATTTGGCTGGCATTTGTTCTTTCTTCTGTGTAAGGTAAACAGATGTTTTAAATGTTTTGCATTTTGCAATACTATTGCCTTTCAAAGTACAATAATTTCATCCTCTCAGTGGAACCAGGCAGGTGGATTTTTACGTTTTTTTTTTCAGTTCACCGATACAGTGCATTTCAAATTATTTAATAATTAGTAAAAGGTCACTGTCCTCTCCTAAATAAGGAAGGAAGCACAATTATCCCTGTGTTATAGAAGATCAAAAACATTTAGAGAGCTGACAGAAGAATCCAGATGTCTCTAGGTATAAGCCCAGTCTATGGAGGCAAGTTCTCCAAGTATAATACAGAAGTTCTCCAAGTATAACTGCCTTTTCTAGTCATTTGTCTTGATTCTCTGTGCAGAAACAATAGACCCTTAAAATGTATTGTATGAATGTAGCATATTCCCTGTAGATGAGAAGAGTTTAAATGAATAAAATATAGATGAAAGCTATATTGCATGAGAAGTTATGAAACCTGTAGCTCATCATTACATAAAGAATAAATGAAGAATAGGATATCTAAAAAGGCATGGATCATTACTGAAAATGAGACTGGACTTTGGCAGTCTTTGTTCTTTACTAATGTCATCCCAAAGAATCTCATTGTTATTGACAGATTCCTATAATGGACAGAGAATAAAGACATAATGGTCTACTGTATTAGTGAACAAAGAATAATGTTACAGGGAAAAAAGATGGCAATTTATGTAGAGAACAGGTACAAAGCAGAGCTTATTAGAAAATTAAATAGGTTCTTTGCCTCACTGTCCTATGAGCTGTCTGATGATTTGGCAGGAGTGATTTAGATGTCCTAATTTAGTGTTAGATGAATTAAACTTACTTATTTCCAATGACTCTGAAGGGAATCCAGCCAACTAGTTTGAATGTACACGTCTATATTGCACAAATCAATACTTGGCAGATGAAATTCTCTCCTAAAATCCAAACTAAATGAATGGTGACTGAAGATCAATCACCAGGTTTGGGAGAGTGCAACAGTACAAAAAGGAGAAAAGCTGAGCTTGTACTGCCACTTAGTGAAGGCCTCAGACTGTTTTTATTTGTCAAGGGATGGACTCCCTGGGTATGTGCACACAGTCTCAACATCTGACTGTCCTTCTACTGGGAGATCTTGTAGTGAAGGGACGCTACAAGAAGTAGAACTTGTATTAAAAAGGGTTGGCTTTGCATGCATGATGTGATTTCAGAAGACACAAGCTGGGTTAGACTGGGCGATTCTACGAAGAGTTTTGGCATTACACACTGCTTGGATCCATCACGGACTCACATGAGAGCCCAGATGAGATCTGGGCTAGATGCTATGCCTTTGACTCTTTGTAAAGCTGGACTCAATAAAACAATATAAAGAAATGTTGAAATAGGACATAATGTTTTAATGCCCTGACACTAAAGCTGAACATCCTTAAATGGAGTTGCTGTGATCTCAACTGGACTTCACATTTCCATTCTGTTTGAACATATTTTAGGTTTGAGAAATGTAATTTTTATTGCTATCAGAAGGCACAAAATGGACACTTCTACCTTACTTAACTCCTTCTATCTTTAGCCTAAAATGAATCTTCTTTAGTGAAAGAGTTTGGCTGAAGGGTTGAAGTACATATAAGTGATGCACTTCTCCCAATCATAATGTTCATTATTTTCAATTGGTAACATGCATATTTCATTTAAAAATACATAAGGTACTCAAACTCCTTGATTACTAGGAAATTCTATGCAAAAAATTTATAAGATAATGTTTTCAGGCTGTCAGTAAAGCCTAAAACCCTGCTATGCTGAGGGTTATATCACATTCTGCATATGCTTTTCTAGTATGAACCTCTAGAATAAGACCCAGCTTTATCTTCCTCATTTTAATGCTTATCGAATGAGTAATTTATCCTAAACTAAAAGCACTGAAGGAACAAAATGTAGTAATTGATAACATCACAATAAAATAGAATTGCATTTAGAACTTATAACAATCTGTAAGTAATAGAATAGGCACGTAGATCACAGGTGTGACTGCTGACTTGGGAATAGCATTTGGTTATATGGACACTTTTCCTGTGATGTAAATAAAGGAAAACATTTTAAAATGCTAATAGCTATATTTGCATTCTAGTTCAGTACATTACAACACTTTTCTAATTTTGGGGGGAAAAGCAAAACCAAATGCATTTCTGCCAAGTAGAGAATTTGCAAAGCTGAGCAATTTTCTCAGCGTTGAATTATGGGCTATTAACAGATAGAACCTGGGAAAAGAATCACTGATGTGAAAGGGTGAATGTTCTCCAAGAAAGCAATACATTGACAAAAAGGGAAAAAATGTAGTTGATAAGGACTCCTTTATTTAAAGCCCACCATATATTTTCACATTATGGGTAATATCCACCTGTTATAACTAATTAGCAATCAGTATTTCTATCGGTGCATGCAAATAGCTTTTGTTTTTGCTGAGAGATCTTCAAGAAAATGCAGTGGTATTTCTGCTCTGGCAGCTCTAGTTCTCTCCAGCCTTATTCCCCCTCCTGACAGCAGGAATTTAGAGATTTTTCAGATCTTGCATGCTGATAATTTTGCAGGGAAGATTCAGTGATTTATTTATTTATTTATTAAGAGGTTACAAGTAACTCTTAAATATTCTCAAAGCAGCCTCTTATATTGGCAATTTTTTATATTATATTCTAGCCTTATTTTAAAATTGCAGTTGATGTGTTTTGTGTACAAGAGAATTACATAAGATATCAAAGGTGTATTTTTGACTTTCATTTGATGTGGGACTCTCATTTTAAGAGCAAGAAGTCTTAGCCCTCTAACTTTCTGTCTATTAGTGCTATTTTCTGGAATTGCATATAAATATTTGTGTTACCTCCAAGAAAGCAAGACTATTATATCTGCCAGATAGAGATTTCCCTTTTCGTTCATGCTATTTAGCTAGTTACTAGGCCCAAATAAGTTTCAAAGCAAACACAGCTGAGAGCGTGCTACCTGTGATGGAGAAAAAGCAACTCTGATATAAATAAAGTGAATACAAGAATATTTTTAAATGCTTGATAGAAAGAATTTGCTGACTTCTCAGGATTTCTACAGAGATTCAGAATCAGGGATTTTTGTACCTTAATGTTAAAAGTTCACTGTGAATAATAGAGTGGGAAAATTACATATAGCAGGAATTATTCTCTAAGCTAAGTCTACTTTTCTTGTCATCCCCCCATGCAAAAATGATATGTGAATCAATTTTCTTCCTTTCAAAATATAGGCCTTAAAAATGAGACAGGCACACTGTAGGAAGTAGATGTGTAGGATGCATGTTAAAATAATGAGGGTAATTGAATGTTCCTTGAAAAATGAAAACAATGTGGAAGTTATAAGTTAGAGATCACGTAAAAAGCGATGCATACAGAGTTCATGAAAAGAGGCAGGTGACTAGAAAGCAGTGATATTTTAAATGATAGCTGGAAAGCACATAGGGACTTTGGTTTTGCTTTTTTTTCAAAGATGCTTTTTAATATTTTCTTCAGTTTGTTTTTATCAAATTGCCAAAACAGCAGTGATTTCTGAGAAGCCTAGGTTTCTTCCAAGTTAGAAAGATACCTTGAAATAATTTAAATCATGCATTGAGCTCTCCATCTCACCTACATTTTGAGTTAGCTACTTGACTTCTAGCTCATTGGAACACTACTGACTTCTGGCACCACATAGACATCAGCTCTGCTCCTGAGCACAGGCAGATATAGATCAAGCTCCCATCAGCCTTTGGTAAAAAAAAACTATTCCTTGACTCCTTCTGCCATGTTTGTTCAATATTTTTTAAAATTATTCTGATTCACCACTTACTGTGGGGTTTCAATTAATTAATTTTTTGTTGAGTTGATTTCTTTCCTGTGGTGATGGGAGATGGCGCTTTACAACCCAAGATTAAGATAAGTAGGAAGATGATAGTTTTCAGAGGCTATATGTTTGCAGACAAATTTCTCATCTCTCTTAGCCTTCTGCTCTCATGTATCTGCTAGTCTCCAAGACTTTTCTAGATTATTTATTTTAAAGGTGGAGGTTACCTCACAGCAGGACAAGGTCCTTACCATTGTGGATGATTTGCCTTCGTAACAGTCTCTTTATGCTGCTATGATCACAAGGAGGCACTCCCTGCACTCAAGACCAGAACTCAGCTTCTGAACTCAAAAAGTGCTTAGAAGTTCCCACTGAAATGATGGGAAGTTAATTACCTTACTCCATCTGGACTCATATGTAGTGCTGTACTGTCCATGTTGAAAATAATGGGACCACATTTTAACAGTATGGTTTTAGGTATGTGTGAAAGCCATGGGCGGCTCTCCAACTACTCAGTTATTACAGTGATAGAGGCTACATGGGCACTTGTTTAGACAGATAGTTGAACAGATTTCACAAGCAAGTCTTCCAAAATGTGTCTTTTATAATACATCGCTGTTTTTTAACAGCTTGTTGGTGATAGATTTTTAAACCTGAAGTATATGAATAATTCAAGAGAGAAAATGTTGCACAGTAATGTTGATTCAGTAACACTTTATATGTTCATTAGCTAGTGTGCATTATAATTGAACTTTTACATGTGACAGCCACATGAATGCCAAATGAATGCATTATGATTAATGTTGTTGTAATGAATACCAAATGATTTTTTAATGACTGAGCTGTTACCATTTTCTTGTTGATTCTGTGGCATGCAAAGTTTCAGTTCTTTTTCAAAATTGAATCTGAGACAGTGATATGAATGGCTGATTGTATTTTAACATGGAACATACTTGGTGCTAAGTCATTATTCTCCAAAATCCCATGACAATTTTGTTGACTGTTTGAAAAAAATCAACAGGTAAAGAAACTGTTTTCCTGTAAGCTGATAATGAATGAAGGATTACTCAGTTGAAATTCTTAGATAGCAGTGATCCATGGATGCTAACAAGACATAACAAAGAAAAGAAAATGGAGGTGACTGCTAAGGCAATAAATCATCTTTCTTTTTGCAGACTGTGTATCTGAAGTGAGGGAAAAATAACATTAAAATGTTTTATTGTTGTCATTGTTGGATTAAATGCTACTTGAATCAACAAATAACATGTTCACACTTTAAATACAAAGTCTGTACTTTATTCAAGTGAGCAATGCTTCCACCAGGTTTCTTAGCCTTCAGGCTTTATTTATCTGCAGGGAACAGTTGTCATTAATGCTACCTTATTACATTGTCTGAATAGCAATTTCTCTTATAAATGCCTCTAACTGGAGAATGTGGAATGAATGAACCTACATGGGGAAGTGTTTACTAATGACTGCTAGAGTTGTGTAGTGAGGTCCATGCAAAAAAAAAAACACCACAACTAACAAAATCCTTGGTACAACGTGTAAAGCCTCTTCTCAAACTATAGACATTTTTCTATTTCACAGAGACACAACTAAAATTAAAATCACATCAACTGTGCTTCTGGAGGGCAAAAAAGGGGCCTGCACTGGAGACGCTTATGTAAATCTAAGTTTTTCTGAGCTACATTAAATGTCCTGAGAGAATCATACCTGCAAACTAGTTGACATCCTCTACTCAGTTGTTAAGAACTTCAGAAAAGACAGAAAACAGGTTTGTTCCTGAGCTCAGAAACAAGTTGTTACTCCTTATCTTTTTATTTTCTTGGAATTCAGTCTCTAAATTGATATGAAAGGTTGTAGTCATCTGTTTATATTTATTTCAATGAACTATAAAAATAGAATTATATGAACAAGAATAAGCAAGTCGTTAGCTAGGCATCCTTTGAGAAACTGCTGTGCATTAGGAAGAAAGTGGTGTTCTACAAATAACTGGTTAACTGCAGAGAACAATCCCTCTCCTTACTAGAGCAGAAATGTTTAGTGGTAACGAGATGAAAAAGTTACCACTTTTAAGATTGATCTTAATCTTAAAAAGTTACCTTTTTAAGATTGAAAGGTCATGCTTGGCTGTGCTTGGGCATCCCTCAGTCCTCCCCTGCCTTCCTCTTCCTTCCCTGTACACTCTCAGATATCTTTCTGCTGCTTGAAATACTTTGGTAGTTGAGCATGAATATACGAGTTTGACCAAGTATTTGAGTATGCCCAGGTTTAATTTAGACAGTGGATAAATTTTTACCCAGTAAGGAGAGAAAATATTTTGTGCATCAGTCTATGAGATTTCAAAGCATAGCTTATCTGATATTACTCTTTTAGTTTTCCAATCCCTCAACATGCTACCTAAATTTCATCTCAAATGTCATATAGCATTCACTGTTTTTCCATTTTTCTCATGCCCCTAAAATATTCAGTTATCTCTGAGAGTTATTCTGCTATCCAAAATACTATTTTTCTGAATGTCTTATTTCCTTGGGCAGTGGAAGACCATGAAGTCTTATTTTTCTTTCAAAAATAAATATCAATATTGGTTCCTCCAAATAAGATCAAAGTTTATCCAAACAGGAATGTTCATAGTCAGATGAGTCAAAGTGATTCTGCTTACTAGGAAGTAAATGAGTAAACCGAAATCAGGAGGTGCACTTGTGATCCTTCGTACACAGAAGAAAATTATAGTTTCACCTTAATGCACTATAATAAATATTTAGTTTTGTCAAATAAACTGTAGACTGAGTCCTTTTAGTTGTAGTACACAAGAAACTGATTTGAGGAATCTGTGATCTTAACAGAAAGAGGGAAAAACATACCCGATGGATCTATTTTACAAAGGTGTAAAATTGGGGTGCAAAAAGTCTGCACTCCCTCTTGTCAAGCCAGACTCTGTCCTTCTCAGACCTTGCCCCATGTCTTATGCATAAAATCACCGATCTTTCCTTATGCCAGCTCCAGGCATTTTTCTAACAGAGTTAAATTTAATCTCTGCTCCACACTACAGTGTTTTGGAAAACTTCAGTTATGGATGGGCCCAAGGATATGTGAAAGGTGTATACTCTGGGTAATTTTGGAAAGAGCAACTAGCAAGAGCTCGTAAGCTTTCCCTGCAGAGTTATTTTGGTCTGCTAGCAAATTTGTCAGCTGCTGAGAGATATTTCTGTGAGCTGAGAGGAGGCTGCTTTTCTGGGTGCAAGCGACATGGGCATGGATCAGTGGGTGTCATGTGGGGCTCCTAGGGACAGCAACATTCTTGTGTGGTCATGTTCCTTTCATGGCTCTGGCTTTGGGATTGTTGGCCCGCAACAGCCCACAGTGCAGACCTGAGAGGGGTACACTGACTGAAGATCAGCATTTCGGGTCTGTTTTATCTCTGTTTTCACAGAGGAAGGAAGCACTTATCAGTGTATCTACCCTGGATTTTTTGTGATTATTGTTTTGTACTGTGGTAGCTGCCTGCAACATAATATGTAAGATCTCTGAGGGGTTTAGACGCACTTAGTACTGTCTGTGGGAGGGATGGCTTCTCTTCATTTCCTCAGTGAATCAAGAATGCAGATCACAATCAGGATTGTTATTGATATTGTTTACATTTACTCATTTACAAACAATTCTATCATATATTTTAGCATTGCAAATACAGAATCCTTTGCCTAACCTGAAAATTGGACTTACACACCCATGACATTTCCAGCTACAGTCAAGTGTAACTTCAAGTATACTCTTCTCTGGGTAAAAAAGATGGCTGGAGGGCTGAGCCCAGAGATTGGTGGTGAATGGAGTTAAATCCAGTTGGTGACTGGTCATGAGTAGTATTCGTGAGGGAGTGATACTATGGCCTGTCCTGTTTAGTATCTTTATTGATGAGCTCAGTGAGGTTATTGAGTGCACCCTGAGTAAGTTTGCAGATGACACCAAGCTGGGAGGAACTGTTGATTTTCTTGAGGGTGGGAAGGGCCTACAGAGGGATCTAGACAAGCTGGATTGATTTACTGAGGACAATTGTACACGTTTCTACAAGACCAAGTGCCTTGTCCTGCACTTTGGCCACAACAACCCCAGACAATGCTACAAGCTTTTGGCAGAGTGGCTGGAAGGCTGCACAGAGGAGAAGAACCTGGGGGTATTAGTCAACAGCCAGCTGAACATGAGCTAGCAGTGCACCCAGGTGGCCAGAAAGGCCAGCAGCATTCTGGCTTCTATAAGAAGTAGTGTAGCCAGCAGGAGAAGGGAGGTGATTGCCCTCTGTACATGCCCCTGGTGAGTATTCTGTTCACATTTGTGCCTCTTATTAAAAGAAAGACTTTGACCTGGAGTGTGTCCTGAAATGACCTGAAAGGAGGTTGAGGCGAGGTGGGGTTTGGCCTCTTCTCCTGGGTAACAGTGACAGGGCAAGAGGAAATGGCCTCGAGTTGCAGCAGGAGAGATTCAGGTTGGATATCAAGAAAAAATTATTCTCTGAAACAATGGTGGGGCACTGGAACAGGTTGCTCAAGGAAGTGACAGAGTTGTCATCCCTGGAGGTGTTCAAGAAAAAGATAGATAAGGCACTGAGGTACCTGGTATAGTGGGCATGATGGTGATGGGTCAACAGTTGGACTAGATGACAGTCTTTTTTTCTCTATCCTTAATGATTCTCTGATTCTATGATTTTGTGATTCCACTTTTCTTCTATGCCATGGGTTTGGACTTTTAAACATTATTTTAAATGCTGTTTGCTTGCATAATATTTTTGGGTCTCCGTTAGCAAGGACTCTTATCTGTAATGATACTGAATTTTTCAAGATTTTATCTTGAGTGAAAACTATTTTTTGTTAAGAACATGGGAAAATAGGAGGTGCTTTGGAGTGGTTGCATAGAAATGCCTATTGTTCTTCATTAACAGCTGACTGTACCTTGCTATATGCAAGACCCTTTCTGCATCCCAGGTTAAAGGTGTAGGGAGGAGTAGGCCAATCTAATCTTTTAAGCTCAGGAATTATCATTGCTTTCTGTGCACAGGGATGAGAGAGCTCTGGGGACCTAAAAAGAATCCATTTTGTGCAGACAAATGGTAGGAGATGGATGAAGATGAAGAATGAGCAGAAGCATAATTCACCAGTATACCTGATGGCATAATGACATTGATGCTTCTTGGCTCATACATCACTCCAGGTGCAGATATTTGTCAGTTTATTTCTGTCTGGTACAATGGAGAGACTGGGAGGGATATTATGACTTTCTAAGTCACTATCTTTCCGCCAGACTGCTTTGGGGGCTGTGCAATTACATGCTCTTCCACCTACAGGCTTGATAGCAAACTGATGCTCCCACCCACAGCTAGAGGAGCAATCAGTTAAGGATGACAGTGTTGCATAAACAGTTAAGTTGGTCTTGCATCTTTTCTGTCCTGTGGTGCTGTAACAGATTCACCTCTGCTGGAGTGGAGTCTGTGAATATCTGTGGCTAGTGCTACCTTTTTCAAATTGCAGATGTCAAATTCCAAGTAGATTTATTTATTTTTTTTCATCTGTATCACAAACAAGCAGATCTGATCTGTTTTTTTTTCCCAAATTTGGCAGACAGAAATCTTGTCTAGATACTATACATGAAGCTGTTGACAATTAAGAGCAAGCTGAATTTCATACAGTCCTAAGACCTTAAACATTCCCTAGGGGACTGACTGTGTGCTCCTTACCCGTGTAAATCTTTTTTTTTTTAATATATTTCTCTTAATGGATCCACTTACGTTTATGCCCAAGGACAATTCAAATTACTAAGAGTTGCAGGAGCAAGACTGTATTTTTGTGACCCAATGTAATGTTGTCAGTAGGTCACATCAGTGCATGAGAAATGGAAAATCCTGAAGTACACTGAGCACTGAATGTTCAGAGTGAATTAACAAATCCAGATAAAGTCAGCTCTCAATTACCCATACAATATGCAGTCCTGTTGATGTTATTCAGAACATGCATTTTATTGTGTTGCAAACATCTGAAATAAATTCAGTTTTCAACAACTCTAGGCTTTGATATGGTATAATGGCTTAGTTTAAGCAAGCTATTGTCTGTCACAGAATTGTCTATTTAACTGAACTCTGTGTTTTCTCTTTTGTTTATAAGTTAAAATTGTCCTCCCATTTTCAGCTCTCTGTATCATACACGTGTTCTGAGGAGCATACTTTGCCAGTGTTCTGAAACATGAAAGACTGCTCTTGGCTTATGTATACTGTGATTAAATGTAGGACTAAAAAGTGACAAGCACATGGCCAGGCTGGCTTACTTTCTGTCTTGGTTGTCTGGACATGGCAGGAAATTGATACTGAAATATAATTTTTAAATCATTTAAACATGTTACAACAGACAACATCATTGCAAATATCTATTATTAAAAAAATAAGTACTTTTATCAGGAATGCAGCTGCTTTGTCACCTCTGGGAAACAAGGTACGAATGCTGTTCAACTCCTGGAATATCAGTAATAATATTGCTTATGATAATCAAGAAGCTACTGCTGCACCATGTAGTTGAGTTTTTATTTATATAAGTAGCTTGAAAGCTAATAGTAAAAATATTCATATGAATATGAAAAGACGTGGATACAAACTGAAGTTTCACTTGTTTTGAGGAACAATCAGTGAATGAAATTTCATATTTTCTTCCTGAAATGAAACTTATTTTGGTTTATATTACATATCATTTTTATACAAGTTGCCTTCATTCCACAGATCAGCACAGTCTATAAGAAAACTTATAATTTTCAGTCTATAGTACATCTCAGATAAGATGTAACTTTTATATCCATTGCTTCAAAAGGATGTTAAGAAAATGGATGTCAAAAACAGAGGTGATTTTTGGCTGATGCTTTCATTGAATATTTTACAATTTTGTGCATCTCTTCTCTATAAGATTAGAATCAAATTTGTCTTTCTTACCATTACTGTTGTATCAAATCACAGCATCTGGACAGGGGACAGTGCTGACAGAGGAGAGTAGAGGAGAGTGACTTCTGGACTTCTGGTATTTATTTCAGGCTTAGACCAACTTTTTTTTTTTTTTTTTTTAATTCTACATCATTGATTTGATCTGTGTCATTAGTAGGTTTTACTAGGAAGAGCATAAATACTTGTACTCCAACAAGCTGACAGATCCACAGCTCTTGGCATTAATTGTGGATGGTTCCCTAGCGCTGCACCATAATTTTCCAGAGACTTTTTCTTGTGCAGATGTAACATACCCAAGATAGATACAGAAACATATGGTAATCTTATCAAATGCCTACGCGTACAGTTACAGAAGGAAAGGCGCTTTTAAGGGGAGAAGATATTGAATGGCAATGGTTTATTGCATATCAACAGCTTGAGCCATCTCAATTTTTCCACAGTAGGAAATCTGATCTAGAACATATGGTGAGTTCAGATGCAAAAGCATGATAGACTTAAAATGGCAGTTCTTAATTAGCACCTTATTAGTGTTCAGGTGCTAGCCATGTTTAGCAACAGCATAGAATGTATGGCCTACATTTTGGCATCCAGAATGGATCACACCTGTTTAAACACATTTTGCTACTTAAATTGGGTTGATTTTTTATTAATGACAGTAGAGGATAGCATAGATTCATCATAATGCTAAATTATGCTATACTTTTGAAATCCTTGAAGTACCTTTTGGACTTCCAATAAATAAAGCAAAAATCTATGTCAATATATATACTACAAATACTCTGCAGGCTGTACTTGCATTTAGCACACATAATTCTGAGATAAAATATCTAAACTTGCCACAAGTTTGACAAAGATAATTGCAGCACTGTTGCTAAGCATTCTGTGTAAGCAATCTGTATTCAGTTTACACTCAGTTACAATTAGAAAGTAAAACTGGAAAATGACAACTTCTAGTTAGATGCTTGACGTGTATTTTTCTAACATTGATTGCATAAAGGCAAACATTATGTTACTTATGATTTAGGCTTGTCAACTGCTCATCAGACATTAAGAATGATAGGATGAATGAGGATGAAGGAAAATATATTACTTTACAAATAATCCCTGAAACTTCAGAAATGTAATATTGTTCATGACAAAAAGCCTTGTTGTGACTGAACAGTTTACCTGCAAGGTATCTCTAGACTGTTTATCTAAACCACTTCACAAGCTAAGCACTTCCTTTCTATTTGGAAAAAAAAAAAAAAAAAAAAAAAAATCACTATTAACAAAATTATTGTATTGAAAAACAGCAGGAGATCAGTCTATCCAGTGGCAGAAAACATGTATCTAAGATTTAGCGTTTAGTAACCACACTGGAAGACTAGTTCCTCCCAGAAAATGAAAATTACATTATTGTTGAGGGAAAGCATCACAACTGAATTTACAACCTGCTGTTTTTGAGAATTGATTGCTATACTTGTCTATTTAAACATTGAAACCCTAAGGCATTAAGTATAGTCTTTTGCTTAGCCACCATCTCTTCAATTTTTCAGGAGTGGTGGATTTGAGTTTCTACTACACATTAACCAGAGAGAAAAGTTATTAATTGCAGTCCTTGTAGATGACCCTTCAGGAAACAGAGGATGATTTAAAATACCTGGGCTGTAAAAAAATCCAGCCCACCCAGCTGTTATAGGTCCCTTCTGAGTAGCAGCTATTCTGCATGTGATACAGAAAGTTACACAGAAGTTAATGGGAAGAAATATGTGTATATATACATAAAAAGAAGGAAAAAGACATGAGAAGAAGCCATCTGAAATTATAGGTTCTTCGCTGACTGATAGTACAGTCAACAGCAAGCTGGTTTCTATTGCTTTATTTGTGATAAGGTATACTGATAAAAGAAAACAGAAAAGTGACTCTTGTAGTAGTGATATGGGTAGGACAGTTTCAGTTTGCTGAGAGCTTAGTCCCTAACTGAATTTTCAGAAGCTTGTAATGTGAAGTAAGGTACACGTTCAAATCAATACTAATAGTCTAACTTGTTTTATGCTTGGAACAGAGTGAAAAGAAAGTTGGAAAAAAATATAATCTGTGATAAATGATGCATTTGGCTTTGTTGTCTCTTCCAGGGGTCAAACTGATGTGAACGAATTCTATCTCATTGTATTGTTTTTTATTTTATTTGGTTTTGTCTATAAGATTCAGATTTGAAGCTTACTGATTTCTTGGTTGTTTTTTTTTTGTTGTTTGTGGCAATACTTGTTATGTGATATCACTTAAATTACTTAAAATATTAATTTAGAAGAATGTGGGCAGTTCTAGCTTAAGCTTTGTCCCGAGATAACAGCTTGATCAAGCTGTAAGAGTACAACAGAGAAGCTAGTGAGTTTTTTGTTTTGTTTGCATTTGGAAGTTTAGATATTCACAATAATGAGTGGAAGTGTTTCAAGCTTTTTCATCATCTTTACTGAAAAGTAGTGTGTCTAAACAAATTAGTTAAATCTGTTTAGAAAACTAAATATGACAGTGGGAAGAGAGTTTTAGTGTCTAATCTTACACAATCCTGCCAAGCTTATTTTATTCTCCTTTTTCCCTTTTTAACTTTTTTTTTTTTAACTGAAATCAATATAACTTTTTAAAAAGTCATAGTTATTTATTGTGTGTCTTAAAATACTTATATATTTATATAGATATAATCCATCAGCTCTAATGCTAAAATATAATAAAATATAAAAAAATATTCATATTAACATTTCTTGAGGAAGACAGCAATAATAAATATTATTTCAGACAGCGGATTTCTTTCTTTTGGGTGTGTGGGTTTGTTAACATCTCTACCTTTCTACTGCTCTGCTTTGGCAGATGTGTTTAATGATTAAAACTAAAATGCTGTTTTGACTTGAACCTTCGTATGATATACATCAAAATATTTTCTGTTTAAGTGACATATGACTTGTGTTATAAGGCCAAACTATTATTTTTATTTTTTTTTAATTTTTAAGCTCAAGGCTAGGTTGTTGTAAACATTGCTTCTATATAAGAGAAGTGAGGATGATACCTTTCCTATGCATAGGGAAGGAAGGAAGTGTAATGCTTTTTAATGGATATTCTCAATATTTAGATTCTGACAAATGGAGACGTGGTCTGAAAATGAGAAAATATAGGTGTTTCAATATTGTTTTTCTTATCATTTCTTCAGCTAACAATAGCCAGCTTCCTATTTCTTCTTTTCTCTGGAGAACTTAACTTAGAAATTTTTTTGTCATTTTTGGTATTCTTATACCCCTCCAAAATAAGAATTACCACTGCTGGTATCATTACTAGCTCATAATAGTATGGGAAATACGCAGGCAAAATCTGCCTAAGGATGTAGTCATTAAATGATTGTTGCTCTCTTGCTAAAAGGGGTGATAATGTTTTTGGACGTAAGCTGTGGAATAGAAGTATGCAATATCAGTACAAGCTATACAGAAAGGAAGGAACTACCTGCTGCGGATTGAGGCTGGGTTCCCGGAATCTGAGCTGTTCGTGGATCGGCACGGGGGAGAGATGACAAGGACCCAATATGAGTGCATCAAACTCCATTTATTGCTTGTGGTCAAACTGCTTTTATAGTCTACAAGTCACACTTGGTTCAAGCTGATTGGTTTTATTACTCTTGGCTTTAATTGATTGGTTGTAAAACCCACCACCTTTGTTTACCTTCCATGGTAACACACCATGGCTACGATCAGAATACCGTTCTCAGGGGTCTGCTCTTCCCCCTCATTCCACCCGTATCTCAGTTTCCTCCTTAGTTGTGTCTCACCAGAGCAGGGCCAGGCTGACCTTGTTTTTCTCAGCCAGCTGGTATTTTTCAGCAGGCCGTACTATCCCACGGCCATGCAGTCACTGTTGCCTGCTCTGTCTTGCTCGTACAGTACTCCCAGAGGCCTGTGGTCTTTTGGCCATTCTGCAACAACTACCTATAGAAGAACTTCATTGCCCAGCACAGCCTTTTGATATGTGTGTGCTTGGTTTTTTTCCAATCCACTGATGTACAAAGATGTTTATTATTTAGCCATCTCTGTCAGAAGCCATTGCTTTTGTAAGAAGACAAATGTTTCCTTAGGCTGATTAGTGCACTTGTAAGAAAAGATGATACTACAGCTTTATTTATAATAGTGATATCCTGTTATTCACTTAATAATATGTTTTATAGTAAAAATATTTTTCTTTCTCTGTTGTGAAGTGCCATAATTCTTGGGAAGCAAATATAGAACCATATGGGCATTTAGCCACAAAAACTGGATTCCATATAGCATTTAATCAGAGTAGTGGCAAAACTGTATGTGAGGCTGTAAGTAAGTGAACTTACAATATCTCCAGGCACAGCAAAACAAGTTAAGGACAAAACAAGGTCTGATCAAATACAGCTTCACTCTCTGCTCTTGGTTTTCTTTTCTATTGTTGAATGAAGTCAAATGCAATTTGGATATTTTGCAGTGTTCCTACATTTTAAATTGTAACAGTAAGCACTATCATTTATGCTCACATATACTGTTTGTGTACACATTCAGTAGGTGTGTGAATAAATAGGTGAGCATGGACTCACAGACCTTTATGAGTGCATAAAACAAAGGTGGACATGACAGCTGCCACCGCTCTGCAACATATTGCATAAGCAAGGTACTGTCTACAAGACTCTCATCACAGTTTGGGATCACCTCTCCTTCCTTGCTTGTGCTTCATGCTGCAGCTCTCTGTAGGGCTGCACAAGCAGGGGTTTGAGAGAGCTAGCAACTATGGATGCACAAAGAAGGCTTGTTCATTCAGTGTGACTGAGATGTGATTGCTCAAACTCAGCATTGCTTTTACAGCTTTCAAAGGAGAGACCCCTCATTTTCTTTCACTTCTCTCCTAACTTTTCCTTCTTTACGTCCTTGAAGAGTTTGGAAAGGAGGTTAAAACTTCATTATATGTAGAGTTAGGTGAGGAATATTTGAGAAATCTGCTGAATTGCTTTACTACCTTCAAAGCTGTATTTTCATCTAAAGCAACAATTTGTGTTAGATGTACGTACATCCTAGCAGTAGACCTGATAAGGTAAAAGGACACAGATTACTTCTGGAACAAGAAGGCAGGAGAGGAAAGAGAGCAACTGCCCTCAGCACAACATGAGGAAAATAAGAAAACAATCAGGCTGTAGTGATGGGTGATTTCAATTTCCCAGTATGAACTGGGAAAGCTGAAAACATGGCTCAATGAAAAAGAAAATTATAGAAGAAATAAAGACTTCTTGACCTATGGTGTCAAAATCCTAATAGGACTTGTCCTCTCCAATTTCAGCAAAAATGTGCAGTTAGTAGATTAGAAACAGCAGAGCTACTTGGCTCAAGTGACCTCATGATTAAATTCAATATAACTTAGAAGACTAAGCCAAATATATCAAAACCACAATATGAATTCTCAAAGGTATACCTTTAAAGTAGACTGGGGGGGAGAAAACTGTGAAAAGTATAGAATGAAATAATGGAAGGTTTCTCCAGTGAAGAGATTTGGTATGCTTCCAAGATACGGTTTTGAGAGTAAAAAAGATAATGATGTGGTTGTGGGGAAATAATCCCTACAGTTTGACTGATTTTATTTTCTTTAAACACTTGATAACGCATATGTTTCATCACTTAATTGCTGCAAAAATCCTTTTGTGCAAGACATACTTGCAGCCAGACTTTGAACTGTGAGGACACCATGTATTGCCCGTCCATAGCTATTTTATAGCCACAGAAGGATTGCTCAGGTATTCCTCCTGAAAGTGATTTAATGTCAGTCCTTGGTTATAGTGCAGGACCAGCTTTGAAAATGTTTTCTTTTAGATTATCAGACATTGTGGAAAAAAAGCACACCTAGGGAAAAATTGGGGCTTCTAGAGATGCAGTGGGTATGACATGGTTATGTAACTATGATATTAATGTATTTGCACTATGACTTTGCTAAAATGAAATAATTATCAGGGTTAGAAATTTGAATTGTGTCTGGTAGGGTTTTAAACTTTGCACTATGTATGTTAGGTTAATCTGTCTTAAATCTAGATGTGTGTTTGAATTTCCTTCTTTCTTTGCCCCTATAACTCATAATTGGACCAAACATTCCAGAAATGGTTTAAAGTAATGATAGGCTCTAGTGCAGACTTTATGACAAGAATAGATTTAGAGGTAAACATTCTCATTGTGTAAGATAGTACAGGGTACTGTGAGCTGGGAAGCTGTGTGCAGGAGCATGATATGGCAGTTTTATCGTGCTTAACCTGAAGTTGTGCATGTTTTGCTGGGTACGTGCATTTGCCTGTGGTTGCTTAAACTTCACTCAGCTCCTCTAAACATGCTGATGACAATTTATTTCATTCTGAGGCAGTGTTTTAAAGTGATATACCATATAATATAATATAATATAATACCACAATCATCTGTTAAATTTTACATTTACATTTTCGTTGGTATAAATGAGAAATACCACGGAAATTTATGGATAATTAAAAAAGCAAAACAAAAACACTAACTAGTTAGTCTGTATATTTTTAGTATTTTGTATTAATCATGCATGAAAGGTAAGTTTAAAAATAACTTCTTTTTCTCAAAAAATCTCTCCAGGGGACCAGTGCATTAATGTTGGATAACAAAACTGTTTATTCTTATGTTTCAGTGTTTCTTGGAAATAAAGAGACACCAGCTCAAGGAAACATGATGAAATTCTGTAATCAGCCACAAAATATGTAAAAGTAAGTTATGGTCAAACATTACTGAGGACTTTAGCCAGTTCTCCAACTAGTACAAACTGTTGTAGTTCTCACTTCTCTCAAATAATTATTTGCAGTAGATAAACATCTGATCTATCTTAATACCCACAAGCAGAGTAATGGCAGAAGCATTTTTCAGCTAATTTGTAGTAATAAAAATATGTATCTCAAATTATTTCAGGGTTTTAATTTAACATATCAGTTTTCTGTATTGTGATTTATCACTGATTTCTTAATACAGCTAAGGAAAATGGCAAAAAAATGCAGGTAAACGAACTGTATTGCAGAAAGTATAAGAAATGTAGAATTTAAAATAGAAACTGTGTAATTTTGATGCAACAAAAAAAGCAATAATCTTTGAATATGAATGTTAACTCTAACTTATTTTGATTACACTACAAAATATATTCCAAAAGGAGTCTAAAATGAGTCCACTGCAGTACTTAAAGGTTATTAGTATTAAAACAAACAAACAAACAAACAAAAAAAAAAAAAACCAACAACCAAGGATTAACATTACACCAAGCTTTGTGCATTATAAAGACATAGGATTATGGATCTCTTACACTCTAACCTTCCACCGCCCCCCATCCCCAAACACATACATCATGTTTCACTGAGGAAGAATTAATCTGTGCAAAACTAGCTGGGAGATGGCAGTAAAAATTGCTCAGAGTGCTATTGCATCACACAGAAAAAAGACAAAGTTAGTCATCATTTATGGTAAGTGGCAAGAACTGTGAAATGATTAAGCAAAATACATGCTATCAACACTAACTTTTGCAGAGCTAGTATTTTTATAATGGATATCTAAAAATATCTGTCATTTTAACAAAACCAAAAATTTTAACTGTAAATTAGCACACCACATATTTCAGTACTGTTAAGTGTTTTCAAGAATTCAGATTCTGCTGAGATATAACAATTTAAGACCAAGATAAATAAGCTTCACAGATAATAACACACTGTTGCTGGGATACCTCCTTATAGCTTGTTCCACATTTCAGTGTAAGTGTGGGGTATGTTTTGGGTTGGTTTTGTTTATTTTGTTTTTCATTTCTTTTTAAAATCCATATCACATAGTACCTAAGAGCTTCCATTTGCCTGGGATATATGATAGTCATCAGTGAGGCTTTACAGTGTTAAAGCCAATTAAATGGAAAGAGAGGGAAGGAGTTAAAGACCTTCTTAGGAATTAAGTGGGAGGAGATAGTGTCTTTGTGCACTCAAACATGACAGAAAGTGCTGGCGATGAACAATATCACAATGTGCTATCAAGCTAAAATGTTCCTCTCACTTCTGCAATTTGCCCTGTTTCAGACCTTTGGTCTTCATGTTGTTTCAGGCTCCACCATCATTTTGTACTACTGTGAGTTATTACCTTTGCTGTATTACCTAGATACATTTCTAGTATTCACACTTAAGGGAAACCCTCAGTGTCAAAGGAGATGGACGAATATACCTTCAATAAAACACTATTATTTCAATTGCATTCATGGCTTCCCACTTGTTTGCTTGTTACTTGAATATTAGTTCTGTCTTGAATCTTCCACAAGCATTCCTGTATAAGAAGGATCTTTTTTCTGCTCTAGTCATACTAGATCTCTCCTTTCATGATACTTCTGAAAGTTTCAGTATGTTCATTTTTTTTCTTATAAGAAGTTTCAAAATCATTTTAAAAATATTTTGGAAGCTAAGAAGAATGAAAAGACCACATTTACTGTAGATGACTAGATTTGTAGTCTCAATACCTATTTTAGTATAAAGACATGAACTAGGATCTCATGATTCTTGATAAATACATTTCCAAGAAGGCTATAACCTGATCTGGACTGCTTTTTATTACCAGAAGTATTGTCATGCATGTGAGAGACATTGTGAAGCAAAACTGTTGGAGGACTGCTCTGTTTTAAATTTATTTTTCATACCAAGATTTTCAAAGTTTCTGGGAGTAAATTCTGCTCATTTAATCAAAATTATTATCTACGGTAGAATAATTTTAACACATCTGGAATTTCTAGCTTTTGTTTTAAAAGTCAAAATATTGGGATCTAAGAAGAATAATGTACCTCAGATATTGTCGTTGGGATGCTGGTGAACTTTCATAAGGCCATACATGACAGAGCATTTGTTCTGTTGCTTGCAGGCATAACAGGTTGAGAGGTTCTCCATTTGTTCAATTTGTGGATTAACATCCAGATCAGCTAAAGGATGACGTTCTACAAGTGTTACATCTGCAGTTTGCATTGAACATATGTAATAGCATATGGTCACTGAAGGTTTATGGACTTTTTTCATTAGGAAAACTACCAGAGTTAATATCAGGTATGAAGAAACATAAACTGTGCCATCTTGTGTCAACAAAACGGGGGGGAGGTGGCAGGGGGGGGAGGGAATCAAAGCAAAAAATTAGTAAGTTGAAAGCTGGAGATAGAAAGGAGAGGAGGGGAAAAAATAAACAACCCTCTTACTACTATTGGCGTATAGAGGAGTGCAGTTGGTATAGCCTATGGAGACAATCAGATTTAGACCTGTAAACACAGAGCTGTATTCTATATTTACTGACAGCTATAAGCTGAAATGCTCATGGTGTTACATTGTATGGCACATTAAAGTACTGATTTCCAGGTATTTGTTCATAATAGCTGTACAGGCAGAGCAGGAAGAGATGTGCTCTCTCTCTCAGGGAACAAGCAGGTGCTGGCTAGAGTATAATCCTAACAAACATGGTCAGGGTCTCCTTTAATCACAAAATCCCTCACATTATCTCTTACTATTTTTGTAGTGCAGATGTTCAGTACACATTCATTTCAGATATCACTCATGAGGAAGCTTTTGAGTATATAGTGATGAAATATCTCAAAATACTTTCTTATAACAAATTTCATGTTAGAAATGTCCACAGAATTGCACTTCATACGTATTATATATATTTATACTGTAGACAAGTGTTAGTCTTTCAAGTTTGTATCATCACGTGGGAGAAAAGGACAGCGTGATTTGAATCATAAAATCCAGTCCTTTACATCTTATATTTAGTGCCTAAATTCATCCTTAAGGAATTAAGCAGCCAGTATGGTTTGGGTATGCTTTGGGTATCCCTGAAATTTGTATTATGTTTTTTGTGTACCTTTTATATTTGTGTATTATATATATAATTATATTATATTATTATATATTATTATATTATATAATACACAAATATTTTATATTTTATATTTGTGTATTATATTTGTGTACCTTTTATAAGCAATTACTAATGGCCAGGAAATGTATCAACATCTTCTAGCAAATAGGCAACGCTGGCAGCAGCAATTGTCTTATCTGTAATTTGCTTCCTGTCTAATGTCTGTTGTGTCCAGCTTTAGCCCCAGTGTGCCAGTGTGTAGTGAAGGCTCGTGAGACAGGATTGGTACCTGCATATTTTGTGAACAGCTGTAGTTTATATTCAGTGTCCTTTAAAGGCCAGCATGTACTGACATTAATAGGCATCATTTTTTCTGCTAAATTTTAGTCTCATGGCTGTTACAACATGGATTGAGTGGATGCTGTGGTCCCAGCATCTGCCACATGGCTTGATCCAATACAAACAGGCATCTGCTCTGACCATGGCATTGGTACCAGACCAAAACTGCCTCCGTCAGCTTCCCAGTGAAGGACTTCAAATTTCTCTGTTTTTCTCCTTCTCAAAATGTTCCTGAGCTTGACTCTCCCCATGTAATGGCAAGCCCTCTCCCCTCTTCCTTCCTTCCGTATTTATTAAATCTAAACAGAATCACTTGTGAGTTGTCCTTAATAATAACTGGCTTGATTAAACATGGGCTGCTAAGTTCAGTAGACAGTTCAGTTGCTTAGTCTAGACAACTACAGGTACAAAATTTAAGTGGAGATAGCATGCCTCTCTCTGACGCAAGTGCCTGAAGCCAGCTCTCCTTCAGCATTAGTTCAGTAGTAAATCTGATTGTGAGTTCAGTGTCAGCTGCTACATACATGCACTGACTGATATACTAGAAAAATATTGAGACATTCAGAAGACAGAAAGCCATTAACCATCTGGCAGGCAGCCAAATTCCAGAATCTTAGAGCCTGAAAATATTTTCTGAAATAAGACTGAAAACTGCTATCATGTTTGTGTTTGTTTGTTGAATCTCAGTTATTTAGTAAAGGTTTTCCTGGGTCTCTAATGCTCTAGGGGAATTAACAACATTCAAAGATCTTTACAGTGCTAGACATGGTATGTAATTAAAAAATAATTGTAGTTGTTAGTTTATGCTTAACCACAGGTAGCTTCTCATTAAATCTATGCTGCATAATTTGTCTGGATTGCTGTTTTCTGATTTCTGCAATTTTACATAGTAACTAAAAAGTAATGCAATCTTTGTTTCTGAAAATGTTGAGCTAATGCAGTAAGGAACATATATATGTTCATGCAGTGGAAATTACATGTATTCAAATTAGAACCAAACTAAATCCTGAAACTTGCTAAATATGAGCATTAAATAGTAGAAACAAGGAACCTTATTCAGTGTGGTTGAATGTATTGGTTAATCATTCCCAAATGTTTTCCCCAAGCAAGAACTCTTCACTTTGAAAGACCTGAGATTTATGTATTATGTACTAAATGATCTTGATGA
Source organism: Alectoris magna (assembly GCA_030625065.1). Taxonomy (NCBI): domain Eukaryota; kingdom Metazoa; phylum Chordata; class Aves; order Galliformes; family Phasianidae; genus Alectoris; species Alectoris magna. Next base: position 29,076,879 of record CM060563.1, on the reverse strand, counting down.
GAGCAGATAAAATTAGAATTTCCATCCAGTGGGAAACTGGCATTCCAACATTTTTTTCCCCCCAGATCTGACTATGATCTTGAAATTTCTCATGAAAAAGCATATGGAAAAAATTCTGAATTTCTGAATTCATTAAATATGGAAATGTGCTTTCTGTGGTACAGATCTAGCCCACTCTGCTATAGTTCATAAGTCTAATGGACTCTTTCTCCTTCCCTGGTTTTCTACACTGCATCTCCACATGGAACATGTGTGGCCTCATGCAGACAGTTTCTGTAAAGAGAAATTTGGATCAACAAGGTCATAGGGTACAGTGCAATAAAAGTGGAAAGCTGTTTTCTTCAGGACGTGGGAGAACAACTTGGAGTGATTTTCTAGCTGATGAATTAACAGTGAAGGAAGCAAACATTATTGCAACACCAAGATGTAGAGTTTTCTAAAAGGAAAAAAAACCCACCACCAACAGCAAACCAACTAACAAAACAACTCCTTTCTGGAGGTGAATATGAGTTAAAAATAGAATATTGGATGGCATGAGATCAATCAGCTAGTTAAGATTTTTTAGCTGTGCACCTAGATAGGAATTGAATCCCAGAGGTGGTGTCTATGCAGCACCTCATGCATCTAGTTTGCATATGGGCTTCATTCCTACTGCCAAGAGAGGTCTAATGGAGATTGCCCAGACTGCTCGCTTCTACACAGGGCTGTGAGGTGGCTACTGGGCATCCAGGTTGGGAGTGAGTGCAACAGCACAGAGCAGAATGATGGCACTTCAGTGGTTTGTTTGATTTTTGTTTGCAGTTTTTATGTTTGTTGTGATGTTTGGAATTGATTTGGAATATGCTTATGCTAGAAGATGGGGATGTTTTTCTAAAACAGCTATGAGGCTGGAGTTCTCTGACCTCGTGTAGTATAATAAGATATTTATAAGATCACTGCAACCCTGATGTTGTTATTAATGTAGGTATAATATACACAGAAGTGAATTATATTCTAATAAATAGTATAAAATGCACTATAAAGCATGCTTTATAGCTTTAGAAGAATATATGACAAACATGGATTAGTTTATGAAATGGCAAGCTTTAAAATGTGTTCTTCAGTTCTTCCCCTAATACACTGGTGTGAACATCAGTTAATATCATGTCCTGCCAGACCAAAGAGATTGTGAAGATGAAAAGGCTGGCTTTTCCTTTGGGTCAGGAAGAGAGGCAATAGATCTAACAGCAACTGTTGTGTTGTTTTGTATTTTTTTCTTCCCTACTGCAAAAGATATTTCAGTGGAAAATTCCTGACCAGCTCTAATTTCTGTTGATGACTACTTCTCTGGTAGATACAGCCATAAAGTTTGAAGTCTTGTCTGAGCTCAGGCACAGCTTCCAGCTCACTCAGTCTCTCCTGACCAGGAGGCAGCTGCAGAGGATTCAGTACACATTAATTAGCTCCAACCAGTGCCCACCAGCAGAGCAGTCCACTGAGATCTCTAGTCTCAGGTCAGGTTTTGCTCTTGCTTTAATTTGGACAATGATATTAAATTCCAACGAAAATGTGTCTTTTAAACTATGTTCAGTGGTCAAAAGGGATACCGGTAAGTTTTCAGAATGTATTTGCTTGTCTCTCTTCATTTGCTGATTTTGATGAGCTTCATTTTTAAAATATGCATAACATATTTTTATTTTATTTATTTTTAATTAATTAATTATTTATTTTTAAGAAAAGTGAATCCTAAGCCCTGTAGGGTTTTGTGTGTGCCTAGAGATGTGTCTGCCTGGAGATGTTAATTTAAACATTTAAAAATTTAAACGAGAGATTACTTACATGCCTCAAGTTACACTTATCCTTAAATATCAGTGAATGCAAAAGAAATTCTACCAATAACTTGCCCGTGATCTGCCTACATAGCAATATTTTGTTTTGTAGCCAATCTGTCCTCTGTCTCCCCTCTGTCACTGATGCACATTGCCTAAAGTATGCACTTCAGCATAAAGGCAGTGCACTCTCTGCAGTTAACCCCAGCTGGCTGCAGGTGCTCCTGGGTCAGGGACAGCTGCTGCTGACCCCACAGATGATGACGTGGGGCTCACTGAGCTGGTTTTGTAGCTTTGAGCATCCCAGCACCTGGTTCCTGGGAGAGCTCATCAGCTTGGGCATCGAGCCACAGCAGTTCAGAGCACTCGCTCAGGGCCACTGCAGTAAAAGCCTGCAGGAAGGAGAAGCACACAGCAGTGGCATTTGTGTGGCTCTGCAGGTCAGCTGGGGACAGAGCTGAACGGTGTCTTATGAGCCTTGCTTGATTCAAGCTGACTCCACAGAGCTGTTTAGATCCCTGCAATATGGTCACAGCATGTCTATAATCTTGGATTTTTCAATACCCGGGGTATTTCAGTCCCCTACTATATCAGGTAACAGAGAGCTGACTGTAGCTAGCAGGATTGGACCTCTTGTAAATAATTGGATTGTCTGAATTTTACTTTTTCTTTTAAAATTTGTTTCAACTTTGCACTTAACAAATTTTGCATTCCTTCTGGTTGTTACATTTAACATTCTATTTGTGTTTTCCATTCTGCTGCTACCAATCACTGCTGCACCTTCACTGACATTACTGCTAATGACTTATTCTTCTTTTCATCTATAAAACACGTATTCTCTGGAGTGCTACAAACTACATTACTGTTAATAGGACAATACAGAGAAGAAAAAAATTATTTCAGCTTGGCACCTGTGGCATCACTTCAGTATTGGTGATTGTGTGCATGTTGATGGGGAGGAGGCTTTCTCCTTCCTACCATTTTGGGAACTGAATTTGCACTTTGGTTCCTAGAATGGCATGTCCGTAAGCCTTAAGATGTTTGTTTTTCTATAATATCTATCCACCAAGGATGTCAAAAACAAGGATACTAGATAACAAATGCTCTGACAGGCAGCAGGTGATTGCTGTGAGGGTGGGGACTTGTCCTCCTGTAGCTGTTTTTGCGGACATCTTTATCTATTCAGAATATCCCTCTCTATCTCTCATGGAACAAAAGCATTATTTGTAACAGGAGTTATAACAGGAGTTTCTCCATGTGTGGGAATCTTTGGCAGAAGGCTGTCAGAGCTGAAAACTTGGGTAAGCAGTACTGGGAATCTGGTTGTACATCTGACTGTTTCTGAAGGTTTCTCAGTGGTCAGCCCTCATCAGCATAGTGTGGAATTACATTCTGAGTACTTAAACATAGCAAGGTTTTGTGGATTACAAATGCTAAACAGGCTTTTAGCAACTAACTCTGTTATTTCAGGAAAATAATGAAAAAATGTCATTCATAGAACTTTTTGCTTTGTGAGCATGTACTAATTAATACATTAGCTTGTAATCTTTTCGATGGTCAAAAGCACTACTGTGATTGTGAAGTCATAATCTGACCATCTATTGTCTGTGTTCCCTTTTTTCAGATTAAAAAAAAAAAAAAAAAGGTATAGAAGCGTTCATTAATGATATAAACCCCCAGTTTCTACAAAACCAATTCAACCATATTCATTATTTAACATGCATGAGAAAAGTAAGTGGTCTAGTGATTAGGCAACAGACATAGTCATGCGGGGAACACTGTCCCTCCTACAGTGCAATGCAGAACGGAGCAGCCTCTAGAAGGCATTGGCTGTTGGGGTGGTGCATTGGTTTGGGTTGATTGTACTCCCCAGTCTGTGCCAGCTCTGCTTTTCCTTGCTTCCTGCAGAAGCAAATGACCGTATATGTGGCTCGGTGTGAACATATAAATAAGGGATTTTATCAAGATAACAAGCTGCTTTCTTTTCCTAGGAAAACTAGATGATGATGATGATGATGATTTTTTTTTCTTTATTTTATTTTATTTATTTATTTATTTATTTTTGGTACTAAGTTATTCTCACAGATACAGTCTGTCAAGTGTTAGGGAGTTGCAAGGTAGTAAAGTGCTGGATAGCCACTGATTTATTTATTTATTTTTGAATAAGTAAAGCAATAAAAACTTGCCATTGAAAGCCCTTATTTAAAGTGTTTTGCTAGGATGGGCATTCTCCATGCTGCTGAAACTCATTAGTGTCAGTTGTTCCCAGTGCAGGCAGTTATGTTCTGTTGGCTTCTCCCCCAAAAGTGACCACCAATACAGTACCTTGTTTACTTTTAAAAACTAATAAGGGTTATTATTTCTAAAGTGGTTTTTGCATATCAGGGAATTTATGTGTGTCTTTTTTATGTCGATAGAAATAAAGAAATGGGTTATTGTCTGAACTCTGAAGATTACTTTTTGTATTATAATATTCATGATTAGTTATATTTTTTAAAGTAGATAACTTTAGTAGACACAATCACATACATCAAAAGAAACAGCTACCATATGTCTATCACTCTTTAAATAGAGTAAGAATTGTAGTATACTACTGAATCTGCAGATGGAACAAGATAAAGCCCTAAAAATGTGAAGTAATATGATAATGTGTAAAATGGTATAAAAGAAGATGAAATAGTTTATTTGCATACATTCATAATATGAGGAAAGAGTAAATCAACTTTTTATTTGTTTCATCTAAATGTTTCAATGATTGATTTATGACTAGCATGTCTAAAAAGAGCATAATTTTAATTATTTAAATATGTGCATTCAAACATTAATATAAGCACTCTCCATATGTTTCTAAAATGATAATGATAAAAAGAACCCTTTTAATGGCTGAGATTCTGCCTAGAAATTATGCCAACAAAATCTCTCATAATAGCTCAGGCACATGCTTTTTACTTCTGGGGCATTAAACTTCAGTCCTGTTTTTTGTTTTATAAAATTCCTATTCATAGAGTAACTCTAATTCATTCCTGACTCTCTCAAAAGGAATTGAAGACCTTTCCAAGTTAAAGAAGTGTCTTTTAAAAGTACTGTGAATAACCTCATGAAGCAGCAATATTGCTAATGAACAAGGGTATTTTCAGGAGTGCACTAACATATCTACAGTCAATTGGCTTTCAGTGTGACTGACCTAGAGAGCAATCCCAAATCTGAGTGCTTGTAGGAATGTTAAAGCTGGTTGTATGTACATTTGTCCCAATTGAGGGATATTACTCACAAAATTTAGAGTCAGAAATGTGGTTACTCTACAAATTTTTGAGCAGGATAAGTATGCATACAGTGAAGACCCTGGGTTACAACTATAAACAGCCTTTCTTTTAGCAATAGTTTTCTTGTACCAGTGGTTAACATATGCAAGAGAAATCTGAAGCCATTTCAAGAGGAAGCACTCTTCATAAGACAGGCCTAGAAAGTATTGCAGCAGTCATACTGCTTATCCTTGTTAATTTGTGGCTACTGTGTCAGTTTTTATTTGCCCTTTAATTTTTTAGAGATATGCTTAAATGTACCTCTATCTGTCCATATACACACCAATGTCTATGATAAGTGTGATAAACTGTTTCTGTACAAATAGAAATGGACTCGGTGCAGTGGAAGTGCACAAATAACACTGGTAGAAATCCTACTGTTAAAAAGGAGCGGAAGATCGCTTTATCTCTGAGCAATACTTCTAGTTTTGTGACTTTGATTTTTTTTTACCATTAATTTGGACACACAGAGAATTTTGTTTTAGAATATTGTATTTTTGTTTTAGAATAAGTATTATGAATAAGTATACATTAATTACTTCTTTTTAATTCAAGATGACATTTTCTGTTAATAGGATGAATATCTTTGTAACTTTGTAAAATATTAGCTTTTGATTTGTTCAGTGCATGTGTTAGGTGTACTCCCAAGTTATTTCAACCATACTCACAAAGCCTGTTAAAAATTGAATTTGGGGTGTTTATTATACTTTTAAAAACAATTTAAGAAAGAGGCATACTACCGATGACGTAGGTTATAAAAATAAATACATGCATAAATAAATATGGTATTTGTAAATGTATGTGTTAATTAGGTAGTATAGAGCAGTGAAGCTTGTCTGGAGTTTTAGTGAAAGGAGATGATTTCCTGTAGAAGAAATACCTACTATCTGTTTATTATCTTGCCATACTCACAATCCCGTGGAGTCAATACCAATAACAAATTGTAATACATCATAGGATTTTAGATGTGTAGGCTGCTTTTCCTGTTTAGCAAGTGTATGGTATTTACTATAATAATTTATTCATGGTTGTTTACAAGTATAAACCTAATTAAATAACAGTTGTTTAACTGGCCCTTCTTTATCTTTACTTTGCAGTATACAATTTGCTTCTAAATTGGAAGATTTATTTATTTATTTATTGCCACAGAATTCTGCTATGGATTACTATGTCCTACAGCTTATATTTTTAGCCAGATCTTAATAGGAAGTTTCACTTTCTTTCGGACTTTTTTCCTCTCACATAGCTCCAGCGAACCTATCAAACATTTCATTATAACAAGTTCCTACTGTTTTGCTTCCTCTTTACATTGCTATCAGATGCGTAATTAAAGCTGGAAGAAGTCTTTAATAACTGGGAATCATTTTCCTTATCAATTCAGAATTGCTAAGGCTCTTGTACCTACTCTAAATGCTTCCCACGAGCTCTCAAGAGCAACAGCGAGAGTTTGATATATGGTAGTATGAACATCCACATAGTCACATTTCTAGGACTTGTAAAGTCTTTCTTTCCTCACAACTCCTTTTATGTCATTGTTCATGAGAGTACAGTTTATCAATTAAATTAAATTAAATTAAATTAAGTACATGCTAATGTACTGCAAAGTGTGAGGAGTGGCCACTTAGCGTTCCTTAGATCATGTATAAGTCCCATGTTTGGTCCTTATTTCTGGGGATGTGCTCTGTTATTGTTTATGACCTTAATTATTTGAGATAGTGATCACATATTAAACTGAGAAGAGTAGGTGCTAAAGCTAACAGAATTAGGAACTTTTTTTTTTTAATATAAATGAATGTTGACAGACACAGCCCCAATGCTGCTTTGTAATAATATATTGATGACATTATCTTTCTCTGTGTAGCACTGTGTGATCTGACTTCCAACATTGTCTGCAAGTGGAGTTACAAGGAAAAAGTATTTCGCAGCATAGTAGGAATGGGTCTTTAGGGTATGTGGATTTCACTTTCACGTTCTCTTTGCTAATTATGGCTAGTTTTGCTCAATCCCTGAGCAAGAGCATAGGTTTCTTCATCCTACTTGCCAAATAGAAAGAGAGGGCACCACAGCAAAAAACGATGCCTGTCCTAACTAAATGAATGCTAGGTAAAAATAGTTGGTGAATAGGAAGGTAAATGTGCATGCTGATAGACAAAGCGGTTGAACGAGCTGTAGACTTCAGTGTTATTTACTGTTTGTTCTGCATCCATTCCTGAGAGCAATTATGGTGTTGTTTGCTTCAACCTGATTGGATCTAACAGTGATGTTGGAGGTGGAAGAACTGCTGATGTAACCCCCTGCCCAGCTGCTCAGGACTTTCCTTGGTAGTGTAAGGGAATTACTGGAGAGGAATAAAGAAGGGGGCAGCTTTTAGTGAGGGTATTACCTGAAACTGATTGCATAGTCCTCATTGAAGCCTTGGTGCTACCTAGAAAAACCTTGCTTTCATTTGCAAATGAGCAGTCAGAAGGGTTCTGCTGAGCAGATGACGATGCACTGCTGTAGAAATCATATGAGACCTCTGTGAAGCAGGACTCATTTGAGATTGCTTGGCTCTGACTGGCTACTGAGAGTAAAATGCTTATAAGTAATTGAAAAAATCTGTGAAGAGATATTGTTATCTTCCAAAAAGTCTACATTAATGAATTAATTTTCATATTTTAAATACTCCTCTTACATTAAGATTTATTTGTGACTGAGTTATGGCTGTTGTGGGAAACAGCTTTAGAATTTCTTGGCATTTATGTATTTAAATTTCTTAACCATAATATTGCATTAATAGAGTTTCACTAAACGTTAAATTGATTTAAAGGAATTTATATAACATGCAATATACACTCCTTAGAGTGTAAATATTATAATGCAGTAACAAAATGCAAATTGGAAAATATTTATCACATTCTTGATGTAAGTATTAATTCTTTGCCTTAATTCCTTATGGTTTATCATACTCATTTTGGAGAAGTGACTTAAATGATATATTTTTTTTTAATTTATAAAAGTGTAAATGAGCTCTGAATCAATTCCTGTATCTTATAGTGTTACAATACATCTTTTCTTGCCTTATGTTTTTTTCTACTGGAATGAGAGAACCCTTATAAAAACACACAAAATAGCTACATCTAGCAATGTATTTGATTTGAAATTATGGCTGTTCCAGAAAAACTGCTCCAGTAAGTCTTGTGAACAATAACCTAGAATAAAAATGTCCTAAAGCCTAGAATTTGTTTACAAGTTGAAAAATAAGTGCAGTTTTAATGAAATTAGATATTTGTAAAAACAATGGGATTTGGATGATTTGTATGCACCTAAATGAACTGTAAGTCCATTTGAAGGCAATTCCCACTGGCTGAGTAGAATGAATCTATAATCTTTGCAATCAGGTCCATAAAATGCAGAAGCTTACAATACAACCACTGCTAGTACTAGTGAAGAACAAGCAGAGAATGCAACAGTTGCCATCTCAAAGGTCTCATGCAAAATCAGAGAAGAAGTTAATCAAAATCTTTCAATGCTGAATATCTTACAGAGCTGCACAGGCCTTGCATTGGATTGTGGATGTCTAAGGATGTGCTATGATTTTAAATAAGGCGTATCTCCTTAGAGACTCCATTTCCTCTCTATTTTACTGCCTCCCGCCTCCCCTCCCTCCCCCCCGGTCCCCTGCCCCCCCCCTCCCCTTATTTTTTAATTTTTTTTCTTTTTTTATGTAAAGTGGTCAAACCTTTGGGAAAGTTGTTTTCTTATTTGTATTGATGTACTGCCTTGCCCTTTCCTGATTTGAGCCTCTGGGTACTGCTGTGGTGCACAATGTGCTCTAATGCAGCATCTGCACCATCGGAAAGTCTTCTGAAAGAGAATAATGCTTTTACAGCAATTATGAATAATATTTCACTTGTCTAAACCAGCAGTTCATCTACTACTACTGTAGCATGTGCTTCTGCCAGGAATGCAGTAAATAAATGTTGACAAAAATAGATTATAATCTTTGCTGGAATTTTCCATGCTAATGCACCTTTTATGCCTTTTTTTTTTTTTTTTCCTAAATATGCTTTCATTATGCAGAAACTGTTAATGGAAACACATTCCATACTGAAAACTGTTTACTGTTTGATTTTGAAAACAGCTTCTATAACAGATCTCTTTAATGGAAATGTATTGTAAACACAAAACTGTTTATGATATACTATAAAATATTTTTATGCAGCAGCATTCTAATGGAAACATACTGTATATACAGCACTGATTATTTTCTATTAAAACACATTAAACAAAGCCTGTTTTAAACCAATATCAAGTTGGTAATTTACATGAATGATTTTAACTAAGCATTCTAAAAACAGTCAAATTCATTTTTTTAAAAAACGATATTACTCCTTGAATAACTAACGGTACAGTGATTTCTCAAGATTTTCAGCAAAAATTGGGGTGACAATAAAAGTAATAGTATTCAGTTTTGAAAGTAGTCATGTTAACATGACTTACACCTTCAGTAGTAAGAGCATTCTCAGAGTAAGGTGCATTGAACCACATCTGTAATCTTCCTTCTCTACTTTTTTTTTATTAGGATATTTTATTACCACAGTACTTTCAGCCAGACAGGGCTTGTATGCATGTATGTATGGTAAAGTTAAACAACAGTAAAAATAATTTAATTAGGTAATAGCCCGTGCTCTTTTGTTGGCCCCAGAAAAAGGAGGCTTCAACTGGAGAGAGACATTATCTCATGAGTAGGTGGGTTAATCCCCAGCCTTGCTTTCACAGAATACTCCTCAAGTCAATGTTGTAGCCTTCAACAGTGTGGCAGCTTCTTCACTGTGGACAACAGGAATGCCATAGGCTTGGCCCTGCAATACTTCCCTTTAAGCCCTGGTAAGGATGTTCTCTCCTTGTTGCAGTGCCAGAGCCTGCTGCTGGATGGCACTGAGTGTACTTGTGTTTATGTCTTCCTCACTGAGTGCTTGCTAGCAGAGGGACTGTGTTAGTTGAACTAAGTTAGCTGAGGAGTTTCTGAGGAGTGTACACTGAGGAGTGTACACTGAGGAGAAATAAAAAAAGGAGAAAGACATAGAAGGTTGAGGTTTCTTGAATTCTTAGACACCTTATCTCTAGAGAGTAATTAAATCACTGAGACAAGTAACTTTTATTTTTACAATCAATCCTGGCCTTGTCGCAGAAATGGGTACAGCCAACAATGCAGTTACTAACTTCCTTTCTTACCCTAGTTTTTACAGGAGGTAGTGTCTTGTAGGAGCAAGTTGTCTGTTTCTTTTTGCCTTAAATCTATTGCACAGGGTTTTAATCCATATGAAACTAAATGGTTGCTTTATTTCTCCAGCTCCTTCTATAACCAAATAAACCTGTGAGCCTCTCCCATGGCTGAACAAAGTGATGCCTTGAAATACTTATATTTGAGTTACACCAAATGGTACATTGAGAGCTGCAATGACATTTAAATGGGATAACGTGTTTTGTGGTCTTGGTTAATTTGAGATTGGACTGGTTACTCTCTGGGAAGGATCAGTTCTCCTCTGAAAGTTTAAATAATACCATCAACCTAATTTATGAATCAGTGTTCTTTAACACATTTGGTTTTTGTAACGAACCATCATTGTAACTTCCATCAGTATCTAAGCGTATTGCATTAATTTCTGCGCTTTTGCATCACATCAGGTGTAGAGATGATATTTTAAATTTCTTTAAATATCTTTAAATGAACTTGTACAATATGAAATGTTACTGCTTCCTAGTGTAGAATGGTGTGGAATTGATCTAACTATCACTGTCAACATTAGAATTATGCCTGATTTTATTCCACAGGACTGGATACTCATTCAAGAGAGTCATTTCGAAGTGCTTAGAGAGAAAGTTAAAATCTTAGCACTTTCTTATAGCTAACTTGTTTCAAGGGTTATAAGCAAAGTAATCATAGTTCTGGTTCAGTCTTTACATGACAGACTGTCTATTTCATTTTGATAGATATTAGATTTTGTTTCTCCAAAAATTCCAGGAAAAAAGAATCAAATACAAAGTAAACAACAACAAAACAAACAGCCTTAACAGTTTAATAGCATGCATGATGCTACCAGCATGCATCTTTCACCCCTAGCAATAACAGCATCAAAAAGTCTTTCTTTAACTAGTGTTAAAGGCTTCAGCTTCCTCACTGAGTAGTTGCTTGAGATGCTTCTCCACACACACACACACAAAAAAAAGATTTTTAAATGTGACATTTGTTTTAATAAAACTTTACATTATATAAACATTTAATAAAAGTCAACTAAGACATTTGCAAAGAGAAAACATTTGAGCACAGAGATTTTGCAAATTCTTGGGATTCTCAAGGGCAAATTTAAAATACTGTCTTACTGTAGTTATCAGAACACTGTGAACAGTCATTAATAAAATCTATGTTCTATTTGCTTTAAAGCAGATTTCTAAATGTGTCCTGGCAGTTTTACCCAAGTGATTTTTTTTTTTTTTTTTCATGCTTTGAATGCCTCTTTTGAGTTATGCATGGAAGTGTAGGGAAACAAAAAGATGGTTACATTTTGGTGATGAAAAAGCCACTATATTTTTAAGTTTTACTGGATACATTTGAACTTCATTGTAAAAAATATCACTTACTTAGATACAGAATTGAGGGACTGGGTTTTATACAAAGGACCACTATCTATTTTCTATTGATTTGAATGAAGGTAAAATATTTTATAGTGTTTCTTTATTCTCATTGCCTAGAACAGCTGGGCAAAGAAAGGGGAAATGGCTTCCTCCGAGTTCTTATCAAATAACTGATCTGCAAATCCAGTGTATAATGTATGCAAGGAGAGTATGTTCATAAATCAGGAGTAAAGTTTCAGTACTTCAGCCAATATTCAGAGAAAAGGATTAAAAAACTTGACTATTAAATTTAAATAACAATTTCATTTTAAAAAGTCTACATGAACTATCAGAACAAGATAATAAATTATGTATGTATTATACAATTATCAAACCTCAACAAGTATGAAAAATATAGACACATAACTTGTATATAATCGGTAATGCTGTGTAAATGAACACCTGCCCAATATATCCAGGTATCTTCTGCTCATGGAAGTCTAATTCAATAGTCTGTGTAAGATACGAAGGAAATTTCTGCAACAAAAACAGCTTGCGAATATTAAATCTCTTTTCTTCAGTGTCATACAGAAGCTACTCAACATGTTACACTGACATACTGTTTGATAGGAAATAACCAATTTCTTTAACTTGCATTTTCTTGGTTGAATGAACTTAACAAAACATGCTATAGTACAAAAAAATGTAGTTATTTGATTTTATTTTCTCTTGTACAGTAAAGAAACAGAGCACAGCCTAACAAAATACTTAAATGTTTGTAAGCTGTAACATATTTCAGTAACATCTGATTAGAAGTTAATATCTTAGGCAATCTATCATTATCAGTATTAAATGTATTATCCCAACTGAAATAATAAATTTCGTTTTACTTGTGTTTAATAGCAAACATGAATCAGACAGTGTTTCCTGAATTTTATTAAAATTCTGTTACAGCTCATTTATAACTGAGCACAATGAAGTACTTACAGAATACAAAATGGTACAATCAGTGAAAAGATAAAGAGCTCCAAGCTACCTGTTCCATACTGTTAACATAAATGGAAAATAAGATTGGATCAAGATAAGAGTTTTGCAAGACTGCTTTGCTTTTAATATTAAAAAAAAAAAAAAAAAAAACTATTCCTATCTGATTTAACATGCAGTTTATTCTGAATGAGGGCCTAATATTCACATCTCTACCTAAAAAAATTGAATGCATGGGCTGCACTTGGCCTCAGGCCTACATGGTGGTGTTTGGTTGGACTCAGTGCAACCAAGGCACTTCAATAAGACTATGTCATAAGGACTTCAGCATGAGCCCACGGCACTTTAGAACTAGCTGGCAGTCCCACATCATGCTTTCTGTGATCTGTATATAGTTGTGTTGTGGTTTCACATGTGACGGGGGGGAAGAAGGGGAAGAAGTCCTCCCTGGCCCCTTTCACCATCCCAATTTCTTTTTGGGGAGAAAAAAAAACCACAATAAAAGCCCAATTAAGAAATGGAGAGATAACAAATTTACTAGAAATGGCAAAAGAATATAAGATAATGATATAAAAAAGGATTTACGGGTAATAAATCAAACAAATGGGAGAGAAAGATTTTCTGACTCTGCTGCTAATGCACTGACCTGAAACAATGATGTCAGTTCACTCGCATCACCCAGAATCGGAGATCGTGTAGAGAGTATTGGAGACTCCTGGGAAAATAAGTATGTCTGTCATTTCTCAGCGTATCTTACTCTTGGAGAGCCAGAATTCACTTGAGGCTGCTGGAAGCACAGGACGAGTGAGTGCAGCACCACAGTGCACTGTGCTTCAGCACCCAACAGCTTGCCACGTTATGTCATGATAAAACTGATCCTGATAAAACCAGGACTAGTTAGAGATGTGTAGTCTACAGAAATAGGTGAGCAACAAAGCATAGTTAGGTTTCTGCAGTAAAAGTTGCATTAATGTGTTTTTTTCAGTATTTTGAGTAGGTTTGCATTGGTATTACTATTTCTTTTCCTTGGATCTTGCAGTAAGACCGGTCTTTAGGTGTGACTGTCATGCTTTTGAACTTCTTTGATTTTCTTGAAAAGTTTGCATATACTTATATAGGTGTAAACATATATGTAGCTAAATAGTAAACGTATATGTAGCTACATATAATCCAGTTATGAAGCTCTGAGGATAGCAAACCCTGATTGCATGCAAAGATGTATCAAATGCCTCCACGTCTTATTTTCAGTAATGTATAAGGACATTTTGGTCTACACAGAAGTGAATGCAGAGAATTATTTTTCACAGCCACTGCAGTGTTGACTTTGGCAGAGATGAGAAGACCAGGTGTGTGCCACCTGCAGCAGTATTTCTAGCTACTTGGGAGCAAACAGCATTTAGTACTGGACAAGGTTGTGCTGTTAGGTCTGTGGGTGAAAACTTGAAACTGTGGCTTTAATGTTTTATTTCTGTAACCACTTGCCAATAAAGTGCTCGTCTTGTTTTTGTGACTTTCTGCTTTTTTTATTTTTTTAATTATTATTATTTTTCACTGAAAATGACAGCTGTTACAAACGTTAATGGCAAAAAAGTGAAGCAGTAAGAGCTGTGATACTGCTAAATCATTTCATAAAGTCACAAAGGTTGAAAATATAAGGAATAAATAAGGCTTCTATAAAGTCTCAAAAGTACTATTATTTGCTGAGAGTATCACTTGATGTTTGAGTAACTTCAATTCCACAATGTATTGTTACTTTTTGTTTTGTTTTGTTTTGTTTTTCCTTCATTTTTCCTCCCTGTATTTATTTCTGTATTTAAGCATAAATACAGAATTTCAGATTCTCAGTTACAGATATGTAAAGTAAACTGCCTAAGTGCATTGTTACCAAAACTCTAGAGCTGGAGGTTGCTGGATGGTAATAATTAGGAGGTAACTGTTGAAGCTCCTCACCATTGATAACTCATGGCCCAGACAAATTTCATACAAAACCAACCAATCCTGTAAAGGCAACCACACTCAAGGAAACATACAGATTTTGAGCTAAACGATTCTTTCTTCCCAGCTTCTAGGGAGCGTCTTAAAAAGTTATTTTGTCTGCAGAAATTCTGATTTAGGGTTTTAATGACCACTGCAACAATTTAACAGCAAGAACTTAGGGCTGGAGTTTCCTAAGAAAAAGCAATGAGGACATTGCCTAGTAACAAGGCAACTCTCTTGGACACTGCAAAAATGCAGAATGCAACTACTATCAGTTGTCTTTCCCAAATAATTTGGAAAGGCTGTAATTTCCAAATGGAGTGCAGCAAAGATACTAGCCATGATTCAGGGAAATCCTTATTTATTTATATGTTTTTAATTTCATACCATCCCTGAGACTTTTCACATGGAAGATTTTTCCTCCTTTTTCATTTGTTTCACAGTTATTTCAGATACTAGTCAGTTAGGAGAACTGAGCAAAGCATTGGTCCTGATGACCTCCAGAGGTTTCTCCCAACCTCAATTACTGCCTCTGTGTGAGTTTGTGTGCATGCAACTTGTTCAGGATTACAGGGAGTTACTTACTTCAGCTATTTATTGTTGTCTTAAATCTCTTACAGTTCAACAGATGCTTTTTGTGGTTATTTGATGGCAACTGTCAGTTTTCAGAAAATGTCTAGTGTTTGTAATAGTGTAGTGGATAGTAACTAAAATCTTAGTTCTCATCTCAGGATGTAACAGATCTCTCCCTCCCTCCTCCTCTCCCTGTCTCCTTCTCCCCTCTCTTCCCGCCCCTTCCCCCCTTCCCCACTTCTCATTTGTCGCTAACATAAAGCAAACAATGTAAATGCAAACTAAGGGGTGGTCTGAATCTAATGTCCTCTTCCTACCAATAGAGCAAGGAGATAAACCCTCTCTTTCCATGAGTACCTGTGAATAAATGGAGTGAATGCAAACACGTTGCTTCTAATTCCAGTCTAGATACATTTTTATAGAAGAAATAAAGATAGTCAGGATCAGAGCAACCAGCGATTTGATTTGTTCTCTGTGCAGTAGATATATAATCAGACACAGAGACATGTATATGTGTATAATTTTTATTCTCTTGTTGTTGGTCTTGAATTATTTGTAGGACTGACCCAAGGTTGATTCCAAGTTTAGCACCCAAGTTAGTCAGCTTGGATTTTTCTGGGTGATAGTTGTTGTAGCCCAGTGGCCTAGCACAGCAAAAATATTCCCTATGCATTGGAACCTGACACTGAAAATAGTTCCTGAATTTACACCATGACAGCTTTTATCCCTTAAATAGAACTGAGCTCATTCCTATATTATGCATAAGGGATTATTCATTTTCTATTATTTTTTTTTAAATAATATTGGTTAAATTTGATCTGCATAAATGCATGACTTTTTTCTTATCTTTACAATCCCACCTGTTAGAAAGATTTTAAAATCAACTAGACAATGAACTAAACTGTCTAACCTATGAGGATAGACAACATTTATTGTTCCAGAGATGTGTAGAGCTCTCTGCTTGGTTGCAATATATGAAAAACAACCGAAGCTGTCACTCTTAGTTCAATGTTTCACAACATCTTAGCAGAGAAGCAAATAATGGACTCACCAAAGATGCTGATCTCTGGGTGCCTAAATTCATGCACATTGATAAAGAGCTGGGAGAAGGATGAAGTACTTTGTGGCCAAGAGGCTTACAGTTAAAGAAAGTATTGTATGTATGTACAAACACATGACAGTAGTTAATAGTTTTGAATTACCATTAGCAGATTCAAAGCATTAAATTCATTGACAAACCTGACAAACAGTGAAACCTGATTTGATCATGTTAACCCTCACTTTGCTTTTTAAACTGTAGCTTCTATCACAGCAGGTATATGTTCAGATAGTTAATGATAATTGCTGTAATAACCACCACTCAGGGCAGTTTGTTTCTAAGTCTATTTCATAAATATAGTTCCTGAGCATCTTCAGAGAGTGCTTTATTTGTTCTGTTTTGTCTTTGAATGAGAATCTAGTTGTTTTGTCTCAGAGTAGTTCCATCTCTGCATTTTGTGTATCCCTTCTCTCTAACTTCCAAAAATTCAGTTGTGTTTTGTGAAATAAAAACCCACGTAAAGTGGAGGCTGCTCAAATTGACTGAGACAACTGCAAATGAAGAGTGAGATCTTCACCTGATGTGAGGATTTTGACTCAGAACCTTTCTGTGTGAAAGATGAGGACAGATTCAGTTCTGATCAGTGTTTGCTCCAATACAAATCAGGAGTACCTGTTCTGAAGTTAGTGGATACTAATCTAAAAACAGTGAAGAACAGGCCAAAGATGCATGATGATATGGAAATGTGTGTGTGTGTGCACTGATATCAACATACTTCAATTTTACAATCATCTTCATTACCAGCATAATTTCCCTCTAAGAAGAAAAATGGCTTTAGAACATAATACGTTTCTTCCTGAATATTCTTGAAGGTACTATACAGTGAGAAATACTATAAGTGGGATTTTTGGTTATGGTTTTTTTTTTGTTTGTTTGTTTTTTGTACTGTCATTTGGACTTCAGTACTTAGATCTTGGATCTAATTATACTTGTCTATCCTAGATTGCATGAATGAAAAATTTGCCGCAGCTGTTACAAGACTTAATTCAGCCTAGGATTACATTTTCAAACACTGTTAATTGGTGTATCTAAGATCAATTGCACAACACACTTTTACTGAAATTAAAGATCTGGGTCCTTGAAATGTTTTCAAAATATGCATTAATAAAATAAAGGTGTAAATATTTTTTACTAGAAAATAATTCAGAGGATTCTGAATGATTGTATGGTAGCAAGTTAATAGAACTGGGCTGGGTTAGATTTGGAAGATAAAGCCCATGTCTATGGATTTCATCAAGATTTTGAGTTGTTCTGATAGATTTGAAAAAAATGGTTGTATATGGGATATGGTAGTTTCACACAAAAATAAAATGAGCTTTATTGACCCCATGCTTAGTTATACACTGTGTATAGGTATCTTTCCGCACCTCTCTCTTGTTGTTGTTGTTGTTGTTATTATTATTATTATTATTATTATTATTATTACTATTATTATTAAACTCATATAGACATAATCTAGCCAGGATTTGACCTAAATCGTCAGAATTGGGCTTGGGTGAGTGCAGTAGGATAAAAGTGGGCATTATTTGGAGCCAACTGTGCTATTGCCTGTTGTGATGCAAATGGAATTATGATTGCTGTAGATTCACCTAGTTGCTGAGATGTTTAATAAATGAACATTCGTTTGGATTACTATGAAGCTTGTATAGAAAAATAAGCGGGAAGAAAAGAGTAGATGAAGGTAAACCATTGTTTCACAGATATTTTGAGATTCTTAAAAGGCACTGACAATAGAGAATGCCTCTGTAACCTAAATTCAAACAAATTTTAGTAACAAAAAGCAAGGAGTTCTTTTGAAAGAACAAAAAAGTTGCTGAATCCCACCAATCTCTGCAGCATCTTTGCTTGCCTTCTGTGGAGGGTGGTATAGGGAGTAGAGTTATTTTAATTGCAGGCTACATGAAGTGGGGTTTTGCTATTATTACTGAGTTTTATTCCCATTGATGAAATCAATAGTAATTTATAAGAAAGCCACCAGGACTATTCTAGTAGTGCTGTGACCTGGTGATGAGAAATGTGGTGAGATTTGCTCCAAGGAAGATGCAGGTTGCATCCTATGCCTTCCCATAGCACACACAGCCTCCCTTACACCAGAGGGGAGGCATTCCCATATCCCTTGGTTTTCTTCCTCTCTTGAAGGAATGAGGCAGGAGTAAGTAACAAAAGAAGTGTTTTCTGTATCTGAGCATTGATAGCTTGAGAAGCACATTTCACACAGTGTTATGCCTGAAAAAAGCTTTACTCTGTTCTGATGTATGTGGCTAACCTATTTAAATGCCACTGTTATGTAAATATTTACATTTGGTTTAAAATGTGTATAGATATATATAATACTTTCTTGTAACAATTATATCTATTCAATGCATACCATCCTCGCTTAATGGCAAACATTAAAACAAGATACTTACAAAGAGAAACCCTTGTCATTTGGCAAAGAAAACTGCAATAATCCTCTGCTTCTTGCTCCCCCCTCCATTTTAATTGTTAATATCTTTTCAGCATGCGGGAGAAGTAATCTCCTACCACGCTAAAGCAGTCAGCCTAATTGAAAAGAAATACAAGTCATCTAGTGCACAGCTGAAAAATTCAGCTAAAACGCAATCTGTCATTATCTTTCCAATGCCAATTTTAAATAGGTATTAAAGTAAAT
This sequence comes from Alectoris magna, assembly GCA_030625065.1. Taxonomy (NCBI): domain Eukaryota; kingdom Metazoa; phylum Chordata; class Aves; order Galliformes; family Phasianidae; genus Alectoris; species Alectoris magna. Next base: position 29,057,889 of record CM060563.1, on the reverse strand, counting down.
GGGGGAAACATCTTCTCATTTCTCTTGCGGTATCATTTCGTTTTTACAGAAATCCCTAATCCTCAAATGAAGATTCTGCCTGATACCCAACAAAACACTCAAGACTCAGCCTCAAGTGTCTTGGAAACCATATCCAAAAATAGCGGAATAATTTCCCTATCATGAATTAATCTCATTTGAAAATGATTTTAAAAATACAGTTTATGCAATGCAAATCCTCACTCCCAGAATAACCTGTATTTGTGGTTGTTATGCCACAGTCAAGAGATAAATTACTGCTCAGTGAGCTGTTTCAGCATGGCAACGTGAACTGCAGCTAGGATTAAGGAAACTGATGAAGCATAACATACCATGAAAGGAATGAAAACATTTTATAGGACACATGAGTATTATTGACAGGTTTCTACTTTTTAGATACAATGAACTCTTTCAGCACTAGATCCTATTTCAAAAGTATTCCTTATCAGAAATTTATATGCCACATTCAAATGTATTCACAATTTCAGTCCTCCAATTATTATGTGCTATATAGCAGATTCAAATATAATTGTAGAAATGTATTGTGATGCTCAACACTTATTTAATGGATATAGTATTTTAGTTCTGTAGGGAAAGTTAGACTTATTTGAAAATGAGACTCTCAGATTTGCAATTGCTAGTACATAGTTCTGTATAGGTAAGTGTATATCAAAAATATATCTCATGGGCCTCACAGAAAATCAATCAAATCCTTTAAGAGGTCAAGCCCAAACAAAATCTTACCATCAAAGTTTATTTGACTCTTATCTTATAAAGACACCTTTCTTAGGACTTTTCCATCAACTGAATTCCCCACAACTGTATGAGTGCCTGCATCTGCTCTGTATTGCATATGCTTAGCAAATGCTAGGCCATAGCTTGGTAACATGATAACCATACATGAAGTGTTTCAAACTGGAAAAGAGAGTTTTAAGCATTTTACTGTAAAACACAATGGCTAAATATTTTCCTTTCAGAAGCTTTTCTTTCTTATTTCTTACTTGAAATAGTGAAGGGTTCAGCTAGTTGGAGCAAAGACGACGCTCTCAGAAGTAACCATGCAATGATTGATAGAAAATGATTTGGCATCTTTGCTTCCTGATTTTCCTGGTGGAAAATTGGAAAACGTTACAAAATGCAACTAAGATGCAGTCTCTATTGTAACTGTGGATGTCCTAGTAAAAGTGAAAATAACAAGTAAACAAAGAATGAAAAAAAAAAAAACAACAAAAACACCAAGAAAAAGGAAGAATCCATTCTTAATGGATTCCTTATTCATACTCAGTTCTTTCATTTGAATCAATGACAATTGGTAATTTAGTGAGATGAAGGTCAGTGGTTTTAAAAGCTCTAACAGAGAGGTATAAGTATCTCCTTCAACTCATATCTCTCAGTGCACTGATAGTCCCAAATTGCTGGAGCACAGAGGCTTAGAACAAGATGTCTTTACAGACCAGTCCTAGAAACTGTATTTTCAGTCAGACTGTATTTTGCAAGAGTTTGCACATAAACATACTTAGTATCAAAGCTTATTCTCTCACTGATGGTGAGATCCAGCACTAGGTTAAATGGCCTTATTATACTGGTGCTTCAGTCTTTAATAATAAGACTAGTCCTCAGGAATCCTAGACCCTGGAGGTAAGAGAGAGAGTCTGAGGAAAGGAAGACTTTCCATTGGTCGAGGAGGATCTGGTCAGAGGTCATCTACCTGAAATCAATGCACATAAATCCATGGGTCCTGATGGGATGTACTCACATGTAATGAGGGAGCTGGCAGAGGTAATTGCAGAACCACTCTCTATCAATCATCTTTGAGAGGTCTTGGCAAGTGAGAGTGGTGCCTGAAGGCTGGAGGATAGCCAATGTCACTCCAGTCTTCAAAAAGGGCAAGAAGGAGAATCTGGGAAACTACAGGCCAGTCAGCCTCACCTCCATCCCTGGAAAGGTGATGGAACAACTTGTTCTGTATAACCTCTCCAGGTAATGGTAAGAGAAGAGATCAGAAGTAGCATAGATTCACCAAGGGGAAATCACGCTTGACCAACCTGGTAGCCTTTTATGATGTCATCACTGGCTGGGTAGATGCAGGGAGAACGGTGGATGCTTGTGTATGTTGACTTCAACAAAGTGACACCATCTCTCACAAAATACTTGTTACGAAACTTAGAAAGCATGGGATTTATGACTGGATGGTGAGGTTGATTGATCATTGACTGACTGACAGAGTTCAGAGTGTTGTCATTAATGGCACCGAGTCTGATTGTAGGCCTGTAAGTAAGTGGTGCTCCCCAGGGGTTCGTGCAGGGTTTGGTCTTATTTAGCATCCCCATCAGCAATACTCCTGGATCATACTCCTGGATGAAGGAGTAGAATTCACCCTCAGTAATTTTGCTAGTGATACAAAGCTGGGAGGAGTGACTGATACACTGGAAGGCTGTGCTACCATTCTAAAAGTCCTGGAAGAATTGCAGATTTGGGCAGAGAGAAAATTGATGAGGTTTAACAAAAGCAAGTGTAGAGTCTTGCACCTGGGGAAGAATAACCGAATGCACATTAGGGGATGACCTGCTTGAGAGGAACTCTGTAGAGAAGGACCTGGGCGTTCTGGTGGACAACAGGTTAGCTATGAACCAGCAGTGTGCCCTTGTGGCCAAGAAGGCCAACAGTATCCTGGGATACGTTAAAAAGGGCGTGGCCACCAGGTCAAGGGAAGTGATTTACCTCCTCTACTCTGCCCTGATTAGGCCTTACTTTTAGAATACTGTGTCCAGTTCTGGGTTCCCCAGCTCAAAAAAGACAGGGATCTGCTAGAAGGAGTCGAGTGAAGGGCCACAAAGATGATGAAGGACTTGGAGCATCTCCCATATGAGAAAGGCTGAGTAATCTTAATCTGCTCAGCCTGGGGAAAAGAAGATTGAGGGGGTATCTGAATAATGTTTACAAATATCTAAAGTGAGGTGAGAGGAAAAAGGATGAGGGCAGGCTCTTCTTGGTGGTGCATAGCTGTAGAACAAGGAGTGATGGCCTAAGACTTGAACATAGAAAGTTCCATACAAACATGTGGAAGAACTTCTTTACAGTAGGGATGATGGAATCACAGAATCACAGAATCACAGAATCGTAGGGGTTGGAAGGGACCTAAAGAGATCACTGAGTCCAACCCCCCTGCCAAAACAGTCTCCCTACACCAGGTCACACAGGTAGGTGTCCAGGTGGGTCTTGAATATCTCCAGAGAAGGAGACTCCACAACCCCCCTGGGCAGCCTGTTCCAGTGCTCCATCACCCTCACCGTAAAGAAGTTCTTGCGCACATTCGTGCAGAACTTCCTATGCTCCAGTTTCTGGCCATTTCCCCTTGTCCTGTCTCTGCACACTGCTGAAAAGAGTCTGGCCTCGCCACTTTGCCCCCATACCTTAGATATTTATAGACCTGGATCAGGTCCCCTCTCAGTCTTCTTTTCTCAAGGCTAAACAGACCCAGTTCACTTAGTCTTTCTTCACAGGGGAGATGCTCCAGGCCCTTCACAATCTTTGTGGCCCTCTGCTGGACTCTTTCCAAGAGAATACTGGAACAGGTTGCCCAGAAATGTTGTAGAGACTCCTTCGATGGAGATATTCAAGACACACCTGGATGCCTACTTACACGACCTGTTGTAGGGTACCTGCTTTGGAAGAGCAGTTGGACTTCATGATCTCTTAAGGTCCCTTCCAACCCCTGTGATTCTTTGATTCTGTGGATGGAGTTTCTGTACTTATATTTCCTCTAACAGCTCCGCAGTGTTACTGCTGGAAAAGTCTTAGCAGTGAGATGTGATATGTGAAGTTGTAGGACTGAATTGGTCTTCATCCAGCTAGTGATGTGGTAGCTGTTGCAAGGTTAATTATTCATATTTTCAGAGCTATTATAGGACAGTTGCCTTCAGTGTTTGCTGTGGTACAAGATGCAGCATTGGGCAGATACCATGTCCTACACTGGGCTGCACTTCTCTGCTGTACTTGGTAGCGGCAGCTCGGGTCTGACTTCAGAAATGCAACAATTAAAGCTGAGGATCACTGGGAGGAAGAGACTATCAGCAGGTGCCATTGTCCTCATTCACCTGTCAGAGCAGAAGTTGTTTGTATGTGACAGAGCATATCTGCTCTGGTCTCTTTCCACTTCCAGTAACAGTATTAATATCTTCATCTGAAATTTTACCATCTAACTGTGAACTGAAAATCATTTTGGTCTTAGTTCAAATTTGAAGAACACAAAGCATTCTATATAAATAAACAGATGATACATAAATGTAAAATATAAAACTTAATATTTGCATAGATATTTTCCTGTTTGATTGTTAAACTTGTTCTGGTGCTGTTGCTTAAGTCAAAGCTATGAAGATGTTAAATTTATTGGGAGGAAACAGGGCAGGGAGGCAGGAAGATGGAGGAAGGACAGATAATGCTTAGAATAATCTAGATGAAAACTGGTATGAATGTGAACTGCATGGTGTTAGATAAGTGGCATCATTCTTTACTGCAGACCAAAATCTAGAAAATACATTTTTCTTTCTGCTCACTGTATTTCATTTGGAGTCTTGGGGGAAGGGACAAAATAATGACAAGAATAAAAGTAATATTAATAACAATCTCTTGTGGGGACCAGAGGAAAAATAAGAAATTTAGGTGGTATATGCAGTGAGACTGCATGTGGAATGCAGATTAGTATGAATTAGGTGAAAGAAAATGTTTGTGCTAAACACTGCCTGTCTGAATACAGATTTCATAATCAGTACATGAAGACACTGAAAACAGAGAATGATATTTTTTGTGTTCTACAAAATATCATTGTATTTCAGAATTTATATGGTATCTTGTGCATTATATTATGCAGCACAGGATCTAGATGAGGAAATCAAGCTAGCAAACTCAAAACACCTAGCGTGTCTGCTTTTCAAAAGCTAATACATTGTTAAATCTAAAGAGAGAACAAAGGCAGAGGAATGATGCTTTATCAACATTTGGTAGTGATGAGATGCTTATGGTTATAGCTGTCATACAAAAAGTTTTATTACTCTCCATCCCCTCTGTCTGGTCGACCAGTTGCAACTATCTATTACTATTCTGTTTGTACCATACCACATGCAACAAAAGTATTGGAAGGACTTAAATTATATTTGTGCATACGCTATAGGAGAAAAATTAAAGTGCAATTATGGATACAGAATGTGGGTAGTAAATATTAATTCTATTGCCCTATGCTAGTGGTAGTAGGGTTAAAGACGGTCAGAAGGAAGAATACAAGCAGAAGGAGATGTACTAGAACCCATATTAAATATTTACAGGTTCTATTCACTACACATTTTTCTTATTAATTTCAAAAACATAGCATGTGGTTAAGTGTTAAGAGGCTGTTTACAATTCCATGAGGATGAGTGTGTACGAAAGCTGTATTCAGTTTTCTGCAAAAATATATGTAGAGAAACAGACTTCATATTTACCATTGGTAGAAAAAGAAAACCACGTTGACTGCAACACAGTTTGTTTTTTTTTTGTCTTTCAAACAGAAAGTGTATGCCTCCATGACAGATGCAGAAAAAATAGAAAATAGAAAAAGAATAAGTTAAGACTGGAAATTGCTGTTCTTCCTCTGCTATGTGGCCTTTCTTATTAAGTTGCTACGCATGGTTGTTTTTTTTTTTGTGTGGTTTTTTTTTTTTCCCAGTGACTACAGAGCTACTCTCATTACTTTGTTTTGACTGAGAGTGACCGATATTTTGTCTTTTTCATCTGTCTGTCCTAAATACATTCTACAAGTTCTTTCAAATGAACTTCATATCCTAGTCTATTTTGTGTTTTATGCTCAAAACAGACCTTTGCTGAGGCTGAAAATAGTAATAAATACAACCAGGTCTTTCCAAAGCAAAAATGATGCAAATAAAAATAAATAAAATAATAATAAATAAAAGCACTGATAAAAATAAATGCTGAAATATTGTCAATTTCTGTAAAATGCTAAGTATCTTTAGGTAATATTATCTACCACAGAAACTACCCCAATGTCCTCATCATCAACTACAGGACAAGTTCCAGCTGGAACCATTTATTGGCTTAGTCAAGTGCCCCACAATTTTGTTCTAAATATGTCAACCTTGATTCATCCTTGGGCTTAGTTGCTGTCAAACACTGTTAAGTGGAACTGGAATCAGCATTGCACCTAGGTATCCACTAAGCCAAAAACATAATCACTTCAGTAGAAATGTTAGTATTCTATGACACTGAAGAGTTAGAGTGATAAAAACTACAGCATTTCTGTGAGCATATCTTGTACGTAAAAGGAAGTCTGGACCAATCTTTGATACCAGCAAGAGGTAAGAACTTTCTAGTATCAGTAATGAAAGCCTTGGCAACAAGCTCTCTCCATCAGAGGAGCCCAACTTATTTATTTGCATGATTTATGCTCTCTGGGCACATGCAGGGGTACACTATGAAACCTGAGTTAGGACTATAACTTTCATCTTGAGCACTGACAGTGCTGAGCTTAATATTTGGTCGGAATTTCATGTTACAAGTAAGAAAATGGGAAAATTGAATCATTCTGAGAAGTTAATTTTAAGGCACAAGATATTTTGGAGTGGGTAAGAGAAGAATAAGTGTCATCTAAATCATGCAGATGCAGTTTTAAAAAATGCTCAAAATGGGAGTTACTTCTGTTTATAGTTTGCAGTGGTTTTAGGAAGTAATTTAGGAAAATGAAACATTTAGGAAATGATGTAAATCTTCTACGTGATTTCAATCTGTGTTCCAAAGGAAAATAGCATCTGAAGGAAGTATATACTTTCATGCTATGTTAGTTATTAGGAAAGGTGCATGAACACTATGAATAGTTGGTCATGTAGTACTTTTTATTATGGTGAAAGCTAAAAATTAAAAGCATGCTTTGTAAGCAGATATTCACATGATTGTTGAGTGCTCAGTGACCGGTTTTGAACGTCATCATCTCCTCTGCTTATCAGAGGTCTTCAAAACTTGAAAACGTACCACATAGCCTCTGAAGGCTGCATATCTTTATGAATGTCAGCTCCTGAATCTTTGAAAGTGTACTTTTCTTTGCTGTGAAATGGAGTGTGAAGGAGATGATACAATTAAATGTTTTTAGTGTTACACGAAGGTATGTTCCTGGTAATTTGCCTCAAACTCCATTGTATGCATCACAAAGTGTTCAGTAAATCTGCATAAGCCTATTCCTTCTTCCTTGTCATCACTGTACTTTGTGCAGTAAAGTCACCTTTATTTCTTCCATGACCAGGGGTTCTCTTACAGTCTCTTAACTGTTGCTTATTTCTTCTGTGAAATGACAGGTATTCTCTACCTCTTTTTTTTTTTTTTTCTTTTTCTTTCTTTCTTTCTTTCTTTTTTTTTTTTTTTTTTTTTTCCAAACAATCAGGGTTCTTGGAGGTGGAAAGAGAAATTACCAAGCACTTAATGAGGAGTATTTCAAATACAGTAATTTAATTTTTCATCCATGATTTCTTGTAATAAACAACTCTGGACATGGAAAATCTTTCAAATATGTGTATGACCTTGTGGTTAGGTGGGATTTGAAGAAAGGGAAATGCAGGCTCCAGTGTGTCAGCAATTTGTTATCTTCAAAGAATTGTTGGTTCAGTATTTCAGTGCCTAATGTTCTGTGTGTGTGTGTGTGCGCCTGCATTACATCTCTGTACAAGAGCAAAAACATCAATGAATAAGAGTTATTCTCTCAGTTACTTGACAAAAATGTTCTGAGTTTTTCTGCTCCAGTGTAAGTTCCTTCCCCCAGACAAAATAGAGGAAGAGTTAAGCCTTGTTCATTTTTCAGCCTGCCACAATATTTACTTCTGTGTTTATATGATTGAGCACACCCAGTTCAAGCAAATCCAAGAAAGATTTCCCTTTACATCACTGAATTAACAGAAGCTGAAATCTTTTAACATATTTTTTATCCACAGCATTTTATGGAGAAATAATATGGAATACATATCAATGGTTAAATTTACTAAAAAATATTTGTGAATGCAATTATTTTTTCAATATAATTTCAAAATTACTGGGTATTCATAACTTGTTAATTCCTTTCATGTTGTATGCATTCAATTTTATAGCAGTCTGAATAGAATCCTGGCAATTGCTTGGCCGCACATTAGACCACAAACATTAACGTTATTATATTTCATTAATGAAGAAGGCACTGTGCATAACTAATGGATTTTATTAAGGCTAATATATGTAACAGCAGGAGCAGCTGGTAAACCAAGGGAAGATTTTTAGCAAGCATTCTGTGAAAATAAGTAAGTGAAAGGTAAAATAATAAACTTGTTTGACACACTGAGGAGCTGGTGTAACTTTTGTAGTCATAGAAAACACCATGCTTGATACCTCTGCAGCTAAGAGGGCCCTGAAGTAACAGTATTTGACATGGCTGAGATATGTCACTGAAGGGAAAGAAAGAATCCAGACATGAAAGATACTAAAGAGGACTCCTGGTTGGAAAACTTCTGCTATGCGGGAATCTGCATGAGATTAGTATAACTGACAATTTTTTCCGTCCTGGAATGCTGAAGTAATAATTGATGGAATATTATTAAGATGTGGTGCAAAAAATGCTTTTGGAACAGTGTGAATAGCATAGAGTGTTTGTTAACAAAATAACATTGTATTCATTTACCTCTTTTATTTAAAAAAAAAAAAAAATTAGTCTTGATTAACTTTTCATGATGTATAGACAGCTGTTGGTTTACCAGTAATTAATGTATAGCACAAATGTGACAGTACTACCAAAAAATTCACTCCCTTTAACACAGCATTTCAATAAACTTATTTCACTATGTGATTTGCTTTCACAGTGAACTGGTGAGCCTAGGAAAGCAGAAAATTGTCCCCATTAAATGTAGAACTCTAGCTCCTTAGTAGTAGACATTTTCAAATTTGATTCCTAGGTTTGCTAATTAAATATACTGTTTCAATTATTGTCTTAAATATTGTCAAAATGCATCAGTAAAATACCCTTTTAGTCCAAAACACAAAAGCAGATGGTTATACACAAATTACAGTATTGTAAGTATTATAGTATTGTAATGTGCAGTCTTAATGCTCCAAAGCAACTATTGCACTACCTCTTCTTTGAAGTTCAGTGCTAAAGTGGAACAGCTTTGCTCATCCAATGCTTTAATGCCAAACCAAACTTTAACACAGCCTTGTGTCTCCTGCTAATAGGGAAAACTAAACTTTTCTGGTTTGTAAAAAGACCTAGTGTAGCACAGAGCACAGCTATGTTTAGCAGAGTTTGGGCTGACCATCCATCAGCAAACTTGAGATAAATACATCCGAAAGGAGGATTCTGTCCCTGCTGCTGAATTAGTTCTGCAAGGCCACCTGGTCCAGAACTGTTTTATGAAGCCCTAGAATGTATCACCTATCAGCTAAAGGGCAGGCTGCAAAATACCAGTCAATGTGGAGGAGAACAGATGTAAAATAAGTACAGAAATAAAATGTAGTAAAAAGAACCACACATGCAAGAAAAGCTATCTTTCTGCTAAAAGTTACTTGACCCAAAAACTGCTTTTTCCATCTGGCTTAACTTGGTTTGAACTTCAGGTGTGATCTGATGATCTGAAAATCGTATCACCTTTTGTTCCAGGTCTTTAAAGATCATTGGCCACAGGGAAAAAAAAAAAAAAAGAAACCAAAAAAAAAAAAAAAAAAAGGAAGTTAGTTCTGTGCTTACAAAGTCAGCTATGGTACGATGTTTAAAAACTTGTTCTTTTTCCCTGCACCGGAACTGTGCATGCAATGTTTGTCTTTGACACAGTTGTACTTCTGCCACACTTGGTGATTCTTGTGATATCTCAAGCAGTGCCTATAATCGGAAGGCAAAATATTACAAAAGAAACAAGTCTATTCTTATCTATCAGCTTTGTGTTTTGCATGCAAGCACAAAATGTAAAGAGGAATTAGTCCTTCAAAACAGAACATCCTACATTTTCAGAAAGGGACCATTACAGTTGTCTAAATATACTACCTACGTAGCAGAGGCCTTTTCGTTCTTGAAAGAATTCTCATTTAAATGAGATATATAATTTGAGCTTTAAATGTCATTACTGATAAGAGACTATAGACTTTGCATTAACTCCACCCTACCAGGCTTGCTTTAGTTATTCTTCTTTGGGCTTGCTGGTTTAGCTCATTTACCTAACAAGAAGTGAATATTACCTAACTTGTTCTAGTTTGTTAGCTCTATGACAGTCTAGTGTTAACACTAATTTTGATGCATGTCTATAGGTAGCATTAATAATGATCTGTTATTCAGTGTAGAGTGAGCTATCTCTAACCCCAAAATAATAACATGGAGAGGAGGAGAACATGGGAAGGATGGTAGCAAAGGCCTTGAACGTACAGCCTGGGAATGATGGCAGAGGTTATAACAGTGTTATCAGCGTATTGCCAATGTTGTGAAGGTAAGCAGCCTTGAAAATTTGATAATAAAACCAATTCCGAGGCAAAACAAAAGAGCAAATATCAAGAATATGCAACACTCACTGTGTATGTCATAGTGTGTTATGATTTAATGTGGGGTTGTGAACTTGTGAAAATTAAGGTATAGTATATATTAGAAATAAACAAAATCAATGCCATGCAGATCCTTGAGTGGGAGAGAGGGGAAAACGTACCATCAGCATTGTTCTCCTAGTGAAGAAGGCAGGCTGATCCTGACTTTGATTCCTGCTCCCCTACCTCTTCTTCTTGCAGATAATTGTCTCTGCTGACTTTAGGAGTCATAGGAGAATGGGAGTGGAGAATACAACAGCAATGGAATAGAGTAGACACTGAGGATGCATGGATAATAATTTTAAATGTACAATTAATGAGGCTTCTATGAATAATTAGATAATTTAGACAATAAGTATTAGTACCATTGTAGCTGCAGTAAGGCTTTGATTAGACAATGAGTTTAGACCAGTTGTGAACTATATTTAACATACATTTCTTTAGTCCTAATAAACTGCATGAGTTGCAGATTCTGTTGTTAATTAGCCTCACTTAGAAAAGTGCATTTTACCAACTAACTGTCTAGAATAACCTCTACCTAACAAATATCATCACCTCTGAATTTGTCATGACTGATTTCTGGTGTGTGAATATCAGAAATATAGCTCCGTTTACAAATTAATATTCCACAGACAAGTATATAGAGATTAAGTCCATTTTTAACTTTCTCTTTGAACAGAAGGAATAAATAACTCTGATTTGCCAGATGTTTTTGATACAGAAATGTGACTTGTAATCTTATTGTCATGTTTCTTACTTTTTCAATTTAGAGGAATCATACAAAGTTAAATGTAGCAGACCTAGACAAATAATGTCAGCACTGATCCCATTGACAAGCAAGGTATCTTTGTTACTCCTACCTGTTTTGCTCTGTATATTTGCTCTTTGTGCCAGGATACTAGTAATTCATGTTTGGCTGATGATGTCATTAGCTGTCCTAAAGACAAATGTACCTAAAAGGGACCATCTAAAAGGGGAAGATCTTGTCCTTCCAAGGACAAAACTTTACATAACTACCACAGCTATGTTTTCTTCATTATTTCTCTTTTGATTTATTTGTTAATGATTATCCTCTCCTTGTGATAATGTTTTCAACCATAAGATTTGTACTTAAACAGTGTAAACCTGAAGTTTTGTGCGTATAAATGCAACTGAGCTATACCAACTCTATTTAAGCAAGCGAATTTGTGATATCTGTTTCTCAATGTTGCCAGGATATGATATGATATAGAGACCTGCATGCAGGATTACTTGCACCAGGAAGTTCTCACCTACTGTTGATAAATACTGTTTCAGAAAGACTCAGGTTTTTTATTTTGTTTTGTTTTGTTTTGTTTCCTGGAACAATTATACATGATTCCTGATAATAAAACTCTTCTGTGAGAAAAAAAGCATAAGAAATAACTTGATATGGCACTCTCTTAAATAACTTTTTTCAAAGTCCACACTTCCTGCATTTTTTTTTTCCTCTCTTCATTTTCCTTGTTCCCACACTAATTTTACTCTCAGTTTAGATGATTGTCCTGGTTTTATCAGTATTCCATATCATGACATCAAACAGCAAGCTGATTAGCGCTGGAACATAGTGCTGGAGAGATGCACTTTCCTGGGTCCGCTTCTAGCCTTCTCCACTATTCGCATTTCCTGGGTCCAGACAGCGTTACCTATTCTTACTAGAGGTCCTGCTCTCCAAGAAGATAGTCTGAGAAGAGACAGAATACAATTCCCAGAAGTCTCTAGAGCTCTATGTGATTTCCAATTCCAGGTAAAAGATGTAGAATAGCATAGCAGTAGGGGAGAAGGTTCTCTTTCATTTCTAGTAACACAGTGAGAAACACTGCTGGAAATCCTCTCTCTCCCACTTGTTTGATTTATTACCTGTAACTCTTTTTCATATCATATTGTCTTACATTCTTTTATCATTTGTAGTGAATTAGTTATCCCTCCTTATCTTGATTATGTCCTTTGTACTTCTTTCCCCTCAGAAGAGGAAAAAGGGGAGGAGAAGCCCTGTTGCTTGTGATAAAATAAACTCAGCTACAACAGTGATGTATAGTGCACACGTCAGCACTTGTTCTTACCCTCATTCTTCCTGTTTGCATAAATTAATATCATTCAGTTATCTCATTTCTGGTGGATCTAAGGTTCTCTGGAGATAAAAGACTCCCACTGACTTTGCTGTGATTTAAATTAGACATTTATGCTGGTATCAGGAATACTATGTAATGCCAATCAAGTCTCACCAATAAGTAGTGCAAATACATAGCATGACTGAGAACACAAAATGTCTTATTTTTATAGGGTTCATGAAAACGTGTTTTAGATGTTAACATAAAAATGTTAAAAAATAACTGGGAATCTGTCATTTTGGCAGACAAACTCTAGGATTCATACAGGAAAAATACCTTAGTAAATTTTGACACAAATAGATTTTTATAATTAGAAAGTCCCAAAATCTCAAAAAGTACATATGTAGGTTGTTCCAAAAGTAATGCCTTCTATTTATTTCCATGGAAACAACAGCTACAGAGAGCACAATAGCACTATTTGAGAGAGCAGATCCTCGGTTACAAAACAGTGTTTCAACATACTCACCACCATTAGCTGTGCTTTTTTTTTGCCAGTGACAACAAAGACTCTTTATGCTGTGCTCATAAAAGATGTGCACCAGTGGAGCTAACTGTTGCTGTTGCCACTGCTGAAACATGCCAGCCACTGCCTCACTAGGCTCACACTCACTGTTCAGTCTCCATAAACAATCAGTCATGTCAATGAATGTCAGTGGGTGCAATGTATTTCGCATGGAGGAATTCAGTGACACACCTTTGCTTTGCATGCACTTCCACGTCAGACTCCATTTTGTCAGACTGTCCCTCTGCTGCCATTTGTCTCATGGCAATAAAATTGTTGGAGTATTGGTGGAATATCATCTAAAAAGTTCAGACTCTACTACCATTCCACGAACATCTGCCTCTGACATTGTGAGCCAACATAATAAAATAGGAGGCATTACTTTCGGGCCTGCCTTTGTATTTCTAGGTATATTATTTAAAAAAAAAAAAAACAAACAACTTGAAAATAGGTTGGTTTCTATATATGCTGATATTGTGTATATTAAAATCTTTTTCATATTAAAAACCTAATACTTCATAGAACAAATTGTTTTTTATTAAATAGCTTTAAGCAAATTATTTTGCCAGTGAAATTAAAAGAAAGCATCTTAAAGAGCTATATAGCACAACAAACTGTCTAGGTTTTTACTCTAACCACAAAAATTTCCTTTTTCTTATATATAGGGACAGATTGACCCAGTGGTTTAAAAAATTAGCATAATTGTCATCAGAGTTCATTCTACTTGCTAAACTTGGTGTATTTTTTTCAGTGTGGATCAGACAGTTATCCAGTGTTAAACACTTCTAGGCAAAACACAGCACTGACATGATGAAATGATGATGACTAAAATGTAATCCTACTCAGCACAGACCTCTCAACTTTCTTTTCGTTCAGTAGTTGAGATCTGCTTAGCATGTTCTTCAGTTGATGACTCTTGGGTTTGCCCAGGTGGAGACATCAGTCAACAGGAGCAATAAGCAGGAAAGGAGTAGAGCTGTCCTCCAGGCACTTGAGATATAAAGCAATTCTGAGACCCATGTAGTGAAGGAGTCTGAAGAGGACTGTGCATAATGTATGGTGCACAAAGGGCATGAATTTGTCAGATGACTTTATTATGAGCTTGAATGCTATGCAGAGGAGATAGGGAAGCTGAGCCTGGATAAACAAAAGAGCAGATTATTTACCATGATGATAAAGAGATCATGGTACAGTGTGCATGTCCAACACGTCTTGCAGTGTGGCCTGCCCCCTACCCTGCGCAAAGTGGCAGATGGTGTGCACCCTTCACCAACAATGATGAAGCATAAATGCACTATTACCTTATCTGGGGAGAAACCAGGAAAAGGAAAGGGAACAGTGCAGTGCTAACTCAAACTATGGCAAATAAGTTCATTTATTTTGATACACTGGCTAGACATAATCCTGTGAACAGCAAAAAATATGCAGTTGTGCTTTCAGTTTTGATAAAGGAATTTGAGAACAGATTTCAAGATTGCAATTTTTTTTTTTTTTTTTTTACTTTTGCAACTCCATTTTCAGTCAGCATAAATATACGATCTGCAGATTTTCAAATGAAGTACATGAAGTTGCAGTCAGACATTCAACTCAAACATCTGATCATGTCTTAAAGACCAGTGGTGGTAACTATGTTGAAACATAATGTTTTGTAACTGAGAATTCCCTCTATCAAATAGAGACTGTGCTCATTGTATCCTTTGTAGTTTCAATGGAAATACATAGAAGGCATTACTTTTGGAGTATCATGGCCCAAGACAATTCCTCTTCATTCAGTGTGGCCCAGGCAACCCCAAAACAGTTTATGATCACTTGCTCATTTATGAGTTAAACTGTACTGAAAGATGATATAGCTCTCTGCATTCTGTTTTCATAAAGTTACTTTGGAGAAGTTTAACTAATGGGATATCTGTTATCTTCAGTTAGTCAACTCACTAAATAGAGCTTATGTGTACTAAAAATGGGAATTATGCTTTATCAGTCAACTCATACTGTGCCATTGCTGACTCGCTTTTGTAATATATATTTCTTAAGCATATGTATGCCTGTTTCTTTGTGGTTGGGTTTGGTTTTGTTCGTTTGTTTGATTGACTGTTTTTTTTCCTTTAGCACTTAGCAGAATGGGGGAAAAAAAGATGAAAAACTACTTTGATTTCCCAGCACAACAGTTTTTCAATATCTGGAAAGAGCTCATGTGAGTATTAGTGGGATATTTACTAAAGAGAAACTCAGCTAACCATCACATTTGTCTTTATCACAAGAAGAAAGTTTACCAGAGAAAAAAAAAACAAAAGAGTACACTTTATTTATAGACAAAATTTAAGAAGGCAGATATAACTCCATAATCTAAGACATAAAATTCAGAATTCCTTCAGGAAAACTCTTATATAAAATGTAAGAGTTTTAAAAACAGATGCATCTGTCATGCTTGAGCAGAAGAAAATTTAAGATCCTTAAAATATTAGATAAATTTGCATTTTATGAAAAAAGAAAAAATGCAGGAAAACACATTTATACATCTCTGTGGAAATTACTGTGGGATCTTCCCCTCCCATCCACCCGAGATATTTACTATAAACACCTTATATCCCTTACTTTACAGAAGCTGTGGAAGGGTATATACATAGTGTCTATAGATAAAATAACACTTCAGCTTCAAGCTTGTAACCCAGTGACCCGCACCACAGAAGCAAACAGTAAAAGATTACACAGTTTATTTCAGAGGTTAGACTTATCAACATTACTCACAGGACACTGCTTAGACAAGAAGCATGGGTAATATTCTTGTCTGCACACACAAAGTCTGTTAATAAGGATTAATGTGAGGCTTAGTCATAGAATTTTAAATATTTACAATACACCTATTTATACAGTTCCAGCTAAACTCTTGTGCCTACTCTTAGTGCCCTTTTTATCAGAATGTTTTAGCAATTAGCAAATAAATGAAAGGAATAATGAATGCAATTTAGCATAAATACATACATATAATACAAAGATTTTTCATATCCTTCAGTATCTGTATTGTAAGAAGCTTTTATAATGAGAATCAGTCCTCTTTGGCTGCAAATTATTGGTGAGTGTCATATTAACTCATAATGGGAAAGTTTTAAAATGCTTAGTGTGCTGTTCCATACTGCTAATTCGTTGCTAACTGATGGTTTAAAAAAGGATTTTTTAAATAATGAAGTAGACACGTTGATATGGACAAACCTTAGTCAATATGTGCCTATGCACAGTCTTATTGAGAAACATCTCATTGAGAGGGACTTCAATTTCTAGTGGAATACTAGTGGCTTTTTTTTTTTTTTTCCAAAGATTCGACCAACTTACTAAAAAGTTCATTAGAATAATCTCTCAGTATTCTTACTACTTCAAAATCATTTCATTCCAATAATCTAAAATCTTTTTCTGCAGGAATGACACATTAGCATTTTTCATATCTTTCATGTTGCAGTCATAGCGAAATGACCTTTCCTTTATTTTAGCAAAGGACCTCACACACCTACTTCCACCTTTATTTATAGGAACAAACCCTGATTATGTCAGAGATGCCTTGCATGTCAGCCTCTTGACACCTCTGATGCTCCTTTGTGCTCTCCTGGTATTTGCCTTGGCGTTCTGTCTTGTTATCAAAGCAAATTGCTGCAAGCCAGGCATAGAACTTGCTGAACCTTTGCCAGCACTTAT
This sequence comes from Alectoris magna, assembly GCA_030625065.1. Taxonomy (NCBI): domain Eukaryota; kingdom Metazoa; phylum Chordata; class Aves; order Galliformes; family Phasianidae; genus Alectoris; species Alectoris magna. The sequence goes on along the minus strand of CM060563.1, from coordinate 29,040,993 downwards.
GGAGCAAGGAGGATTGTTCTATGTATTCTTCAGGATGGACTTATCACAGACCCCGCGATTTCTCCTTGTCTCACAAATGCATGACATTGTCAATTTTTGTTGAGCATGTAATGCTCCCTTACTTCAAGACCCTTTCTTGATGAAGAGCTATCAACTTGGTTGTTCCCTGATCAATAGTATATCTGCAGCTGATATCTCCTAAGTGTGGTAACATGTCCCTGTCCCTTCTATTTTACTCCCAGACCTTTTCTCTATTTTGTTGATCTCTCTAAGATTTTTAGTTCCAACTTCATTATAGCCCATTCTATCTTTGTATTTCCTTTATTTTTACATAAAAGCCTACTCTCTTTTATTTTATTAATTAATTTTGAGTAGAGCTATATGAAAGACAAAACTCTTTGGGGAGTCATTTAACATTTGCTTCCATTTTGACAGAGATCAGTTGACAAGTCTTCTGGGAGGTACTATCCAACCACTTTTGCACCCAGTTTATAGCAATTTGATCTAGACTATGTTTCCCTAGTTTAAAAGATTGTCATGTGAAATAATGTCATGTTTTAAAGACAAGATACATGGTGCTTATTTCTTGTCCCCAGACACGTAACTGGTTACCCTGTTGCTGAAGGAAACAAAGCAATTTTAACATGATTTGTTTGTTACAAATCTCTGATGTATCATCTCAGTTCTCCCTCCCAACTTTCAAATAATTTAATTTCAATGAATAGGCCTCCTCCTCCCTTTTAAGACTACAATTAATTATATACTTAAGGGACTTGTTAGTTCAGCTTATTTTTGTTATATCTGACAATGATTTTCATTAATGCAAACATAGCACAGTTTAAGCCTTGTGGTTCCTACAGGAGGTAGATAGTAGATACATCTTTCACATTAAAATTCACATGACTGTTTAGGTTCAATTTATTGTTTAAGCATCTTTCACGAAAACCAAGATCTGACATTAATTTTTCATGGTGTGACAGGTCTGAACCATGCAAACCCTTGGAGTTTCTAGGTTGCCATAGGAGAAAACAGTGATGGAAAAATGTCAGTGTTGTGTTTTTGAAATGTGTTAATAGGCCTTGTATGAATAGGCATGCTAGAAATAATTCTGGATCAAGAGTAGTTGTAAGTTGAGATAAGCTTTTGCTGCCATAGCTGAAGGGCTCCATTTTTCTCATCTCCTGGGGACTGAGGTTTCAGATACAAGTCCAGTTTCTCATTTGCATATGATATTACATTTATCTTTTTTTGGCATAACAGAACAATACACTTAATTTATATATCCCTTCTAAAAGCACTGCATGTTTTAGATAAACAAGGCAGAAAATGAAAACCTGTGTGTAATTTGAGACTTCCTGAAGCAGAGGAGAGTTTCATTTTCTCCCGTGCAATACTGTTTTTTTTCTTTCTGCAGCAGAAACATAAAAATTGCTCATTTAAGATATTGTGTTTTTGTATTTTTTGATTTTCTTTTACTTCCCTTGGCACTTCTCTTCTATGCAAAAGTGAAAACTGAGGTCAAGCAGTGTCATAAAGGTTAGAATTAGCTTAATGTCACACATGAGCTAAGCAGATCTGAAGAGCATAGGTAGCCCAGTCATCTCAGATATGATTTTGTTGTGAAATACACAGTGGTAAAAAGCATGATAGAGACAGCATATGGAGAGAAGTTTTGTTCACAAATACTGTTTGCTGCCGTTTGTTGGAAAGCAGACACTTGATGGCAAGACTGAATAAGCAACAAAACACAGGTTACATATCAGATTGACAGTGTCTTGTCGGCATCACTGATGGAAAAACTATTGCACTTTAGCAGTATGGTGCATTTGTAATTGAAATAACTGAGTTTTCAAATTGGAAGACAAAATTCTGAAAATTGTTGACTAAAAATCTGAAACATTAATATATAATGTATTAACATTATATATCATATTATTATTATTATTATTATTATTATTATTAATATTATTTATATTTAATATTATTATAATTATATATAATATATTATATATAAAATGTATTATATATATTATATTATATTATATTATATATATATATATAACATATAATAATTAATATATAACAGATAAAGATATGTAGGAAGTTGTGAATGGACTTTCCATGGCAAAAGTGATAAAAGAGAAGAAGCACTTCTCTGTGCTGTGACATATTTATGTGACTTTCTTCTCAAAGAATGGTACTTTAGCCCTGCAAATCATCTTGTAGATACAAACCCCTGAAGTGACAAGTTTATTGCCATAATAGTATCCATTAAGGACTGAGGAAAATACAGTAGCATTCACTATTAGAACTAAAAGTTGACCACTTCAAAAAGTGCAGTCAGTTTATGTTCCTATAGCTGAATGTTAGAATGGCACTTTCAAGCTAGTAGTCTGTTTACTGAGGAGAACAGGTAGAGTTTCCCAGACATGATTAGTTGACACTTTGAGGGAACCAGTGAGTACTGGTGTTTAAATTTGGCAATCCATTCTGAAGATTCCCTTGCCCTTAAACTCAGCTGTTAAGATAAGCTGGTGTGCAGTTCACAGCTGGGTCATTTATTTGATTGAAACAGATAGTCTTACAGATGAAATCTTTGTTCTGATCTTTATGACTGGTGTCATGTAAGCAGCTTAAGGCTTCTTTGCCTATATAAGTTACCGTATTGTAGAGAAGATTTTAACTCTTGCTTCATGTCTCTATTTCTGTATAGCAAGGCTTTAGCACTGAAACAGTGGAAATTAAAGCCTGTTATGAAACTATATTGAACTGGTAACTCAGTAAATACATATGTATTGGAAACTACATATCAGGCTGTTTATTATGATAAAAAGTAGTTACAGCAATTGAAGTAGAAAGCAGCTTTTTAAATTTGTGGTAAATTTTAGGTTATAAATTTTTTTCCGATATCTTATATTTAAAACGTAAAATGTTTATACTGAAAGACCCAATTTCCAAAAGTCTGGAAAAACAGCTTGAAATTTAAAATGAAGTTGCATCATATCTTCCTGTCAAAATAATTCTAAAGCAGCAAGGATGCAGTTCTCCTGTGCTGACATGGGTGATTACCCATCCCCGAGCACCGATCTGTTCTCTGATGCTTTATAAGAAACATAAGTCTGGAGTGTACAGGAATGATTTGTAATTTGTTTTCTACGCAAAAAGCTACACTTGCCTTGGTGGAAGATCTTCCTCATGGTGAGGTATATAAACAGTAGATTTCCTCAAAAGATTGTGTATATGTGGGGTGTACTACGAGGTAAACTCCTATTGACCAAGGGAGAGTGCTTGGGGCAGCAAACCCAGTGTACCATCTCCCCTTGATCTCTACTTCTCTTGAGAACCTTCACCTCCAACAAAAGAGAAGGCAGGATGAGATGTTCCCTGCGAAGGTCTACCTGCATAGAATTGTGCAATGCTGCTGAAATGCCTTAGCTATCTCATTGTGAATGCTCCCTGTCTGATTTGGGCATTTTGTTCAGTTCATCTGCAGATTCTTCACAACTTTAGTCTACCTTTGCTTATTTTTCTAGTCTTTGAATTTTTTCAATAAAGCCCAAGTTAGTCATCCATCCAAGTCCTAATATCCAGGCCCACCTCTATGCTCTCCATGCCTGTTACTCTTTCCCAGTCTCCATTTGGTCTCGTTATTTATAGGCTGATGTCCAGGAGATTATAAATCTTACTTCTGAAAACTTATCATACACCCTGATAGTAAGAAAAAATGAAATACTATTTTTTTGCAACTTCCTAAACTCATGATTTCCTCACTCAGACAGAAGATATCTGATGTAATCTGATATTCCCTGAATTTCTATCCTGCTTTCAAAAATAAGTTTTGAACAAAATTGTTTATCAGTTGACTGAATTGTCCATATGAAAATTTTTTTGCTTCACAACAACCTATTCTTAGAGTTCCAGCAGTTAAAATTCTGTACTTTTTGATTTCACTTCAGAAATAATACATTTTTTCTTCTTTTTTTTTTTTGTAATTTGATTATGTTAATATGCTTGATGTCAGCAATAATGTAAAACAAAAAAAAAAAAGAAGCCATTAATATTCCCTGAAAATCAAAGCCTTCATTTTTGTTTCAAGAATTATAGTACAGGAAGTAAAGCAGTGCAGTATTCTTGAAATGCTCCTTGTACGGTATATGGAAAACAAGAAAACAAAAGCCTTTCATCTCCAGCATGGAACCTGAATAGATTGGTGTGGTTGTCTATTGTGTCATAAGATGCACAATATGTGTTTAGTTGTTCTTTTTAATACAAAACCATTATTTATTTATTTGTTTTCAAATACACAGCCCAGAAGTGAAAACATACCCTGAGACAGATCCAGTAAGTGGAATTGTAATGTGTGCATGAGAAAGGGCGAGATTTTGAGGCTGAGCTGTTTTTGATTTTGAGGCATTAGCTGTCTAATGGTGTTACTTGTCAGTAAGATTTGAATTGTATTTCCCATATATCAGAGACTACTTTGTTTGTTTGTTTGTTTTTGTTTTTGTTTTTTGTTGTTGTTGTTTTGGCAATACTTGCTGTTTTCTTGTCTGTCCAGTAAGGAACTAATTGTTTTTCTTGGCATTTCCAATATTTGGCAACTGAGAGTAACAAAAAAATAGATGAGGATTGCTCCAAAAGTAATACCACCTATTTTATTACATTGGCCTGCAAGGTCAGAGGTGGATGTTGAAGGTATGGTAATAGAGATTGAACCTTTCTGCCAATATCCCATTAGATTTTTTTACTGAGCAACAGATGGTAGTAGAGGAGCAGTCTGACACAATGGCATCTGACATTGAATTGGGTATGAGGCAAAAGCGTGTAACTGAATTCCTCCATGCAGAAAAAATGGCACCCATTGACATTCATCAATGCTTGCTGAATATTTCTGACATTTCTAGAGTCCAAACAATGGATGTGAGTACAGTTAGGTGGTGGGTGGTGCATTCTAGAAGTAGAGAAGTAGTGACAGTGATGTGAAAGATAAGCCGTGTTCTGGATGGCCATGCACAGCTGTCACTTCATGAAATGAAGAGCATCTCAATCAGATCTTCAAATGAATCAGCTAATGCTTATGACTATGTTGAAAAGTAGCATTTTGTATCTGAGGATTTGCCCTATCAAATGTTGTTATTGTGCTCTTTGTATCTTTGCATCTGTTGTAGCTTTCATGGAAAAAATAGGAGGCATTACTTTGGAGCAACCTACATATTTTCTGTGTAGGAGAGCACATTCTGAAAAAGTAATGTTTCAAGTAATGTTCAATAGTGAGTGATGTTGGAGCACTTTTTAAGTTACTTGCTCAGATAAAAAGATGTGAGCAAAATGCCCATGTTTTCTCTGACTGGTAGCCCTGGCTCAAATTCAAACTAATCTTGAGTTGAAGTCCTCCATGCTTGCATAATTAAAGGTGAATACATTTGAGGACCAATGCATAAAAAAGGGTAAAACCTAATGTCATGTGAAAATTTGCTATTAGTCTAATCAGTGCTGATTCATCCAGCCTCAGTAAGTGCTGTCCTGAAGTGATCATAAAAGGTTCATTTGACAAAGGCGGTAAGGAGTGTAACTGTGCTTAGTGAATAAAGTATTATCCGTTTACTCCAGCCCAGTGATTTCTTGTCATATATAAAGTCAAGAAATATTGTTGGTTTTATTTTCTAGTTTTCTTTTTTTAAGGGTACCTGCAGCTAAATTTTCCTCTGTAGTTTTGTTACTTTATTATTATTATGCTTTTTAAAAAGTGAAGGAGAACCTTCATTCATATGAAATGCATTTCTGAAAGGAGGAGAAACAGTCATCTTGTTACTTTCCAAACTGATGGTGAAATATAACAACAAACAAATCATACAGTTCTGGGAAGCAATACTGTCAAGAGAGCTATTTTACTGTCTGATGCTTTAAAAACACTTTTTAAAGCTGTTACTACTGATGTACTTATAAAAGAACAACAAACGCAAGAAAAACAGTTTCAAACAGCCAGCAAAGAAAGATCTATGAGTAAACACAGTCAAAAAGTCTTGAGTACTCTTATTTACAGTTAAGTCAGTATTCCCCAGATACATAGCTTTGTAGGTGTATGTGTTTGTTTGTAAGCGTATGTGTTTGTAGACAGAACTTTCTGATAGTGTAGTGAGACAGATGTAATACAAGTTCTCTGGTCATAGTTTTAGAACATTTCCATTTCAAGTGGATGATATATTCTGCCTGATGCAGCCTTTAACCTTGCTCTGTGGTTTTCACATCTGCAAAGCTAGGACTGAACAAATAACTTGTATGCTTCTTTAATGGACAGAATTATTCAGACTTGGATAAAATAACTTTATTTGTATTTTTTTCCAATTTGAACTAATTCTAATATTTTTCAAGTTGTTAATTTAAAAAGTTATATTTAAAAAATCAAAAATATGAATGCATAAAGTTTTGTGTGGATACATTTTCCCTTTTATTTGTGAGTTCACATATGTGAACAATTATAAAAACTGAGTTTCTTGAAACCAATACTGTAGTACGATTCTGATGTCATAGTTTCCCGTTTGACAGTAGTTCACTTTGTTCTATTTTCTACATTTCTCCCTTTTGCATTTGCTTTAACAATCCTTCCTAATCTATTGAAATTAAAGACATACAGCAATTTAAAAATATTGCTGCAAAAAGATATCCAGAGAAAAGTGAAAACTGAATGAGACAGCCACTTCAAATCTCTGCTCATTATTTCCCATTTCCACCTGCAGCAGTCTTGAGAAGATGTTTCTTGTTCTAACTCTGAATATTACTCTTTTTCTGTTGTATACTTAACTCCTCTCTAAACATCTTGAGAAATATTTCCAGTACCATCTTAATTTGGCACCCTCTACTCTCAAAATAGGTGTCTTTAGATATTTAAATTCTTAAAGTTACTGTTTTTAAACACTTCACAGTAATTTTTCACTTTTCTCTCTCTAAAAACAACAAAGTAAATCTCATAGTGTTCCGGTAGGACTGAATTACAAAAGTAGACATTTTCTTTTCTGAAATGGAGTTTTCTTGGTACTGTCTAAAAATGTAGCCTATGGTAATTCAGTGAGCAGATGGACTAAAAGTATTTCATGAGGAGACTATGAAGGATTTAGCAATACAGCATGTGATAATAACATCTGTTGCATTGCTCCTTGCTTTCTTTAAGAAAACTAAAAACAAAAAATAAAAACAAACTAATCATACACCAAGGTTATTAAACTCACTAGAGCCTAACTATACATTGTTATATTTTCTGTGATAGCAGCCAGTGACCTCAGGCTCTCCATAGATAACATTGCTAGTTCATGACAGTGCTAGTATGCCTAAGTGCTCTGAGTTCTGTAGCCAATGTAGAAGGCTCAAGTTGTAAAATCAGAAGTTATATTATGTAATAACTTACATTTTTGTAAAGGTATTGGGCATCTCTGGTTCTCAGTGCCTGACCCTCAGCATGACTTAGTGTTTATTATCTGTTCATTGTTTTATTTACTAGTTTTATTTCCACAGGAACCCTATCAATCTATGTAAAATCATTCCTGCATTACTTGGAAAGTGTTTCACTTCACATATCCTAAATGCCATGGAAATATCTTTGACGAGATTAATTGTACTGTGATGTTGCAGTTGGAAGATAAGTACAGTAATTAAGTATTCTTAGGTTACCTAAAAAAAAATGATAGATTCTATTTCACAGTTCTTTTACTAGACTAAAGGGTTTTTGTTTGATTGATCATTTGTTGTTGTTGTTTTCCCAAATCTACATTCTTGGACATTGTTTTCCTAGGATGAGTTGTTTTGCTTTCAAACTGTATGATTTATCAAAGATTAATTCAAAGTTTTGAACTGAACATAATTATCAATGTAGTATGTAAAACCAAAAAGGAAACAGAATCATAGAATAACTCAAGTTAGAAGGGTCCCAAAAAGTATCATCAAGTCCAATTCCTGGCTCCACACAGGACCACCCAAATCTCAGATCATATGTCTGGACACATTGACATTCATCAAGTTCAGTGCCTTGACCATCCCCTGGGCAGTCTGCTCTTGTGCCCAAACACCCTCTGGTGAAGTAACTTTTCCTGATATCCATCCTGAACCTTCCCTGTCACAGCTTCATGTTGTTCCCTTGTGTCCTCTTTCTGTCACCAGAAAGAGTAGATCAGCACCTGCTCCTTTGCTCTCCCTCGCAAGAAAGCTGTAGGCCACAGTGAGGTCTCTCCATGGCCTCCTCTTCTCTGAACTAAGCAAACCAAGTGACCTTAGCCGCCCCTCACACATCTTCTCCTCTAGACCCTCTACCATCTTTCCAGCTCTCTAATAGTTTTGTCATTTTTGTGCAGTGGCACCCAAAACTGCACACAGTACTCAAGGTGAGACAGCATCAGTGCAGTGCTGAGCAGGACAATCACTTCTCTTGATCTGCCAGTGAGGGTGCACTTGATGCACCCCAGGGTACATTTGGCCTTCCTGGCTGCCTGAGCACACTTGACTACTGTTAAGCTTGTTGTCGACCAGAACCCCCAGATCTCTGTCAGTGGGACTGCTCACCAACATCTCATCCCCAGTCTGTTCAGCAGCACTTGAAATTGGAAGAAAACCTTTTCCTTATAAGTACTACTCATCATTTTTAATCTCAGCTAGAAAATGAAAGTCTTTTTTAGAGTGCAAATAGAAACAAAGATGGAACAGCATTTGTTCATGTTATTCAGCTTGATGGAAGGTAACTTTAAGGTTAATTTTAACAATTTGCAAAGCAATAGAACTGAAGCTTTTGAAAGATAGAAACTGTCAGGTAAAGTTGTATCTTAAAGGATGTATTAAAATTGTGTATTTTTCATATTGCTTAACATTCTTGGATAAAATATATTGAATATAGCATTCCTATAACTGTCTTAGTTTTATCAAATGTAGAAAGCATGGGAGAAATACGTTAGAGCAGAATTATGGTTATTAGGCTTAGTTCCTTTTAAAAATAAAACAAAAGGACTTTTGATGATTGACATTTCTAGACAATGTACTAGTAGAATAGGATTTTATTAATTCTGCTGAAACTAGAAAGGCCTAATGTCTACCGAATAGTTCACTAAGACTTTGAGGTATGAATAATGGTATACTTACACATGTCAGCCACTTAACAATACCAGTATAATATATATTTTTTTTAATATATATTAAAGAATCAGTCATTTTTCTTCTCAACTAATGCAATTCCCATTTTCATGATCTATCCAAATGTTTTTACTCTGAGCTTCTCTGTAATACTTCATTCAGACATATGAGGTAGTCAGCTTACCTCATGTGTGGTCATTTTAATAACCTAGAACTTCTTATCCATTTTTTAAAATTCAATTTAAAGTTGCCCTCCTTGTTTCAAAAAAATCTTTGTGGCATTACCTCATAACAATGTTTATGATACTGATTTGATCTTAGGCTTCTCTCTCCTTGATTTTTTATGAATCCCTTCCCACTGGAGTTTTTATACATCTGTGAAAGTTTTCACATTAATGATTCTCACACTTTCATGACTAGCATGCGCACATTTTCATAATGTTGCTAAATGTTATTCAGGAAGTTTTCATTTTATTTGAATTAGTCTAAGAAATATTTTAGGTTATCTCCATCTTTCTGGTATTACATAGAAATATCCTGTAAAAGAAAGTAATATGATTTAACTCTCCCACTTGCATGTGCAGACTTCAGGCAGGTTTTTCTGAACTTGCAAATGCTTTGGGTTCACAAAAAAAAAAAAAAAGAAAAAAAAAAGAAAAAAAAAAAGGTGCGAGACATGCAAGGATACTCCATTTAACAATCATCCAAATGTCATGTTTTTCAATGCCTACGATATGAATGGAGAAATGAGAGTACAATGCAAACAAATGTTGTTATGGGATTTGCCTAAAGGTAGCTGATGTAAAAGGATTGATGGTGCTCCCAGCTATAATAAGAAAAATTATGACTCACTTTCATAATTCTTACTGAGCTCTTAAGTGGACATTAAGTTCCTTAAGGTGTATAAGAATTCGCCTACCTCATTGGCTTGATAAGATGTAAGAGGCCAAATCTGTCCCTTATGTAGATCCACTGATTTCCATAAGATTGCACCAGGGAACAATTACATTCATTAAAATGATATCAGTGCTGCATACTTAGGGATATAGGTGTTGACATAAAATTAAAATTTAAAAAGATAAGTTTTATATATAGAAAATAAGCATGTACTTGGGGATTATTTCCTCGTGGAAATGAAACTATTTTTATTTCAGGTTCAAGTTTTAACAGAAGCACTTTCTAGTGGAGTAGTTTCTACTGCAAACAGAAACAGTTACGCTGAACAGACTCTGTAAGTAGTTCTGACAAAGGAAAAGCACTCCTTAATGCACTCATTGATAGTGTAAAGTGCTTAAATAGTTAATGAAATGCATTTTATGATATGCAAGCTAGTGGTTTTTCATGTGAACTTCACAGAGACAGCATTGTCTGTCCACAGTCTGTCTTTCAAACCAGTCCGTTATGGTGCTAACCATAGAAGGTTAACTTTGTCATGCATCATGAACAAATCTGTCTTGTGTCCTTGCATATTGTCTGCCTTCAACTGTCCATCTAAACAGCAATAAGAAGCAGTCAAATAGAATTGACCGAAATAAGAAGTTGCAGAATGAGGGAAAAGGAGTTAACTACATTATGTTGCAACAGAGACAATAATAACTTCTGAATAACTTGATCTGGAATGTAGGTGATCATTCTTAAGCTACTCAATTATTTTTATTCTTTGACATCATGAGTAATATAAATAATATTTTTTTTGTTGCTTGCGTCTTCTATTAAAGTGAAAAATAGAAAAAAATCAAACTGTAAAAAGTATTAAAAGCTCAACGTTTGTTTAAAAAATATTTTAGTTTGTACTCTATATAAAGCTTTGTTTATTTGACTGCATAATTATCTTTCCTATGGCCACTGTCTGTGGTCTGGAAGTTTCTCTAATCTTGGCTTACACCAATTAAACTCAATGTGAAGATCTCATTAATTTGCAATAATTCCAGTAATAGTATCAAATTATCATTTACCTAATAATCCCTAAACTCCCTTTCCATCACTGAAGTACTTTTGTTTGTTAGAAAAAATAAACAACAACAACAACAAAAATACCCTATAAACAGGAAGATTAATCAAAGTTGGTGTTGAATTGGTGCTGAAAGTCCACATCTATGCTATGTGATCCAAAGAGCCTAATTGCCTCATTTACAGCGATGGTGAGACTCATTTCAAAGCAAAGGTCTGAATGCGAATGTTACCTTCAAAACAGTGACCATGGAGGTCTTTATTTAGTCCTTTAGGCTTTTTAGGTGTCAGATCTTTGTAGACCTCTTAGGGTATATTTTCCCTGCCAAAGTCCATTCATTTCTCTTTATGCGCATGACAAAGTGGCTCCTTCTTAACACAGATCAGTATCTGTCCGCACAAATTCTGGTTAAGCCTGATAAGATTGGTTAAAACAGTCCTACCTGACTACAAGTACTGATTCAGTTATTAGTTATTTCCAGAGTTGGCTATCACACAAAATTTAAAAAGAAGATAAACACAGCTTTTGTTTAAGGAAAATGAGAAATTCCCCTTTTCTATACTTGTTCAGTGGTTAAAATACAAACTCAAAGTTATCTGGATCACAAAAAAAAAGTTATATTTGGAGTTATACGATTATGATTATAAAGGGGCCACCAAGATCCTGGGCTGTTTCCAAAGAAGAGTGACAAAGGAAACATTTTGGAAATGTGGCTAAAAAGACTCATGCTTCCCACTCATTCTCAGGTATGAATGGTGCTTCTTGAGGGGGTTTGACATCTGCTGTGGCATAGATGATTATTTCTGGCAAATGGGATACAGTGGGAGGATCACCTCAAGCCAGAGGGAGGGGTCCTGTTCTGGAGTGGGAGCTTTCTCTTATATTAGGAAGCAGAAACCATTCCTACTCAAATGTGTCCTAGAGTAATGTGTGGTGTGGTGGGTTTTTTTGGGGGGAAGAGGGGCGGGGGGAAGGATGAGGAGCATGTTGTGGCCACTCTAGAAGAGGCTGCTGGTTTAGACCTCTAAGGCCGATGTGTCTCTGCCAATGTCCAGTGGCCTGAGTTAGGGGTCCAGGAAACCCCAGCAATGACTGCAGAGTGAAACAGGTGTGAGTGGAGGGCTGCTGATTACAAATTTTGGAAACTTCAATGCCTGTATTCATGGAACTAGTTAGTCCTGGATCTTCCCCCGGCCCCCCCCCCCATACACCTAGTGTGGTCAGAAAATGCATTAACAGAAGTGGTAAAAACGAGTCCCTAGAAACAAAATGTGAGAAAGGAGAATGCTTTTTTTTTTTTGAATGCTTTTTTTTTTTTGAATGCTTGTTTTTACACAATAGTATTTGCCCATCTTCAATTAAGTCTCTTCTTCCTGTCTCATGGTATGTTCTTTTACAACAAAAGAAGAATAATTCTTGTTCAAAGAGGAGAAAATGAAAAGAAATTTCTGAGTAAAAATTTTGATGTGTAGTTACTTAAGTAGAAAATACATGAAATATGATTTCTTTGCCAAATTTGCCAAAACAGCTGAAACAAAGTCTATTGGACTTTTCACCATGCTTCATACCTTTACTTGTTGTTGTTTTTTTTTTTTTCTATAAACAGATAAGCAGACTAATAATTTGTATAATAAAATTATTTTGTTAAAGAATGTAATCAATAAAGGTATTAGATAACATTTGTTTGTACACAGAGCCAGTTATGTGCATAATTAGTTTTCCCCACAGCTTCCTGTCAGAGCAGTTTTAGTGAAAACCTATTTATATTCTTGATAATTGTATGAGTAAGAACTCAAATAAACATTACTTATATAGCAACTTAATAATTATTTTATCATATTTTGCATCTTTGATGAAACATGATGAAAAACTCAGCTAATGAACGCCACTGTTGCCAGGATCAATTATTGAACTTTAGAACCAAAACTTTAATTGATGGCTATTCTTACTACTGCACTTGTTAATTCAGTTCATTTATTATACAGAAAGAGTGTTTATAACAAGCAATCTTAAATGGGCAGATTAGCAGGTAGAAGGAATGGTATTAGACTGTTATCTAGTATCTGCATTGCATGAGAGAGTGTCTTCTCTTCTGGGACTAATCTGTTTGTTTAAACCTGTTCAGATTTTAAAGTGTCATCTGTATTAACTGAATGCTTAGAATTCTATTTTTACCTTCTTAGCCTTTCTTTTCATTGTTTTACAAAGCAATAGATGTCGAAGACTGACTGAAGACATGTTTCTCTATTTTTTTTTTCCTTCTTTCTTCATGTAGTAAGAGAACCATTCCTTTTAAGGAATTAAGTCAGTCAGTGCTACAGTAAATACCAATAAAGAAGTTACAGTGACCAAATCATTCTTGGATTTACTGACAACTTGTAGAAAATAAAGGCTGATCCAAAATGCTTAGCAATAGAAGCAGGTAACTGAAATTTCTTTATCAGTCGTGCTATTTGTAATCCAATAAAAAGTAATATGTGCAATACTTAATGACAATAACCACTCTCACATGACTTATGCTATTAATTATTTATTTTTATAAAGCTGATGTTTCCTTTTCATTTTCAGTTTTTTGTTTGTTTGTTTGGTTTGTTTTTGGTAGCCTATACATACATATGAGCACCTCTCTCTACACACACAGGCACAATGAACCTCTTTATATAGACTTATAATATTTATATAAATATTCATATGTAGATTACAGATTCTATCTCCCCAGTGAATATTTTGCTTATTCTTTCTTGGTTGAGTTTTGCTAATGCCTATTCAATGTTTCTTGGCTACAAAATTTGTGTCTTTGCTAAATCCCCCTCTTCACAGATTTGATTGCTAGCCGCATGTTCTCAGTGTTATCAAAGCAGGGTAAAGCTGCCACTCAGAGCAGTATTAGAATCCCTGCTAACTACTCAGAGCTGGATTTGACATCACACAGTTATAGCAGTTCCTTTTCTTCTCTCTTCTTTATCTTACTTTTCTTTTTTTTAATTCCATTTTCCCCAGGTAAGGATTAACCTGTGAGTAGTTTCAAAGAGTAGCCATGTAGCAAAGGAAAATTTTCCCATGTTTTCAGACTGATTTTTGAAACCAGAGTAGCTTTCTTTCCCATTTGCCTGATGATTTGTGATTGCACAACCAAAAAAACCCAAAACAAACAAACAAAAACAACAAAACAAAAAAAAAAGAAGAAAAACAAAAAGCAAAACAAACAAACCAACCTCTTTATAATCTCATTTTGAGAGGATGACAGTTAAAACATCTAAAATATGCAAATTACTTTGAGAAAGCTCACTGGCTTAAGAATGTCCTTACAAACCTGTTTAATCAATAAAGCCTTTAGTCCCATAGTTCCATTAGTCATCTTAGAATCTAAAGTTTAATTTTGAATTATTAAAGTTTTTGTTTGAAATCTGAAATCAAAACCAGATTTGCATTGTTTAAAAATGTGGAGCTAATGGTTTCCTAAAGAGGAAACACCTGTTAGTAGTGGAGAACTAAAGCAATGTTATGGATCTCATGAAAGTAAATAAAGAGCTCAAGGTATCACTCAGACAAAAACCCTTCAACAATATTCTACAAAGACTATCAGTCGTACCAGAAAACCTTGATGAAATGTTTGTACTACTTCTAAAAAACAAAAGGTTTATTTCTAGAAATAGAAGAAAAGATTCTTGGGGATAATTCAACTGATTAATTATACCAAAAAGAAAAGAAAAAAAAATCTTTATAGCAGCAGACAGGTTATAAAAATATTACAAATATAAACTTTAATGTGCACTCAGACTTCAGGATACAAGCATTTTGACACTGGTAGGAAAACTTTAAATTCAAAGAATATTGTTTAATAAAATATCTACTATTTTTAAAGACTAATCGTTTAAAAAAGAGAATTAACTGCCTCAATAGGTAAGTTATTCTAATATTGTTATTATTGTTATTAAATATTTGTACCTGGTCTTAATATATCTACTGTTAGTAGCTAGACAATGTTGTGTCACATTGCACCAGTCTTTGCATCAAAGTTCTTTTCTTAAAGATTTTTTTTTTATATATATTTAGTATCACTTTTAAAATTAATGAAATGGATTAGTTTTTCTTTAGTTTCCCAATGTAGAACAAATTTCCTAGAAAAACAACTATTTAATATTCTAGTACTCTAAATGTTATATATTACTTAAAGTATAAATGCCGAGTGTTATAATAATGGCATCATTAATATGTAAAAGAAATTTGTCAGTGTATTGTCATCTAATACTCTACAATGTTTAATCAAAGCATCATTTTTTAAGGTTGATGTATTTTGATACTCTAAAGCAGTTGAGATTGCTTCATAACTTTTATATGTTATTTATTAATATAGAAAAGGAGAAGGAAATTTGTACAGTTCAGTAAAACTAGTTTATTTATTCAGCTTTTTTAATACTACTTGAATCAAAGATGAAGTTGAAAAGGATTAGTTTTGTATTTTGTACTGTAATTTTTCATGTAACTCTATCACTGATCTTTGTGGGCTTCAGGACAAATGATTTGGATATATTCACAAGATTTCTTTATGCTTATTACCATTAAGCTCTGAACAGATGCTTTCAATCTTGACTACTCTTAAAATAGCTTCAGTGTGTGCCCATGTCTGGTTAGAGAATGATTTCTCTATATCCATGAAGAACTATCTTGCCTACTTTTTCAGCAACAATTTCTCTTTTAAAACTGGGGAGTCCTCGTTCAAACAGTTTCTTTAACAGCATGGCATTTTTTTTCCCCTTGGAGTGGGGGTTGCTCTCCCCAGGGGATCTGCCACATCTGTGCACCACACGTGCATTGTTAAAATGTTCAAAAGAGTTCAGTAGTCAGAAGGAATTTTTACATTTTCTGCATATGGCTTGCTTTTAGGAAACAGAGACACAAATGTTAAATGTTCTGTACATTGTTGTTTTTTTTGTTTGTTTGTTTTGATGCAAATCACATATAAAGTAAAAAACATAAAGATAGCCTTTCTTTTAAATTTTCAATGTTAGTATCAGAAAAAGGTGTTCAAAATATCAGGTTTCAAAGCTGCAACAGCCCAGCAATTAGCTGGCTTTTAAAAATCACAAACTGCAGAACAGCAGGCACATTTTTCTTCCCAATTAATAAGCTATTGTTTTTACTCATCTTATTTGATTCTGGATTTCTTTTTTTGTGAGTGATAGCCATTCAGAAGGAGAGCTAATCACAAGAGAGGTAGCCAAAAACAGTCATGTTCAAACTTCAGAGGAAACATCTTTGAATAATTATTGAAAGTTATATTGAGATCGGTAATATTGGGCATAGCACTACAGTTTAATGTTGAATGTTAATGTAGGCTGCTAACAGTTCCCTATTGAATATCTATGAGTAATACAAATAATGTACTTTATTAATAGCAAGGGTAAATGTATGGGCCATTAGCAGTAAAAAATGTTTATTAAAAAGTATAATTAATTTTTTTTGTAAATTTAAATTTAAATCAAGTGAACATGATTCCCCTTCCTGTTCCCCTTCCCCTCGTTGCCAGTCCATTTCCATATATAGTCTGTGTCTGAAATGTGCTATGAATAAATATTGCTTTATAACTTACAGCTAATGATGAGTTGTGTGGACCACTGCTGGTAGTATGAGTTCCACCACCTCTGGCAGTGTGAGCATAGGCTGTCCTATACTGTGAAGCACATTGCTACAGAGGGAGCTCCCAGACCACCTGTGGCATGCTGCAGATCATGGTTTCTGAGTGTGGTGCATTGGACAGCATTGCACTGCCTTTTCCTCTGTGGTGTGATGGTATGGTTAGCTTGTGGCACCCAGCTCTGCTGTCTCTCAGACATGTAACAATATCTACCTTCAGCTACTGTACATAATCAAGGCTTTTTTTAATTTCACTTTGACTTGAGTGAGGAATTAGCTAACATAGGTTCCAGAAATAAAATAACAGCATAACACTGTTTAACTTGTCCAACTGATGAGGTGGCGGAGTTTGATCACACACTCAAAAATTACATAGCAGTGTTTTGCTGGATGGGACATAACAGATCTGAAGCCACAACATCCATAATCTGTCAGAACTTATCTCTCTTCTAGATAAAAATTATTTTGTTTTATTTATTTATTCATAGACTATATATCTAGAAAAAAATCAGGTAAATTTGCTTTCTCTAAACAAAAATGCAGCAATGAAACACTTGAAAATGTTAAAATATAACAAGTTTTGATGTTGCCTTGCAGTTCAAAATCCATAAATAATTCCTCATTGGATCATTATTCCCTTGATAAACATATTCAAAGCAGCTGTTTTCCAGAGGGCAGATCAGGGAATACAGGTGTATTGTATTGTAAAGTGAATTCTACCTTCTGTTCTCTATTTCTCCATTTTTTAAATTTTTTTTCCTCTCTAGTAAAAAAAAGTTAGACCTAGCTTACAGATTAAATCAAACAAGACCTTTGTTTTATTTACTTACTCTTTTTCCTTAAAGAATATTATATAAAGTTATATGGAAACTCGGTGCAACAAATATACTGTAGCCCAGATATAAATGGTATGAAGTGTAAATATTAAGTACCTGAAAGTCATCCTCTAATCATGCTGGATTTCAAAATCAAGACCTAGTTTTCAACATATATACATACATATATATATATATATATATATATATATGTATATATATATATATAATTTTTCTTTCATAGTTTATTCGAAGTAGATATTTCTCCGTGCTTCTCTATAGCTAATAATGATTTTGTAAATATATCATAAATATACATTGTGAGTTGTAGATGTAATTTTGTCACAGTTGTTGTAATTAAGGCAGCAATAGTAGTGCAGAGCCTGTTTAGGACAACTCGGTAAATGAAAACAAGCTGAACAGAAGAAGTTAAAAGGATTGTTTTATGCTGCCAATTAAACTGTAGCAATATTGTCTCCTTCCAACTGCCATACTTCAGCACTGAGCAGCCTCAGTTAATAAACAAAATCTCCAAAAGTGACTGAAGATGATTCTGAAAGCTAATAGATAATTTCTACTTAGATGTGAGGGAGTGTTGTAGGTACAGTAACTTGCTCGTCTTTCACGCTGTGTCTGCCGTGTAACTATGTATGTTCTTTAGAGTAACTTGTGTGTTGTGCATTTGAGACCTGTGTGAATTATCATTCTGTATTTGTGTAAACTATCAGTCATATTGGTGACAGTGGATGGAGGTGGGCTGGAAATACATCTACTTTTGAAGAGTTCATACGTTAACAGTTTAGATTTTGCTGTTCTAATTTACAGCAACACTTTCATAGTAAACAAATCCATAACTGGTCCTGAAATTTTCATGAAGTCTTGGATTCTGTTGTTTTAGTTGAAGAAGCTGATTAAATTCTTCGAGGTCTAAAGAAGATTTCTCATACCATACATCTTTATCTGTCCAGAAGGGATTTAAAACTGTTAGTTAGGCTGAGGCTGTCATATGGTTGAAGTCGGGCTGGGAGGGGCTCTCTCCTAGAAGAAAATACGATTACACCAGATATTTCAGCATTCACAGTTCCCTGATCTGCTTTGTAACTGCACTGTTCCTAGCCGTGTAGTTTGGTTTGCCTATGGGGTGATGTGCTTGTGAATCGTGATTCCCATACTGCGTTGCCTTGCAACGCTTGGACTTTCCTGGAAGTAGATAAACTGTCCCCAGGTTTTGTTCCCAAAAGTCAGTGCAAGATCACTAATCACACTTTATGAGAGACATTACAGAAACTACAGTAAGCAAGGGCTTCTGTGTTTACATCTTTCAGTGTCTCGGGCACAGTTTTGTCATGACGTAGCCCACACAATGAAATGTTTTCTACTTTCATTTGTCAGAAATAATCCACAGATTTTGATGAATTAATCTTCGTGTGTTCATCAGTAATCAGTCTGTTTATTTATAATATCAAGGCAGAATTGTAGCCTGTGTTATATTTTTTTTTTCTTTTCCCTGCTATGTTAGACAGCCTGGAATACCATCTGCTTCTGGGACTCTTATCCCTGAAACTAAATGTGTAATTCGAGTATACAATACAGTATTGTACTTCTGTCTTTTTAAACTGAACAGCTGTTGGGTACAAAAGATATACTCCAACAGTGTTGTTTTAAGTATGTTATCTATTAAATATCAATGAAGCTATGCATTGTTTAGCACCATTATCAAAGATGAGATTTTTCTCCAAGTAATCACAGTCTGGGAAATAAACAATCTGCAGCACATTTGATAGCACCCAAACCAAGGTGTGGAATTTCATTAGGCTGTTGGGTGTATCTAATGTTCTCATTTATCAAAGCTTACAGAACAAAGAGGTTCACTTGAAGTGGGAGGTTTCTATACTTAAAATAGAAATACTAAAGAAAAACGTGAAATGATTCAGGGTAAAGAGAGAACTGGGAAATGCTGCAATATAAGCATAATAATGAATTAAATAAGTAACGAGTAAAGAACATCTTCTGTCCTAATTTGTTGTAATTATTTCTTGAGAGAAATTGTTAGTTTGGCTGGAGGACTTAAGCAAATTGTATACCCATTTTCTGTACTTATCGGGAATGTTTCAATGGAGAATAACTTTAGGCACCACAGATGTTTGATATAGGTTAAAAAGTGTCAACAGTTCAAATCAAACAAGCAAACAAAAAGTTCTATAGATTTATTTAACACATGCTAGTCATTTTTTAACCTGGTCTGGATTTAGAATAATAGCACTATATGACCCTAACGGAAACATATTGCTATGCACTGTGTCATGGGTAATGTGTGCATATGTCATGTCTTATTAGGGCATCGGGAGTAAAGTTCCAGGAAAAAAAGGCTAATTTTTAGGAGTGTTTGTTCATAGTCGCTTATAAATATTTTAGACAAGCAAATCTGACTCATTAGAAGTCATAGCCTCAGCAGGGAGAAGAATGAGAGATATCTGGGAGAGGAAGATTCACTAATCAGCATCTATCAATAGTTTATAAATTATTTTGTCAGGAAATGAAGTTAAGAGAAGTTGCTCCCTTGCAAGAAATAAAAGCTTAAAGGACTACTAAAACATTTTATTAATTAAAGATTGGATATAAAACAGATTAATAGTCTTCTGTGCCAAGATTAGAGGCAGGATTACGTCTCTTGTGTCACATGCTTGAATCAATGCAAGACAGATTTTTGACCTTTGTGGCAAAATATGTGTTTTTTTGTTGTTGAGGTTTTTGTTTTGTTTTGTTTTGTTTTTGCATGTTAGAAGTTAGAAAACTGCGCCCTGTCATTCATATATAGCAGGTAGCTGTAGCAGTCTCCTCGGAGGTTGATTTGAACTATTTCAGGTTGAAGGAGCCATTGAATGCATACTGGGGATGCTGGCTTAGTGATTCAGCATGTGCGTTACCATTGGAAAAGTAGGGCATTTCTACAGCTTTCTCCTTGGGATATATTTTCATGTGAACAAGACTGCTGTTTCTGATATAATTCACTACTGTCTATTATGCAGCTTAGCAGAGATAGCAGGGATATTCTTCATTTTAGAAAATAAGCGCAAAAGTTTTCCTTTGTTTATGACACAGAAGCACTTCTAACACAGACAGAAGAAAACATTTACTGCTCAAGAATATATTTTTAAGCAAAAGTAGACAGGTATCCACAGATACCAACTTAAATGTCTCCTGAAATTAGTTACCCCAATCTGTCTAAACTTCTTCATAGGGACCTTAATTTGTTTGGGAACCTGAGCCTAATACGGCCCAAATTTCCCAAGGTATTTAGACATACGAATCCTACTGTTTCAGTGAGAATTATGTACTGAAGTACCTTCAAAGATCTGAGCCTGACTCATTTTGATATGATACATAGCTGTCTGCTCAGCAGGAAATTAAACCAGGTTCTCCAGAAGCTCTTGCTGTAACCCCAGGATCTTTCCTATCTCATCCCTTCACAGCTCTGAGATGAACGCTCTTTGATACGTGTGATTAGTGAGCAGTAGGTTTATATTATAAACAAACAAAAGTAACCATAGCACTTTTGGATACCGTATGTTGTTTCTCAAATCAAGAAAGCGTGCGGTAAAAAACAGTCCATGCTTATAAGAGATTTTCAAGTGCTCTAAAGCAGTTAGGTACTTATCTTTGAATTGTGATGAGATTTGAACAGCCAGCAGAAACCCTTGAGTTTCTTTGAAATCCCCATCTCAAAATCTTAAAATACAGCAGCTGAGAGAAAATCCTAACAGAAGTATGGAAGGCAGAACCGAGCAAGATAGAAGTGAAGGAATTTTTCTGGCATGACCAAGACAAGTCAATTAGAAATAGAAATAATTAGAAATTCATGGTTATGAATTTCATTTTGCATCAGCTATTAACACTTGAGTGTGCAATTGTAATTAATTTCTTCCTTGTGGTGCTATTGCAGCCCAGGCACATGCCTCAAAAGGCAGTGGGATTCTTGTTGCTGTTTTAAATGACAGAAGATTCTGAACCTTAGATCAGGAATAATTCCCAGGATCTTTAACTCAACCCAGCTCCCACCACTGACACTGCCTGCGTTGTGTTTGTATGGAAACAAAGATTAAAATCTGGTATCACTGAGTGCAGTCACGTTTTACACCAGTACAGAAATGGGACTTGCATCCAGACTTGGGAACTTGGATGAGCTGTTTGGTTTTATGCTTGCATGTAGCTCTGATCTCCCGTTAATCTTCTGCAGAGTAATTAATTTGAACATTATAGATATAAACGTTATAGTTATATGGCATGTGTTGTTACTAGGCTAGGTTGTTGAGTGGTGCAAGAGGTCAGGAGACAATGGCCATTAAACAGGCATAGCTGAGTACTGCATCTCCTTATAGGCATCTAAAAAGACAAGACAAGATAGATAGAATTTTTTTTTTTTTTTTCCCCTAGTGTGGCCTTTTTTAAGGATAAGGATTGATAGGATGCACGTGTAAACGTTTTGGGAGCCCAGAGCATATTTTAGGGAGTGAAGTGAACCATGCTGTGCCACTGAGCTGAGCCTGTGCAGGCGGGGATGGGGATAATCCGAAGCTGTCTGACTTCAGTAGCGAGTCAGGAATTAAGTGACTTGCAGGAGAAGGTCATTAGAGAAAACCCAGGCAGTCTGGGTGTAATAAACAATAAAGCCTTAAATCCAGAGGACCCCATTAACACTCAATGTGTCTTTAAAAGTATTAAGGTCTAACAACACCACAGACTGCTTTGTATTTTATCTGTAAGATGCTCAGGAGCATTAGCTGTAAAACCAGCATGGGAATCTGCCATGTGTTAAAGATTATCCTGCTGTTTGTAACACTCAACCACTCCTTCCCAGCCTGTTTCCCTTCAGATATCCCCCATTTAATGCTTTCCGATTTTAAAACAAATACAGTGATCATTACTATGAAGGCATGAAAAAAAACTCTTGGAATTTGTTGGTTTTTTTTTCTGGAAGGAAGCAAAATCAAACAACCTATAATCCCTATAAGGCAAAATAGTAAGTTATCATTGACTTAAAGCCTGACATCTTGTACCAGAGAATGTACATAACACTTTCTTAGAACTTGAAAATATACATTTAAAAAGAAAATTAAAATGGAAAACATTTGGCTCCCAGTATGATGAAATGAGATATTTTGACATTTATATAAATTGCTTGCACTTATAAAGTGATATTCCTGCAAAACTTGCTTGATTTGTGTAGTATTTAATTTTCCAGAGACACGAGTAGCCTGTCAGCATGTTCCACTGAAATGTCAGAGATTCATATTAAAAATAATAAATAACATATTTACAAATATAAACATCTGAAACAAAGCACAAGTAATATAATAATAAATGACACCTAATGGTAGATATTTTGACATTATGTAAAATAACAGCCAAATATTGTTTACTGTTCCGAGATTTTACCACTAGTTGAAAAAAACCAGTTTTTATAATAACCACAATAAACTTCTGGAAGAAAGCTAAACTTATAAGTAGCTGGTTTTAAATAGTAGAATGATGCTATTAACCAAGGCCTGAAGCATAGTTTTCATTTTTACAGTCGTTAAAGTTTGGCAAGATGCAGTGTAGTCATTTAAATATAATAAGTCCTAGCTAGGAAAGAGGCTGAGAAGAAAACATGGTGTTACCAATTGGAAGAGTATAATAATGTAATAGTAATCACTATTTTTGATAAATTATGTTTCCAGATTTGTAATATGGATAATAATTTTCAGCTTGACAATATCACCTGGGAGTAGTCTTGCATGCCAGGCACAATCACGACTGCCAAGATTTTGTTGTCCCAAGTTGCTCCGTATCTTCTTACTTCAGAGCTTCTGGGAACTACTTCTGATGTGTTTGATGCTGGTGGGTGATGTTAGCATGGCTTTGGGTTGGGTATACAGGTATGAATGTGGTCTGAGTTGGGGAAACGACCACAAGGACAATGCACTGGGTGTCCTCCCGCATCTCTGGTGCTTTCACAAGTACCCAAGAGAATATACCACTCTTTCCTGTGCTGTGGATATGTAAATTAAAATTCAGAACTTGGCTGCATTTGCAAAATTCTTATTTCTCAGTAGCGGTGACTTCTGTCTTCTGCACAGTGCTGGCTACAGCAGTTTATGTGTAGTTCCTTTGCAGTTCTTCTCTTAATAATACATTTAATTAATACTCAAATTACTTTGACATAATGGTACAAGGTAGCTTTCTAGAGCAGAAAAGGTCAGAAAATATCTAAAATATGCTTAGTAAGAAGTGGCACTTCAGCGAGACTGACATATTTCATTCAAAGCACCTTGATAAACATTGCTTTTGAACAGCAGTAGTCAATAAGGAACTATTTGTAAACTAGCAACACAGAAGGGCACATAAGAGTATTAATGCATGGCATTTATCTTGAATTCCAGATGCATATCCATAAGAGGCAAAAGGCCTTTCCACATCTGCTGGCATGCAGCCACTTTGGGCTACAGCTTGTCACACAACGAGCAAGAAGGGAGGAAAAGTGGTCTGGCTGAGTGTGCTTTTTGTCTCAGCTCCAGCACTCGGAATAGCATCAGGGCAAATCTGTGGATGGCTTAATTTCTAGGAGTACTAGAAACACCAAGATAGCTAACACCCCACTTGTATATTGCCCAATTCCTATATTTTGTGCTGGGAAGACACAGGGGGTATTTAGGCACAGGGCTGTCAAGTATGAATCTTTTCATAGCTGCTTTTCTGATGAAAACACGACTAGTGATAAAAATCATAAGAGCTATTTTTTAATTTTATTTTATTTTTATACTTGCTACTAATGTATCAGTAACCATCTGGAGAGGATTAAAGATGTTGCAATGTAGATATCAACTCCTAATTTGTCCCAGCTTAGGCTTTTTTTTTTTTTTTAATGCATTTCCACTCTATTATTGCTTACAACAATACTAATTCCAAGACTGGTGGGATTATGTATCTTTCAATTAAACTAACTGTGTCAGAATTCAAGGACTACATTTGGTATAACTGTGATGTTATATTTAATTAAAGGCATTGCTATCGAGATCCTTAGCACTATGGATTAGTATTAGTCTCCTGGATAAAATGAAGCACACTAATTGTAAGCTGATTTATTGGTTGTCCTTATGCAGATAGATGGCACTGCTATTTACACCAAATGTGGTCAAGTATCCTTTTAATACAGACATGGATTACACACATTAAGCACAGGACAACATAATCCAAAAACACACTAAAATGTAACAGAAAGCCCGACAAAATCTAAGCCAGCTGTTACACAGCTACAAATTACTTCTGCACGCCCTCCAAAGAGTTTCATGAAATAGGTGGAATGTTAACAAAAACAAGGCGACGGGGAAAAAGCACAAAATTTCAGAATAATGGGAGTGTGTAATTTGAAGCTATGGCAGAGTTATATTTCTGTATTTCTTACTAAAAATTTCTTCTTGAAATCCTAGTAGTAGCGTGAATGCATACAAGGTTTTCTATAACTTCAAACCTGAATAGTTTTCTCTGGCTCTGAAAGTTACTTCAATGAAGTCTAGGTATTTAAAAACATACACCAGGTATGAATGTTGACATTCACTGAGAAAATCTTGTTTTTATTTTCTGAGTTGCCTTTGGAATCATGATTAGTATCCATTCATTCATATCAATTTAATTTTCCATTTCTTCTGTTGCTTGTAAAAAAACTTGATACCAATGGCTAGCAGAATTTAAGTCAACCTAGTAAAAGATTTTTAGGATTCCAGAAACTTTGCATGATTATAGTCTTTTTCTACTAGGACTTTATTCATAATCTGAAAAATATTTGAGTTTTCCTGTAGTTTTTCCTTACTGTTTTTGTAGGTATCTCTTTTATTGGATAAAAACATTAGTGCACCTCATAGGAAGTTGTGTCTTTAATTAATAAATTTATTCATGTTTGCATAATATTTTGTCACATTCAGATTAAATGATTATAAGTAACCTCATTACTTATTGTTACTATTATGTGTTTCTCTTGTTGGAAAGGTACAATTTTACCTTCCAAAACAATTTTTTAACATAGTTTCTTTTCAAATAAAACAAAAGGATGGGATCAACATTCAATTGATAATTCCTCATACTGCTATGGCGGGGGGGGGGGGGGGGGGGGGGGGAAGTGTTTTCTGGATATACTGTTTCCTCAGTCTACCAACCTCTGAAATTCTACATAATTTCTTGGAAGAGTTGTGCAATTGTTGACTAATAACTTTATGGTGAGTGGTTAAGGCCTGAGGATAGAGATCTTATGCAATACACAGCCAATATAAAAATAAAAATAAAAAACCCAACTTATTATAACAGGACTTTTAAATCAGTTGTTTTTTAAAAAATGGATTTTGATGCTTTTTGGCACTGCCCCATCAGAAGCAATGAACTTGTTCTTTGTTCTGTTCTTAAAACTGAGCTTCTTCTGGCTGCAGATGAGCAGCTGCAAAGTTATTCCATTTTTCGGCCATCAATCTATTTGTCCCTGCTTTAAGCAATTCAATAAAATTAACAAGTCAGTCTGAGGAAACCATAAGTCCTAGGATGAATTGCAGGAATTAATAAAAGCCACTATTTTTTCTAACAGAAAATAGTCTCTCTCTGTTTTTTCCTCTTTCCTATTTTTGTCCAGGAATTCTGGTTTGTTTTTTTTTTTTTGTTTTTTGGTTTTTTTTTTTTTTTTTTCATTTACAGTTAAATACAGAGAAATCTCTCCATTCAGCATAGATTGACTGTGGGTGGTGTTTCTCCATGGCTCATTGTGGTCCATGAAGCAAGTATAATTTTACTTTCAAGGCGTCAATTATTAGGTCTCCTAATGATTATGATTCCAAACTCCAGACAAAGTTGGACTTTTTAAAGGAAGAATGTATGTAAAGTTATGATGCAGCACAGTATTTATGCAAAACTTATCTGACATCTTCTGTTCTGAGTAAAAAGGACCATCTCCTTTTTATTGTATTGCTTTCAAAAGTATTTGGAGATGAGATGTCAGGACATTGTGAAATCCATCAAATAAAATGAAGTTGATAGAATGCTTGCACTTTTTGATATGTTAATATGCTTTTACCTACACATAGCTCTGTTATATCTTCAAAATAGAAATAATCACATGCCAGCAGCATAAAGAGGAATTAGTGGAGAATTCAAACATGGTAATTGGTACTTTGTAATGAATGTGCAATGCAACTAGTCAAGGATAAATTACAATAGTTCTAGTTTTCAATTAAAAAAAATCCTCCCCCAAATTCACCACAATATGTGATAACTGTAGACGAATATACAGTATATTTGAGATTCTGTACAGTTTTTTGTGTATATAATTTTCCTTTTGTATGGGCCACCTGTACTATTAGATACCTCGAATGGATGTGCAATTTAAAGAATTATTGGTGGTCCTCACTGAATGCTTTGGATGTGCACTTAGTTTTTGGTCCCTCGTGTAGTGCAGAAGCTGGCTTCTTATTATCCTGCACTGAAAGCCTAAGGGAGAGATTCCATTCTGAAAGAACCACCTCCTTCTAGTAACTCAATCTCCAACAAGATTTGTACAAAAGATAAATTGTCAGATAATCAGAGATGCTTCTTTTGTGAAATTCCACAAGAACAGTGGGCAAATAATCCAGTTGAAGATAAAACACCTATTACCAGCACAAAGTATAAGTCCCTCTAAGCAAGATTTTGCTTCTATGAATGACCGATACCATCTGGAAACAGAAGATTGACAAGCTAGAAGGCAGTTAAAGGTAACAACAGGACACCTGAGAATCACTGAGGGAATTTATCACTGTCACGGTGTGTGATAAGTACCACACTGCAAGTGTTTGGGATTTTTTATTCTCATACAGTTTAAGTCTCTGGACTGGTTTCACGCACAGCTGAAGCAATGAAGAGCAATGGGTATTCTTTCTGATAGTGCAGTCCTACTGATTTTGAATATACCTAATTAGTGCATTTTCATTTTACACAGCTAAACAAATACAGTTCACACAAATTTCTATTGTTACTACTGTTTAAGCCATAGAAAAGAGCGATTATCATTTAAAACATGCAAGCTCTTAGCAGTCAGGCTTAGATGCATCCTTACGAACTACCAATTCAGATGGTACATTATGTTCCTGTTAGATCTTCATTCTCACTAAAGAAAGTATCTTTATTACTTTTATTTCTTTTATGTTAAGTTTTATGTTTAAATTTTAATGTAAAGAACATGAAAAGGAGGCAGAGGAATAAAGAAACACCATCATCATCTACTGATGTGAAAATATACAACAGAATATGAGGTACTGCAGGTGAAATGCATGCATATGCAAAAAACTGATTCATGATCTGTGTGTTCATTTTATTCCACCTCAGTTCTCAAAATAGAAAATGGTGGGAGTTGTGATACATGAAGTGGCAGATTGAAGATATGGCTGTGAACAAATTGTGAACTTCATGCTGCTTGGTGAATCCTGCTTTGTTTTGGCTTGTCTATTTTGTATCTCCAGTTTGGCCTTAAGTGTTGCCTTGATATCATATTATAATTTGTTTTTTAGATTAAATTAAGTTCCTTTAAGAAGCAGAGACTTGATGTTTAGTGGAAAATATGTCTGAGAAAACAAGATAAAGTACTGAAGAGCAATAAATATATAGGCGCTCTCCCTATGAGCACACTTATTTTCTATTAGTAGGCTCATCGATGTGAATGGTTTCTTGGACTAGTGATGATGGAACACAGCTTGAGAAAAAGAAATCCCTAAATGTCCATAACTGAATCCAGAGAGAAATGAGCTATTTTAAATGTAATTTAATTTTTAAAGATGGCAATATGGCAATGTTTTCTTTTTATTTTTTCTCTTAGACAGTGACACCGGGCTTCATCCTTGACTTCTCTCCTGGAGAGCTGTGGCTTTTGCTGTGTTTTAAACCTGAAGTTTCTCTGGCTCAGAAAATCTGAACTGTAGCAAACAGTCCTTATATCTATGAGCACCACATGGGTTCTTGGGTATGTATTTCCTGCTCTCCTTGACCAACTCTATTTCTGCCACTTGCATTGGCTCCTTGCTTACTCCCATAAATCTGCACTGAAGTGCTCTTCATAATGGCAGACATTTGTCACTGTTTGTATGCAGGTGCTGTCTATGTGTTCATTGTAGATAGGTACTTTACAGAAGTTAGCTCGCTATATCTGAACAGATATTTAAAAAAGTTTTAAGTTGTTGATATCTGAAATAGCAGCAGATGTTCCCGGTACCAGGCTTTATCACTCTGAATGCATTGTTTAAATATTCTTTAAATCTCCAGACTTGTGACAGAACAAGTAAATCGACTTGTTTAGTATTATCTGTACTATGCAAATTTCAGAATGGCCACCATCATCTCATTTTCCAAATGAGACATCTGCATTGCTTTCATTTAACCTGTTTCATTTCACCCCCTACCTTGAAAAGCCCTCAATTACTAGAAAGTTTCAACCTGAAAAGTTTGTATGGCTAGTTAAAATAAATGCAATGACATCTATAAGCCACAAAATATTTAATACCCTGGTGAAAGAAGAAGTAGCTATGTACTAGATGTACACAGTATGGAAGCTTATGTAAGAAAGCTTTGGATATATTTTGTGATTCTTTTCTTTGTCCTAAATAAATTAATACTAACCACAGTCTTTTGTAGACATATACCATACAAGATCTGATACTGTTAAAGTCTTTTGGTCAGTTCTACATTATATATACTGAGCCTGATTGTATTTGGTATTTGAAGCATTATAGGATAATTATATCACTTTCCTTCTTGACCTTACCTGCCTTGTGGAGCTGCTTTTCAAGTTCGGAAGCAAAGGCCTTAACTAGACGAGAGAAAACTGGATATTACATTCCTGTGAGCTCTGTATGATTGTCAATTAAGGGGAATATGTGTGTAATGGTTTCCAGTTTTATAATTTGTGCTGAATTCTCGGGGGGAAAAAAAAAAAAAGAAGAAAAAAAAAGAGAGAGTAGAACACAGGGCGTCCTCTACAATGAAATGTAAGAGACAGAGTGGGGGAGATAAAAATGAAGGAAGATAGGAAGTCCGGAAAAGACCTAAAGCATTGCTCTGACCACAAAGGAATAGAACACAAAAATCCAGACTACTTTGAGCAGAGAGCTCAGGCACTGGGACAGAATTTTATTAGAAACAATGGCATTCCAAAAATTTTCCTTTGACTAAAAATCAAGTTATTTTGAAACAGAACTTTGATTATTTAGATTTTAATTGAATACAATTGGCTCAAAGGAAGAAAAAGAACACTTCCTAAGCTGCATTTTACATAACATTCTCAGCCATCCAATCTAATTTATCATAGGAATTTAGTTTTTAAATCTTTATATTTCATGCTTAATAATGTGAAAAAAAGAAAAATCTAATTTAATACTCCATGACCTACTAAGCAAAATCATTATAGCCAATCAAAAATAATTTATCAGCCTTCTTTTAAAATGTTTGGACGATATTCATTTTTTTCATCAAGCACATCAATACGATGCTGAGAGAAGTGGCACAACATTTATAATAAGTAAGTGTTTACAATTCATGAGCATTTTCCAAAGCATCCCTGACACATTGGGCAGCAGATTCATCTCTGTAGGAGGACTGGATCTCACGCTGTCTCATTTTAGAGCTAACTTGGGTCCCTGTAATTTTGTGAAGGTCGCTTTTTTTTTTTTTGTGGAAAAGGCAGGTGTCACCTCTGGGGTGAGCTACCAGCATTTGTGTTGATGGAACAAAGCTGATGGCCTGTTTCTCAGACATTCAGCTATTGATGTTGTCTGGGGAATTACAGATCTTCAGAGAATGCATGACTTAAATTGCAGGATTCCTTGCTGCTAGGTACAGTGGAGGCCACAAATGTTTCTTTGAAGTAAATTTATGGAGGAGTATCCAATGTCTGAACAGTAGGTTGGACAAAACTATCATCCTCGAGGGGGAGTTGCAGGTTGAAAGGCCACACATGTAAACTCTGCCTCAGGGTAGCATCACAGGCAGGACCTGGGTGTGGAGGACTAACCACGGAGAGTGCTCTGCTGCCCGTCTGCCCTCCAGGATGCAGCCCTTAGTGAGTCTCACACCATGTGGGGAGGTGTCCTCTCCTGAATTTCCTTTTAGCTATGTGGATTTGTGCAGGAAATCTGAGGAAGTTGTGTTGTGGTGGATCTTATTCTCTTTCTGTATGAATCCTCTACTTGCTGTGTCAAGGGTAGAACATTCTTTAATCTAATGTGGGTCAAAACTCCTAATTAATTGCTTAAACTACGTGTTGTTTTTTTGTTTCCCTCCCCCCCCCCCCCCCCCCCCTATTTTTATGCTTGAACAATTTAAATGAGCAATATGTGTCTCCCCTGTCTATCAAAGTTAGAGTCTTCCTCAGAGTAGGCTTCCTAGTGTTTTAAAATGCTGTCTTTCCTCAAAATGTTATTTGTCACAAGGAGAAATGTGTTAGATTTCTCTCCTATATGCTATCTTTTTCATTTCTCACTTGGTCACAGTGGTGGTTTCCACATGAACATATTTAGTCTAGTAACTTCTGTTCTTCATGTGTGCAGTAAATGCTTTTCTGAAGGTAGTTTGTGTTTTCTTGGCAGCAGTTTTAGAAATTATTACTACTGGGAAATGAGGTATGTGAATAATACCATGTAGAAAAAAGAGAATTACATTACATTGTCTTTAAGATGATGGAATAGTGAAAAAAAATGTGATTAAAAGTCAATGCAACTGTTGTTTGAAAAGAATTATCTAGAAGTTCCTATGGATGCCAAATGAAACAATGAAATGATACAGGTAGGGTGACTATGGTAATTTTATCTCTTTGGGTATTGTTTACACACAGTAGTTACTAATTTTCACAGGCAAAGGTCTTCTTGCTCTGTATTTCAGAATGCACATCATCCCCTTTTTTCCTCTTAACAAAACAAAAACAAAAAACATAGGACATAGGTGCTTTCACATTTCAGAGTGTTTCATCCACTACAATATAGACTCTAATAATCACAAAATCATCGCACATTTGAATTCAAGAAATAAGCATATTCAGTGTATAAGTGTATGGTTAGAAGTACATCCCAGGGGTATGCTTTAAAAACTCTTTCCCCTTTTTCCCTAACAATGCAATGTGATGAATTTTTTTAGTTTCTCTTTCTTGTTCTGAATGACTTAGTAACAATTAAAAAAAATGTATAGCTACTTGGAACTCATACAAGAGTAATCTATGAAACATCACGTCCTGAACAATTTTCTGTCTTCTGACAAGCCATTTCTTCCCTAGTATAATTCTTTTGGATCCACAATCTGCTTTGTTTATAAGGCAGAAGGTAAAGAAACTTGTAGTTCCAAAAATATATAGCTCCATATAAGTGATATAAATCTTAGTTTTCCTTTCTGGTTACAAAGGGGCAAGTTAAGAGTAATTCCAATGATGACAGTTGTGGCACATTTAAAGCTGACGTAATTGCTGGAGGAATTAAGGTCTGTAATATATATTGGAGACAGCAAGCACTCAGGAGCTGCGGAGGTAGACATAATAATCACAGGTACATGACATATTGTGGTTAGTGATTAAAACAAATGATTAGGAGTCAAGATAGCTTGATTCTGCTCTTGGCTCTTACACGAAGTCATTTCTGTGAACTTGAGCAAGACATTTATCTTTTTATGTTGTGCTTTTGCAGCCGTAATACCTTTCACTCACTTCAGGGTAGCTTCAAGGAAGTCTAGATATGCTGATGAGAGAGGTCTGGCAGGGCTTCTGACATTCCCCCACAGTTAGTACCCACCCAAAGCTCCTGTTTCCACCACGTCCTATGACGTGGTGACACAGTAACCGTAGCTCTCTGCCACAGGCATCAGTATATTGCCTGCCCCTCAGAAAGCTCTAAACCCTTAGCAGATTTCTAATGTCCTGTTTTCACATTGCATAGAGATAGCTATGTTGAAATAGCACCAAACACATATATGATGACAGAA